>JAWWEV010000095.1:4270665-4284672 GCA_035583235.1 Hafferia zeledoni
AGCAGCACGCATGCACCGGCGGGCGGGCAGCGGGAGGGGCCGCGGCCGCCGGGCGGGCTGCGCTCGCCCCTCCTCCTCTTCCTCCTCTTCTTCTTTCTCCTCCTCCTCCTCCTCTTCACCATCTTCTTCTTCCTCCCCCTCCTCCCCGTCTCCCCGCCCCCAGCGCTTTCCCGCCGCCCGCCCTCCACGCACGGCGGGTCCCGCCTCGCGCCGCTGCCGACACGGCCGCCGCTGCCGCTGCGGGAACAAAGGAGCGACGCGGCGGCGGCGCGGCCGCCAGCTCGGCGCCTGCCGCCTTCCCGACAGCCGCCCACAGCTGTCCTCGGCGCTTTCTCCGGCACCCGCTGCGGGGTTTGTAGCCCCCGCCGAGAACAGGTGGGTGAGGGGCGGCGAGCTCGGCTCGGTTCCCTAGGGCCTTCACGACGGCAGGGTGTGCCCAGGCCTTCCAGCGGGCGGCTTCGTCCCGCCTGGCCCCCGGCGCTGCCGGTGTGGGACAGCGCTAGTGAGGTTCCCGTTGCTGGCCGCGGCTGGGGCCTGGTGGCGGTGGGGCTGTCATGACTCAGGGGGTTGGGAGGAGCGGCTCAGCCGGCCTGCCCCGCCCGCCGCCACCGCTCTTGAGCGCGGTAGCCCCTCGGGTCTTTTGTGTTCCGGTGTTGGGGAAGGCGGGGGCGTGGGGGGCGCAGTTAAGGCCTGCGGCGCTGCGGACTCTTGTCAGGGGCTCCCGCTTTGTCTGACTCAGCTGCTGAACTGCACCCGCTTGGGGGAACACCCGGTGCCTGTTCACTTCCCCCGTACCAACCCTGGGCTCTGCCTCACACCAGCGCGGCCCTGACAGGCGAGCGCCCCGCGCAGCCCTTGTGCACCCTCTATTTGTTTTGTTTCCGTGTTTCTCGTGTTTAGTCGTAGTCCTATTTCTGGAGGAGGATTTTGAGGCAAATTGGTGTTGAGGTCAGCGGGCCCATCGCTGACGTAGTGCCCGATTTTGTGGCTGCTTTCAGCGCGCCCTGGACTCTCGTTTCTGGCGTTTCGCCGCGGTGTGGGGCCGCCCAGCGGGACGGAGCCGGCTCGGCCGTGGGCTCGAGGCCGCGGGGTGGGCGACTGAGGTGCACGGCCGGGGTTGCTAACGGGGTTTACCCGCCCCCTGCCCCGAGTGGGGCAGGTGATGCTGGGGATGCGCGGCCTGCGCCGCCCGCGGGATAAAAACGGCTCTGCTTGGTGTCGGGATGCCGCGGGCCTGAGCCGGAGAATGGCCGAGGTGAAAGGAGACCTTTCTCAATTATCGTCCTTTCCCCCTCGAAGAGAAGCGGTTGGGTATAACCACCCACGACCCGGGTCGCATTTCTGGAGCGGTGGCTGTTCCCGGGCCCGGTCACGCCCAGCCGCGGCCGCAGCGAAGGGGCAGCGGGAGGCGGCGACCTGGCGATGCCGCATTTTCTGGGCTGCCTGTAGGCGCCCGCGCTCCCCTGGAAGAGAAGGAAGGTTGGATTTCGCTGGCGCCTCCTCCCTACAGAGCTGGCAGCCTGCGGTAGATATAAATAAGGACTGACTTCAGCGGGCGGCCGGGCGCCGCGGGCCCGTGACTCCGCCGCCTGACAGGCGGAAGCTGCGGCTCTCGCTGGCCCATGTGACTGACCCTCCGCGGGGGCAGCAGCAGCGCCGAGCGGGCAGCGGAGCCTCGTCTGCCGCCCGAGCGCCCGGGGCAGAGCTCCGGTGGCGGGGTCGCCCGGGGTGAGTGCGCAGCAGCTGGGCTCCTGCTGGCGGTGGGCGCCTTTCGAGTGAACCCAGGTGACAACGCAGGGCGCTTCCCAGAGCTTGGAAGAGCACGACTTGCTTGCTCAGCGTTGGGTAGCAGCAACTTGACCTTTCCGTTAGAGGCACGCATTTCAAGTAGTGGAAGAATGTGCACACAAAAGAACTGCAAAGTCTCTAGCTTGTAGTAGGATAATAGAAGCACCTAAAGCAAGATTTAGTAAGTGATCAAATTTGTTGTGCCACACCGACTTAGAAATTAAGCAAGTCAGCCGAGGTTGGTGTTGGCAGTGTATTTGATAGCACTCGGATCTTACCTGCTTAGTAACAAAAGGGCTGGAGTACAGTATTTATTTGTATTATATAGACATAGGTCTTACAATATAGATGACAAGATTTTTTAAAAATTTCTGTAGGTGGGTCATAGTTTTTTCTGGCTCCCTTGCCCTGTGTATATGGCTGCAAAACTATCAGCATAAGTTTGAAGCCGTTTTGTAGCCTGAAAGGGCACTATTTATACTTGAAAGATGGTATTAAAAAGCCGTAAGTTGTACAGCTATTTATACCTGGAAAATGAAGTCATGTGACCACCAGCAGGCAAGCAGATGAATTTTGTTTGTTAGCTTCCTCCTGGCTTTGATTTGCTTTGTTCCCAGTGTAGTTTACCTAGACAAAGACAGCTGTCAGTTGCAGGTTTTGTACCAGTGAAACAAGTTTACCATTTGCAGTGTGAGATCTCTTAATTTAAAAAGGATTTTCTCTACACTGTAACAAATTAACTTTCAGCGTTTTTGACTTATAGCAAGTGTCATTGGTCAAATATGTGACTGTTCTGAATAGGAAAACAGCAATCTAAAGTTTACCTAAAATATCTTCAGTTGCCATATGCGTGGCTTTTACTGAAATTATATTTTAGTGCAGTATTTTTACATGTTCTCAGTTCGTAGCAGATTGCATCATTATTGTTTTCCAGTTGTATTGCCCTTGGGAATCAAGGATTTGGTTGCTGTGCAGTTTTCTACTAACTTTGCTTTGCAGAGGTTAACAGACAACAGAGGTGAAAAATTTTTATTCGTGCAGAGAGTCAGAACTGACTGCCTCTGGTAGGCTTGAAAATCTTGCTGTAACTTTATTGAAGGCAAGGTTGTTTTTTTTTTTTTATTTTGTAAATGTGTAAGTCCTGTAATAAAACATTTTGAACAGTTTGAAGTAATTAATTTTATTTCTCTTGGAAGAATACTGTGAGAATAAGAACTGCTAATAGTGGAATTAGCCTCCAAATAATGTGACTTCAGCATTGAAAAAGTGGGGAGTCAGGAAATATTAAGCTATGTTGTTTGCCAAAGCTTTTTTGTGCATATAAACTTAGTCTTGCTAATTCTGCATATTAGTGCTCAGAGGTTAGTAATTAAGGGGCTCTTTTGGCTGTCAAATTAAATTAACCTGCACATGCAGCTCAGTGCCCAGCAGGTATATTATTTCTTAGTATGATGACACTTTTTCTTCTCTTAAAGGTTCATAATGATGTTACTTAGCAATACAATTGCAGTCTTGAAGAGTATATTAACATTGATATTACCCTCTTTAAGAATGCTGATATCACTTGGGGGGGCAAGGTGAGCAGACATACTTTAATTCTTTAACCCTGTAATTGATTTTGGTGACATGCCAGTTCCTAATGCAGTTCTTTGTTTTATTTACAGCATCGAGATGACTCAGGAGACAAACCAGACCCCAGGGCCTATGCTATGTAGTACAGGATGTGGATTTTATGGAAATCCTAGGACAAATGGGATGTGTTCTGTGTGCTACAAAGAGCATCTTCAGCGACAGCAGAATAGTGGTAGAATCAGCCCAATGGGTAAGGGTGTGTGGCATTGTTGGCTTTTTGGGGTTTTGTTGGTTTGGGTTTTGTTGGTTTGGGGTTTTTTACTTCTTTCAAAATAAAACTATAGACGATTACAAGGAATCCTAGAAAATTTTTTAGAACTTCTGATAGCTATGTACTAAAACAATGACTATCCAATAGACTGCTACTTTAAATCACAGTAAAGATAAAAATACTTTTTTGTATAATGTGTTCTGGTTTGCTTCACATTCAAGCATAACTGGCTTTCCCACTTAGCCTCCTCTCTTAGTATAGTGTTATGCGATCTGTATTTTGTTTGTTAACAGTTCAACATGTCTTTAAGTAAAAAGTAATATGCAATAACAGTGAAGATTTTGTGCTGACAGTTCATAGCTCTGTAGGAGACTATTTGACTAACATGATTGCTACAATTTGTAACATGTCAAATTCTTGTTACTTAGGAACAAGCAGTGGTTCAAACAGTCCTACCTCAGACTCTGCATCTGTACAGAGAGCAGACACTAGCTTAAACAACTGTGAAGGTGCTGCTGGCAGCACATCTGAAAAAACAAGGTACAATTAAGGTATTACTGTGAGGTTTGAATGAGGTGTGAGTGTGCAGCAAGTTGAAGGCTTGCAGCAATCCTGCCCTATCATAGTGAGTATCTGCATAGGAAAAAGGACCTGACAGGGCTCTATGAATATGTATAAATGAAAAATTATTCAAATATTTGATATTGTACTGCTCTAATTAAAAGAATTTTTTAGGATCTTCAGAGATAATTTCCTACAGTCTTGCCTGTTTTCTTCTATGGGAACTGAAATAGAGTAAAAAAATGTATTTTGAAGATAGTAGAAGCACATGTCAGGAAAATGTTATCAGTAGTAATTGAACTAGTAGTTCGTTAATGTCCAGACTGGACAGTTTAACCTTTTATTATGTATGTAAAACTAATATAAGTTGTGTTTCACTGTACTTTAGCAGAAACGTGCCTGTTGCCGCTTTGCCTGTAACACAGCAAATGACAGAAATGAGCATTTCAAGAGAGGAAGAATCAACACCCAAAACAGAGACTGAGCCAGGTATGTTCTCAGAATAACTCTGGGTACAACAGTGACTTAAACACTACTGAAGGGTTTGTTAGCTTCCTGAGTAGCCGTTTCCTGTTGTGGTTATGGGTCTTGAGGAATTGTGTTATGGATGCTTTTAAGTACTTGCTCCTCAGAACTGAGAAAAAGCACTAGTTCCAGAACAGAGCTTTAGGATATATGTTCAATGTTAGGGAAAAAATTGACATCTGTGAGGGTGGGTTTGGATCCTCAACCTTTGTTTTAAAAGTAAGGCACTCTAAAATTGCATTTGGGCAAGGTGTTCAGTTTTGAAGTCAGACTATTGAGATTCTGTATATTACTGAGCAATACAATTCCGGCTGACTCAGGCAGTCAGAATGGCTTTTTGCATTTGGAGATTGTGCTTATTAAATTCCATTCTACAAAGGAGTGAGTCTGTGGGGGAAGGGAATACGTTGTTTAAAAGCATTAACAGAAACTGCCTAAGGTGCCTGAACTGAGTAATCAGTACATATAACCAAAGCATTGTTCCAGGTTAGTTCCAGGTTTAATTGCTGAGTAAGAATTGTCATTTCACAGTTTTATTCTCATGCTAGATAACTGTAACTATTAGTTAAAGTTCAGAGTTTAAATTGTTTCTTGGAGGGAGGGAGATCTTGCTAAACTACAGCTAATGAGTAGTGGAATTTGTATCAGTATGTTCAAATAGATACCTTAACACGTTTGTTTTTTGCTTTAACTTGTCCACGCTTGCTTATTGAATTTAACAGTTCTGACACAGTTTTAAAAACTAAGAGCTATTGTTTAGTAGGAAGTCTGAAGATAAAATGCTTTTTTTCAGCTGTGAAGTCAGTGACATGGAAATTGTGGCAGATGCTACTCTGCACTGTATCAGAGTGATTTTTAACTAGTTACATCTTTGCCAACAAAGACTGCTCTGACAATTGATATTTAATTGCTCACTGCTTGTATAGAGGATTTTACCATCTGCATAAGTCCTGCTGAGTCAAGGTTCTGTGATATGGACTGAAGTACAGGAATACAATATGCTGGGTTTTTCATTATGCATGGACTGAGAGGGGATTTTTGCAATGATTAATTTCCTGTAAGTGATGTTGACTGAAGAGGCTTTTGTTATGTAACTGAAAAATAATGTAGACTTTGCTACAGTATTCATTAACCCATCATGTCTTGTTATGAAATCCTACCTGAATGTGACAAGCAGGAAATAGGAATACATAAAATGGTAGTAGTGTTGAAGTCATAGGTGATGTTACTCTTCTTAGAACTGCTGTCATTTTGCCAGTTGTAAATGAAATCCTTAGCTATTGTTGTCATATTACCTGTTTTTCAGGTACTATTAATCAGCTTCATAATAGATGATGTCACATAGCACACTATTGATTAAAATGGGGAAGAAATCCAAAGCAGCTCAAGATACGTATTGTAATAAATAAGTTCACAGGTTGAAACCAGTAAATGCTGTCACAAGCTTGTATAGAGCTCACTCGAAAAACTACCAGACTACTTAAAAGTCTCTGGAAAAAAACTTGAAAAACCAAACTACCTTCCTGAAGATATAGCTGTAAATTCATGAGGCAGCCTCACCTGCTTTAATGCCCAAGTTTCCTTTTAAGTATTATGATTTGGCACAGATCCTAGACATCATAAGATGGTGCCCTTATATACTATTCTTTGGGTTTGTTTGACATCTTAAATAAACAATGTTGCCTGTATTTAGTGGCAGATTGACCTGTGTCTTGCTGGCAAGAGAAGGTGGCCCAGAGTTTTTATACAAAATTCCTGTTGTGTCTGGACTATGCAGATTTTTTTTTAATCCTTCTTTTTTCCAGTAACATCCATTGCATGTTGATCTCTCCTCTCCAGGATTAAATGAAACAATGGTGAATAATTCGAAATCACCTTGTAACAACAAATCTAATACATTCTATGAGATATAATTCTCTGCAGTGTAATTGCTGCAGTTGTGGAGTAGTTAATAAATCACACACAGGCTGGGTCTAAGTGTAGGCTGACCCTAGCAACAATTTTATAACCAAATTTTATAACAAGTCTGGTACTAGGACAATTTATTTGATCTTAACATTTAAAGAAAGGCATGATGTATGTAACTCATTTAGTTGGTTGTAGTTCACATGTCTGGGGTGCTATGTGTTGTTGTAACTTGTAATTTCTTGGTTCAACTTACTTGCTTTGTTACAATTCCATAACTGAGCTGTGGCATGTGTTCAGTGCCGTTGTGCTTGAATTTCTTATATCAAAGAAGCTTTATGTCCAAACTCAAATCTGTAAACAGATGCTATTTACAAAACATATAATAAGATTTTACACTTCATATGGATTGAATTCTAATACAGTCTTGATCAAAGTCATACTGTAGTATATACTAAAGTCATACTATACGTATTCTAGAAATGGAATTCACGGTTACTTTTTTTGCCCTGCTGAGTTGCAAGATTTAAATGCAAAATATAGTGAAATCTGTTTCTTTCCATGTGTTATGCTATCAGAGCAATATAGCTACCAAGTTGGTGAGGCATAGTGGAACCCTGTTCTTATTTTAGCAGTTATTCCAATAGAAATAAGATGTGTAAAAGAAGGAGAGTTAATAACCACTAAGAATAATGATTTTCAAAACAAGTATATTAAAGTAATTGTATTGTTTCAGCTCACAGCATTTTCTTGTGCTTTCGTAGGTCTTTATCTTGCTGAATGGTCAGCCTCTAGTCAGGTCTGTCAGGGTTCCTGGGCACAGTATCAGCACATGTATTAAAGGCTTGAGGGCCTGATGCTTTTTCTGGTTGTTTTTTGTCAGTGTTATTTTGGGGGTTTTTGTTTGAGTTGGGTTGGGGTTTTTTAAGGCAATAATAGATTTGCTTTAGGGAGTAGTGTGATTAGCTATCCTTTGTAAACCCACAGCTGCACAGCAACAGTGCTTACAGAAAAAGTAAACCAGAAATTGAACTGATAATGGTATTGTGTAAATTACATATCTTAAAAATACCCAAATACTCTTAACTTTAATCCATGCTGTAATTTACCCTTTCATTTCCTGAATTCAGCAGTAGCAGTGTTAAAAGGCAGTTGGCAGTGGTTGTTTGGGACACATCTCTCATTTCCTACCAAGCCAAAATGATTAGAGCTATTTTACAGCTGTCCTGCATTCAGGCTGAGAGACCCTTGCATACACTGTAGGTACAGCCAGTGTGTTCTATCTGCGATGTGTACAGCGTGTTGCAGGCAATATTCTGAGTAAGGTATAAGTGAGGTAACTTACAAGATATGGTAGGCTAAAGATGGTAAGTACATGACATTCCTTAGATCTTGTTGTAAAAAGTGACTTGCTAATTCTGTTTCATTTTCACACATGGCTATAGTAGTTGAGCTGCTATCTGAAAACAATTCTATTGTGACTGTTGGTAATACTGTCTGATAAGATAACTTGGTATTGTGTTGAAAATAAATTAGCTTTCCTTTGTGTTTCCATGTTTGCTGTAGCTTTGGTAGATACCCCTCTAATTGGAAAATTTCTGAAATGGAATCCCTTGAAGCTCTGAAGTTGCACACATTGTAAAATGAGGCTGAGGACCCAGCTGCTTGTCCTGTGCTTGTTGGTGATAGAATGCTATTATTATTTTAATAATTATATCCCATAGACATCAAGTCTTTATGATGACCACATTAAATGGTATTTCTGTGTGATGCTGAAACTAAGGAATCTTACATTGTGTTAGTATGGCAGTAAAGATATTAAATACATGTCAGAGTTGGGCATGTGAGAAAAGGAGCTATATGCTGCAGAACATTTCTATTCCTGTTCTTTGGCATGAAAGTGAATGTGATGGAAGTTTATTCTGCAGCCTTTCATCATGGTACCTGCACTGGCATAGCAATTCTAGTTCCTGGAGAGTAAAGTATTTATGCTTAGGAAGCTTGATAAAGCATACTAAGTACTGTCCATTTTTTCAGACTAAAATTGTGTGTACAAGTACATTGCCATGGATTAACACCAGCTGGCAGCAAAGTACCAGACAGCCACTTGCTTAGTCCCTGCTTAACCCCTGTGGGTTAAGATAAAAACAGCTT
Organism: Hafferia zeledoni; assembly: GCA_035583235.1. Lineage (NCBI taxonomy): Eukaryota > Metazoa > Chordata > Aves > Passeriformes > Thamnophilidae > Hafferia > Hafferia zeledoni. The sequence goes on from JAWWEV010000095.1 coordinate 4,279,442, forward strand.
AATAATTAGAACAAAGTAAAAGAAGCAATACCAATTATAATAACAATAATAATATAATTATTGTAATGAAAAGGGGAAAGAGAGGAATAAACCCCAAAAAGCTCCACAAGTAATGCACACTGCAAATGTTCACTACCTGCTAACTGATGCCCAGCCCATTCCCCAGTAGTGATTGGCAACTCCCAACCAATCCCCCTGGTTTCTATACTAGGAAGAATGTTCTCTGGTGTGGAGTATCGCTTTAGCTAGTTCATTCAGGTCAGTTGTCCCAGCAGTGCTCCCTCCCAGCTTTTTGTGCATCTGCTTGCTGGCAGAGCGTGGAAAACTGAAGAGTTTGTAATTTAAAGTAAACACTATTTAGCAACAATTAAAACATTGGTTTGTTATCAGCATTATTCTCATACTGAATCCAAAATGCAGCACTGTACCAGCTACTGAGAAGAAAGAACTCTATCCCAGCTGGCACCAAGACAGTTGTGTTAATATGAAGTGTAAGGATTGCACTATCTCTAATACAGCTTTCAGCTCCAGAACTGCAGAAGTGCATTTAATGTCTCTTGTATGACTGTTCAATTTCCCTTTTTTCCTCTCATTTTTTCCATTGCTTTAGCTGAGTTAGCTTCCCCAAATCACAACACTTAAATAATAATAAATGTTTAGATCATATTTTTTCTATGCTTTTCAAGAGTGCATGCCACTGGTATGTTTGCAGTTTAAGCTGTTGGGATCTTATTTGGTGAATTTTTATTTAGTCTGAAAAGCTTCTAGAAACTTACTGATGTGGTAGCCCTTTCTGGTCTCTTGATAGGGGGAGGGTTAGAAAATAATGCTGTTTTATTTTCACCGTGTTTTGTTGAGCTGAAACATTGGATTCATTCTTTACCAGTGTGAAATCTCGGTGGGAAAATACTTAGAACAGGCATGCTTTTTTGGAATGGTCTTACTGTTTCATATAAGGAGGAAGAGCATCCTTTATATAAGCTTTGAACATCCTTTTCTTAGAGTGGTTTTTAATTTTGAGTGGCACTCCCACATAGTCACTGTGACTTAATTAGGGTCTGAGAGGAAGAGCTTTGTTCTCCAGTTTGTAAGACCTTTCTGCATGTAGGTTGAGTAGCTGTTACACTGGCTGTGTGGGTAGTGTCTTCCATCAGTGGCCTTGCTGCTCCTCTTGTAAAGGTGCATCTTAACTTCAGACTACATATGAAGGAAATTTTCTCAAGGTGTTGTTGAACTGCTCGTAGTTATGTGTTTTATGAGGCACCTCTCCTAGTCCTATGATTATGTTAGTCTGTGATGAATCTGCTGGAGTAATAATCTTCCTTGGTGTGATGGTAATGCAATCTTATAGTGCTTACAGATAATAATGTAAGACCAAAATACTAGTTAATAAAAGCCTTCTCAGTTCTGTAAATCTATTGCTCCTAAGTTTTTTAGCATAGCAATACAAGAAATGATGTGGTAAAATTCAAGTGAAGGAAACCTTATCAGGTCTTGAGCCAGAGGCTGGAAAAGGAAATGACCAAAGCGATGGGGAGGGGTGCACAGAATCTTAGAATGGGTTGGGTTGAAAGGGCCTGTAAAGATTGTCTACTTCCAACACCCCTGTTCCTGTACCAGTACTTGGAGTAAATAATTTCTACCTAACATCTAGTCTAATTCTCTCTGCTTGTAGTTCAAAAGATTTCTCCTTGTCCTTTTACTATCTGCCCATGTATAAAGTATCTATCTCCTTGTTTCATAAGCCCTCTAAAGACTGAAAGGCTTCAGTGAGTTCTTGCCAGAGACCTCTCATCTCCATGCTGAACAACCACAACTCTCAGCCTGTCTTCATAGGAGGGATGCTTCAATCCTCTGATCACCTTTGTGGCCCTCCTCTGTACTTTGTCTAACAGATTCATGTCTTCCCTGTGCTGCAGGCTCCAGAGCTGGATGCAGCTCTCTGTGTGGGATCTGACCACATGAACAGAATCCCTTCCCTCCACCTGGTGTCCGCTCCTGTTATGATGCAGCCCAGGATGCAGCTGACTTTCTGGGCTGTCAGCACACACACGTCCAGCTTTTCATCCACAATAACCCTCAAGTCCTTCTCTTCAGGACTGCTCTCTGTGAGAAATGCTCTGTGTGTCATCATGTTTATCATTGTCCCAGCCCAGGTTCAGCACCTTCCACTTGGAGTTGTTGAACTTGATGAGGTTCTCATGGGCCCACTTGTCAAGTTTATCCAGGTCTCCCTGAATGGCATCCTGTCCTGTTGTGTCAGCTGCACTGCTCAGCTTATGTCGTCTGCAAGTGTACTAAGAGCGCACCTAATCCCATTGTCCGTATCTTTGGAATTGGTCCCAAAACAGAGCCCTGAGGGACACAAGTTGTCACCAGCCTCCACCTGGGCGTAGAGGCATTGACCACACCTCTCTGGCCTTATCCACGCAGTTGGTCCCTTACCCTCCACGTAGCCCCATCCTTCAAACACATGTTCCTCCAGTTTTAAGATAAGGATGGGAAAGTGCATGCATGGCAACAGGAGCTCTGTGAAAGAAACTCTTTTTGTGATAAGTTTGCTTTATCTGAACAGTTACTGATGAAGCAGGTCTACAAGTACTAGTAACCACTATTTTCTGACTTTTCAGCATTTTCTTCTGCTGCCCATTCCATGGTCATCATAGAGAAATCATTTACAGCACTTTGATTAACACTGTGTGACTACGGGAGTTAAATTAGTTCAGCATATTGAGGACTGGGATTGTACTTGCCCAATTGGCTTTGGCTTCTATGTTAAAGGAAACCTTTTGTGACAAGCAGGTGTAACAATAGTATTTGAATTTAAATGGGCCCCTGTTGTCATGGCAAAACAACTACAGTTTTCAATATTTTTCATCTAAGCTACAGGTTGATGAAAAAGAAGTTGTATTCTGAGCTTTAAGTAAGGGGCAGGGTAGGCAGCTTTGCTTCTGTCCTAGCCATTACTCAGAAGCACATTTCTGAACATTTTATATGATAAAAACTAATCATCAGACTTAAATCTGCTGGTGTAAATGAATAGGAGAATCCTTTATTTATGAAGCGTAATAATTGAACTTTTAAATTTGGATTTCCAGGACTATGTCCCCTCTTGTCTTGGAACGTTTTAGTGACCATTACTGTATGTTGCATGTTGCTTTTCTGTCTTGGAATATGTTTTAATTCTGGGGGAATGTTCCTGTTCAACTGCCCTTCAGGAAATGTCCTTCTGCAGTTTCTTATGACCACTTTCATTACTTCACAATTTGTAGTCTGCCAGTTGTTACAGTTTCTTGATGCAAAGAAAAAAGTATACTTGTAGTAGTTGGTAGTATTTTCTCTTGGATAGTTTGTCTTGTGTGATAGAGTGATCTACGAGGCTGTCTTTGCCTTGGTAATTCCTGGGAAGTTGCTTGTTCCATTTTTGCTTTCTTGTTGACATGTTAGTAGTGTAAATTGTTCCTCTTCTCCTTTTTGTTTTCTCTTAGTGTATGTCATGAATTACTTTGTCACTGTTTATTTTATCCTTCTGCGTTTTCTTGTCCATATGATTGAAGCATCATGCATACTTCCAGGGATCAAATTTTTGAGTTGTTTCTGATGCAGATGAAGCTTTCTGCTGAGAACACACCAAATTGCAAAGTGTGTGATTGTTTCTGGTTCCTGTTTTTCACCTGTCATAGCTTACAATTAGCATTTTGTTTTTAAACAAACTAACCATATAACAGAGTATTTGACCATGCTTTTGGGGTGCTGTTTAGTATTTTTTATCTTTTAAGGCCATAGCTGATGGTTGTTAGCCCAGGTGCATAAGTATCCAACAGGTACACTTTGTGATATTGCTGGTTGTTAAACTGGTTTTGATCACAGGCTCTCTAGTAGATAAACTGGTGCTGAATGCTGCATTTCTTGGGATTTAAAAACAGGTTTAGAAGATCATACTTGTTTGTTTAGAAAATGGTAATCTAGACAAAGAAATTGTTTTCTTGGGGGAAAAAATTAAGCACGAGTACCAATGGCACTAATGATTGTAGTACTAGTATTGGAATGTTTTTCTTACCCTTTGTACTTGGCAAAATAGCACTAACACTGAACTTCCCAAATCTCTTCCAAAAATGGTCCATGTGATGTGACAAAAAATAGACTGGAAATGGCCTTGGTTGTTCATTAGGACTGTTGCTATAACGTATTATTAAACTATAAGAAAATACTAGCAACCGTTTGCTTTACTGCACAACATTTTTTAGTGATGAGCACTGAAGGTTCCCTCTTACTTTTGAGATTTTGTCACTTTGAAATCTTGTTCAGATTATGAAATCTTGCCTGGGCCTTTTCTTGTTATACAGTGAATTGTGAAGCTCTCTAGGTGTTACTGGTAGTAGTGAGGTGATTTTCAGGATACCTATGAATGGTAATGCAAACACAATTTTAAAAAACAAATACTGATCCAAAAGAATCTCAACTAAGAAATCATATTTGTCTGTATGATGTTGATTGCAAATAAGTCCATAAGGCTTATGTGCTTTGTTTATGCTGGGATTGCATTATGTAGTTTATTCTGTTCCAGAACAATAGATGTCATCAAAGAACTGTGAGTGTTCAGCAAAGTTGTACCAGGAGCAGGTATTAAAGTGGTGTACAAATGCACCTTTCTCAGCTTTCCTTTGTTCCAGTTTGGATATAAAGAGGATATCCATAAAAGAAATTCTGTTAAAAATACTTTTTAAAATAAAATTAAACAGATTCAGAGAACTTAAGTAAAATTTCACTCAAGTTTGTTTAAAGATGTTTACAGCCCAGGCAATTGAAAAATTGCTCATTTTGTCTGTATCTACTTGAACAATAAAGCTGAATAAAGAACAAAAATACAGATACTCAACTAAATCTGCACTTTGTTATTTAAGTGAGAGGTCTTTCGAACTGTGTGTTTTTAGCTGTGTTCTGGATCTGTCACAGAATTACTCCTTCAGTAGCTGCTGTTTTGGTGAACTGTTTTAGGTATCTGACTTCGCAAGAGTAATAACACAGTAACCCAGTACTATGGTAGTAACATACTACTGAATTTCATTTTGTCTTGGGTTGAGCTGGCAAAATGCCAACTGCCCAAAGACAGAGTCAGCCTCCGGCTGAGAAAAAGGAGAAAGGGAAAAAAAACTCTAAAACCAGGTTTATGCTTAAACTAGCTACATGTATTTACACAGAAAAGGGAAAATTAAGAGAAAACTACAATA
>JAWWEV010000095.1:4284772-4295289 GCA_035583235.1 Hafferia zeledoni
AGGGACTGTCCAGGCTCTCTCTCTCCCCTGCTCTCCCGAGCTCCCAGCAAGAAGGGCAAGCAAGGCAGGAAGGAAGGGGGAGTAAACTCCTCCTCTCTTATGTGGAAAAAACACTTGTGGAATACTTGTAATGTCTACTTCCTTAGATACACTGGTTACTGAGGAAGCCATGGATCAAACCCATTACACATTTGTTTCTATATGTTCCTAGTAGTTACATTTTCCACAGGTATCCCTCTGTTTAGCAACTTTAGCTGTGACAATATTGTTACTGTTCTAGATTAAATGTTACTTGATCATATGATTTATTTAAATATTAAATGTGTACATGTAATTTCTAGAATGCTTTTCAAGCTTGTTTAGGTGTGATAACTAAGTGCTGTGTATTTTCTAGATGGCAGAAGAGTGGGGGAAAATCTGATTGTCTTGAGTAGAGCCAGAAGGGGTGAACAGAGTACCTAAAAATCCCTATTTCTGATTCACATTTCTGTAGACTAGTCTTAGATTAAGTACTTTAGACAACAAACATGAGTCTTAGTGGATGAATTAATACTTATTACATGCATGCTACTAAATATCTAGTAACCTCAAGAAAAGCATATTTAACCCTGATTTGCTTGCTTTAACAGTTGTTACTCAACCAAGCCCATCAGTTTCCCAGCCTAGTACTGCAGAGAATGAAGAGAAAGCTGCTGAACTGCCAAAACCAAAGAAGAACAGATGTTTCATGTGCAGGAAGAAGGTTGGCCTTACAGGTATGAGAACACTTTCTTAATACTGAACAAATCTGTGTGATTAGTTTCCTCTTACTAGATTAAACTTGATAAAATATGTGTTCTATTAAATGTATTTGCTTCTTCAGGAGTCAAGCAACTTGGTACAGCTATGCATTTTTCTTACTCTGTATGTCAAAACAGATGAACGTATCCCCTTTGTAGTAACTATGCCTATAATTTAGAACTTAATCTAATTGAAAACAAGTCTTCCTAGTGATGTTGCTTCTTTATGTGTGTACAGGATTTGACTGCCGATGTGGAAACTTATTTTGTGGACTTCACCGTTATTCTGACAAGCATAACTGCCCATATGACTACAAAGCAGAAGCTGCAGCTAAAATCAGAAAAGAAAATCCAGTTGTGGTGGCTGAAAAAATCCAGAGGATATAAATTAACCTGTTTATGAAAAGACTGACTGACTTTTTGTGGGGCTTTTTTTCCAATACATCCTGAAAAACATAAAAGAGCAGGTGCATGGCCATTTTCCTGTTTTCTTCAAAGTTTTACTTCTAGTCCTGTCTGTCTAAATAAATGATATTTCAAAATGTTTCGGTGTTTGTTCCAGGCAGAATTGGAGAGATACAGCCCTTGAAAATACATATGCCCTCCCCAGAATATAGTTGGATGATCAGGAACCTGCACAGAAATACACATGCGCAGAGTACAAACTCTGGTTGATGTGCCAAACAGGTGTATGCTGTCTGCATGTGTGCAGCAGATCTGCCTTTTGAAATGCGCATAAGGTATTTAATGTTCGGGTAAGGTTATATGCCTCTTTTGGAGGACACATCAAAACAGTGGCAGTCTTACTTGTATCATTTAAAATCTCATTCTGCTTTTAGTTTCCACACTCCATTTTAGTTTTCCAGCAGAACGTGAGCTGTGTAGAAGGGTCCACCATCTGAGGAAGATTAGTGTTTGGTGCCATATTTAAGTCACTTAGCAATTGCACTGAGAAAAATAGAAAATATCAGATACATACAAGAAGAATTTTTTTTTGGAAAATACCACATTTACTTCAGAATCTTGAAAAGAGATTCCCAAAGGAAATGTCCTGTTACAAGCTTATGAACTGGCCTGCAACAGAGTTGTCTGCTTTTCCTTGCATAGCTAAAAATTTGTAGCACAATATTGTAAGATTGGCTTACAAAATGAAATTACATATGTTTCTAGACATACCACAGCAGCTCTGTCAAGCAACACAGATCTAAGTTGCTGAAGTATTAAGAGCAGTTTATTATTCATATACTACTTATGTTCTGTGTGTTCCAAGTTCAAAAGAGTATTAGGAGTTAATTTTTCTAGTTTTAAATGTAACAGTCGCACAATTCTGCATGGAAAACCATACCAAACATGGCTGCTGTAGACTTAAGTGGTAGCTGGAACCACTCTTGGAGGGCTGATTTATCATTTTTAATTGTACTTGGGTATAGGACTGTAGTGTTCTTGGGTGTATTGCATGGGCTGCATTATCTATGGCATTGTACAATAACAACTCTAGAAAAGGCAGTATTCTTCACTGATGCTTGTCTGGTAATACATATCACTTCTGTGTTATAATGGAAGGGGTTTTGTGATGTATGAAACTTGTGGGTTTTATATAAACAAATACAGTTTAGACTAGTGTTGTGGTAATGCCTGTTCTCATCTGTAAATAGTTAGGTATGTACACGAGGCGCTACTCCTGACCTGATTTTTGTTGCCAGTGTTCAGTCTTAGTTTTTACTTCACTATTAAAAGTGTCAGGGTTTTACTTCTTTGTTTTTCTCAGTTATTAGATATGCAAACATGTACAGATATTTCATATTTATGTATTGCACATAAGCTACCCAGCATTTATGCTATAGTGTATTATGTAAATAATAAAAATAATGTACAGAAGGAAATACTTCCTTTTGTGACAGTTCATTGGTTTTAGTTATTGCTGTAATGAGAATGTGACCTTGTACAGGTTGAGGTGCAAAGTTAATAGTAAGTTCTTCCGGATGTTGTCTTTATACTTAATTCTGCCTATGTCCTTATTTCTTTTTTGGAAATACCAACTTCTTTTGAGACAACTTGCTTGAGCGGGTGGAATACAGGTGGCTACTTGATGGCCTGACAAAAATGCCAGCAAACAACAATGTGCTTTAAAGGGAGTGAAGGACACTATTAGCAATGAACTTCAAACTTATTTCCGGTGGATCTGTTACAACAGAGCCAGAACACTGTATACACCATTCTGTCCACATCTCACCAGCAGACCTGGGCAAAGTTACTGTCAGTGTCAGCAGTCAAATATAAATGGTAAATATGCCTGATTTATCCTTCCCAGTGCAAAGGAAGAGGACACAGTACACAGCATGGAGGAAGACATCTTTACTACAAGATAATGCATAAAAATTGTTTATGTCAGAAATGGGTAACGTGTATCCCACCAGTCAGCAGATAGTCAACATGATAAGTAAATACTCCAGCCACTGTGTATACTTCAATAAAGGAACGCAGGCGTGCTCTGGGACTTCTTTTTCCTGGATGAATTTTAGGACTTCATGGTGGAACTGTTTTAAAGCACCAAGTTATTATTTTTCTACCTTTTGTATGAAAGCAATACCAATGACTCCAGCATAAAATGTTCTTCCCTTTTTTTATCCTTTTTTATCCTTTTTTTTTTTTTCCTTTTGAACCTGAGACTGCTCTGTCTGGTTTTGATACTGTCTTGGCTAGATTGGTTTACAACAGGTAATAGTACTGATGCTGTTAATTATTATGATGGTCTTAATTTCATGGTCTGCTTTTTTCTGTACAAATGCTGTACTTCTGAACACTGGTTGGAATATTTGGTAATAGTACATCTGTACAGGAAAGTATGGAATGAAAAATCCCTCTTTTTCCTCTAAAATTGTGTAAATTGCACTTAAGTGGGCTATATGAGCCAGTCCTTAAAACTAAGTCTGCAAGCTCCCCAGAGCTTTGTTCTTTTGATAGTGTATCTAGTGTGTATAATCACTCTCCTCTAATTCTGTTGATACTCACTGAAAAAAGGTTGTTTAAAAAGTGCAGGTGTTGACAAAGTGTGGGGATTAGGGGGGAGTATTTAAACTCGTGTGCAAATATGTTACATCTTTCAAGAAAAATAATCACATATCACTGATCCTCATTTAACATTTGGCTGTTAGACTGAGATGTTACTAACTTACACATAACAGTGTTCTGGGAACAGTCTCCCTCTGTTCCAAACAACTTCACCAGATGGAGACTTTTTTGCATACCAGGAAATGAGTAAGTGAAAACAGGTAGATGATGAAAAACTGATAATCTTCCATCTGAAATACCTAACTGTAAGTGTTATGGCTGTGCAATACTGTGTTCCACAGGATTCTGAGCAAGGTTACTGACAGCTGTTACTGTTAAACCTGGAATTTGGAATCTAAAGATGGCCTTCCTTTGGTGGTTCCAACATGTTGCTGCAAGGCTCATGAGCATCCGGAGGACTTGTTGGTTTGTTGTGGTGCATAAGGGTGCCACAGGCTAGAGAAGCCCTGACTGTCTTCATGGTACTTAGCCCTTTGAAACCATGCTTCTGATCATTGATTGATTGCTCTCTTTTGGAAGGTGATTATTCACACATGTAAGGGAATGTCATAGATGCTTATGTTTGTCATGTCTCTTAGTCACTGAAAAGGTACTTAAAATATTTGATTCATGTCTGTGTCTGTAACAGAGTCAAAATGCAAAACACAGGTTAGTTTCTTGGTGTTTCTAAGCTGCCTACAATATCAACTGATATATGTGCTTGAAGGAGGAAATGTAGAGCAAATAAGGAAATTGGTTTGTTTCAGGTACACAGGTGTGTTAACTATGATTCAGTCACAAAAGGAACTTTGCTTTCTGTATAGGTGTGTGATTTTTATGTTTATTTCATTAGTTTCTCAGCCAGCCACAAATGAGATTTTTTCACAAGTGACCTATTAGTGACTCCCTCAACCATTTTTTGTAATTAAACACCCAGAACATTTAATGGACTGAGTTGGGAGACACAAAGGCCTCTGGCAGTACACCTAAAAGTACCTGGATTACACTGGAATTAACAAATGACAGCCTGAACAGTTAGAAACCTGAGGTGGAAAAGTAATGAGAGTGATTATATGTGGAAATGTTAAAGCATAGTCCAGGAGCGAAAGTGTGCGAGTGCAGTGAGAGCTATCACTACAGAGAGTTTTAAATGCCATTTTGCAGATCTGAGTTATCCCTTGATCTACTGTAAGCACTTAGGAGAAAGTGTTTCAACCTTTAAATTTCCTATTTTAGAAGTAATTTAGTGATCGTGAAAGAAGCAGTGACTTTGGGCATTTTTTCACTGAAGAAAATACAGAGACAGCATTTCTGCTTGAAAGGGCATATCAGCCTAATAACACAGAACCAAGAACCAGATCTTTAATGGTAGTGAAAGACTGAATTCCTGTAGTATGCAAATCAGCAGAATATCAGGAACCCATCAGTTAAATTAAAATAGAGGTAAAAATGGTAGTACTGAAATAAATGCAAGAATCAACACCTAAAATGGCAATCAAAAACACTGGCTTAACTGTTTATTTGTGTAGGTAAAATCTTTACCATTTAAAAAAAATAATTCATAATTGAAATTATTAGTGTTGCAGTTTCCTGAAGAAGCTGTGTCTCATTCACCTTTTGTACTAGATGATAGGTAACAATTTTGAAAGTTAGGTTTCTCAGGTGAGTGTTACTTTGGCTCAAACATCCTAAGTAAGATATCTGCGTCTTTATTAAACCCCCTTGTAGTAGTAGCTCTTTTCTCCCTTTATCTACCACCAGCTCACATTTATTCCCAAGCAGCAAAAAGCCTGCCTATCACAATCTGAGGTTTATTCAATATGGAGAGAAAACAAAAAATATATGGAATAATTATATCTACTCTTGCACATGACTGCAAGCATGCAGGGTAAACATGGGGTTGGACTTTGATGATCCTTGTGGGTCCCTTGCAACTCAGAATACTTTGTGATTCTCTGACTATGTTGTGTCCTGGCTGGCTCAAATCAGGTTAGATCTGCCTTTGGGCACCTGAGAGCGTTGAAGGGTGAAGTGTCTTCCTCTCTGTAGTTATTTTACAGGTTCCCCATGGCCTGAACCCTCTTCCTCCTTCCAAGCTGGGATGCCTCTAATGCTAAATGTTGCTGTGTGATGCTATTTTTGATTCATGCACAAGTGACATTTCTCAATTGAATTGCTATGACTGTAGAGCAAGTTCTTACTTTGTTTTGTTTTGCATAGTAGTTCTGCCTTTTTTTAATATATGTGTAGAAGTTGTATATGTATCAAGGAGTTCTGTAGGTAAAATATAAAATGCCTTCATCTTTTTCATTTTTCTTACAGTTAACAGTGTATCTCAAAGGATTCAACTGAACACAAGCCTAACTAATATATATGATATCAGTAATCTACCTGTATACTACTGATACATAGTAGTTATAGTGACCTTCTCTGTTTAAGACGAGCCCAAATATCAGTGTAACATGACTGTTGAGATCAGAGCCATATTTGCTACATGAGTTGGAGTCAAAGACTGCATAATAGCCAAAGGTACTTGCCTAACTGGACTCAAGACACCTTAGCTGCCCACTGAATCATTTGCTAAGCTACTGTACAATGTGGCTGCGTCTGAATTGGTTTTACTCTCCACCCTACCCATAGCCGGCCATCCTCACCATGCTTTGGTTTGAGTAGGGAAAAATCAGTAGTTTTAAAATGCTTTGTTTGGGTTTGGGGGTTTTACCAGGGTTTTGAGATAATTTTGATAGGGCTGTGAGTACTGTTCATGATAAGTCACTTCTAGCCTATTTCTGGTCCATGTGTTTCTAGGTTGTTCCTGTAGCTCCTTCTGTTCATACACTAACTAAATCAATATAAGTGAAGGCAACATGCCATAAAAAAGGATAAACTGAAGCCACAATTCAATATGGGGCCCTGCCCACTTGCAGAACTTTTCTGTCAGTTTCATATTTCCTCTGTAATCATATCTCAAGAACATGATACTAAAAACGCTAAGGTCATAGGGTCAATCCCTGTGTGCGCCATACTCTTACGAGCTGGACTCTTAGGATCTTTGTGGGTTCCTTCCAACTCAGAATATTCTGTGGTTCTGTGAAATGCCTTACCAGTCCATTTTTCCAGTGTCTGAAAGATGTCATAGGTGTTAACTGGGTCTATTTAGACATGTGTGTTTGGACTTACTGGTTTTATTTTCAGATTTCATTGATAGTGGTCTTGACATGTAGTTAATGTATTTGTTGTCTGAAAGCATTTTGGTGGTGATGTTTCTTCAGCTTGTTCATGTACTCTTTTTCAAAGAGGTGTTAAAAGCTCAAGGTGTTTGCCAAGCTGCTAGACAGCAAACATGTAGTTGAAGAAATGCTCTGTACAGTTCAGATCTTTCACCTTGGGAGACCTACAATGCCCATCTCTATTTTGCCTGACTAGTAATTTTCCAATATAGGAAGACAGAATGAAGTCCCACTGTGAACCTTCATTTGGCAGTATCATTGAGATTGTAGTACAGATCTGAGGAAAACAAAAGCAGTTTAATTCACTGTTCCTCATTCTTGTTTATGTACTCTTTACCGTAGTGTACATTTATGTCATTTAATGCCCACCCAACCTATGTCATTTCCTGCTGAGGATTTTCCTTGAGTGGACAGCATTTTTTGATTTGATTCAAGTTTTCTTTAGTAGGTCCATGAGATGTTGGGTACATGATGACTATACCCTGAGTTCCCAAGGGAGCCGATAAAACAGTTTGTGCACAGGACTATTTAACTGGGATAACGCTTCTCAAAGACCAGGTCAATCTAGATTTAAACAGGATTAGGCTAAAGTAGATTTTCCTTAGCTGTGTTTTAAGTAGCCTGGGATTTATGAGGGGAAAGTAGATTTATGACCCTGGAAAAATCTTGATCCCTTTCAGTCTGGTTTCATCTTCAGAGTGAGACTAAGCTGGTTCCTTTCATTACTGTACTGGACTCAGCTGATGGATAAATAACCATATGGATTTGTGTGTTTCTACTAGAAGCTCAACTTCTGACTGACCTTGTATGACTAAAGTCTTGGATGTTTTCTTACCAGTGCAGTCACCACAGCAGCTTGTGTAAAATTCACTGAGGAGCAGATTTAGTGTGAGGATGATGCACAGACAGACAGGAGGATGAGACCACCACACGGGTATTTGCTCACACTCCTAAGGAATTGCAGTTTCGGTCTTAATGCTGAAACAATTTGACTCGTAGCAGCGATGCAAAGGTTAGCGTTTGCCATTGTGGCTTCAAGGTTTGCTAGCTGAGTCTGAGCCAGTCACCTGTAGGTTGCAGAAATAGGTTTACACTTGCTTGAAGGTGATGGTACTAGTAATTACACTTAGGACCTGTCAATAAATGAAGGACCAACAGTGGTAATAGTTCACTGGCTTCTCAGCAAGATTTTCTAAGCTAGTGTTTGGAAATTGTATTATGTTAGGAAATGGCCTTGACGTTCAAGTTTATTTACTCATTATTTCATGTAAACAGAGGTGGTTGTGTTTGTCATTTCTGAGGCTGAATCACAGTTCAGCACAGTCATTCTCAGTGTTGACCAGCCTTCAGTAAATAGAAGCATTTAACTCTCAATCTGCAAACAGCTACTGAAGACCAAAGGTTTTATTAGTGAATAATAACATCAGGACTTTTACAGACTCTTCCTCTTTGTTTCTGAGTCCTTCATGATGGGGGGTAAGAGTTGCTGTCCCAATGAACAGAGGTGAGGAGAAAGCACAGAAGGGATCAGTGAGGACACAGTCCTGCAGTTTTGGCTCCAGCTGTGCCATATTACCAGCACTAGCTGCTTGAATGTCCTATGGCCCTAGTTTTGGCCCCCTGCTCCACCCTGATACACACCATTTCTTCCTGATTTTTTTCTGGTCAAATGATCTGAGATAAAAAGCCACAGATCTCAGAGAGGGTGAGTTACACTACCAGGCACAGAGGTACATCATCTGGGGATTTCCCAAGTGCAGACATCCTTCAGAAAGAGGAGCTCAACATTCTAAGCTCTAAACTGCCACTGACTCTGTAAAGCAGCAGTGCCAGGTTCCAGACCCAGCTCCCCCTTCCTCTTCAGGAGTGTCTCTGCTACATACCAGGTTCCCCCAAGCTGTGGAGTGGCAACAGCTTCTCCCCCTGCATAAGGGAGGGCCAGGGGAGGTTCAGCAGACCCTTGGCTAGGGCCTGAAGAGGCACTACCCAAGATACACTTCCACCATATCATGCTGGTGGGCAAAACCAGATGAAGCCTAGAGTTACCGTTTCTGTTTGCCTTACAGCAAACACTGTCTGAAAATACCTGTGGACTCCGGTATGCTTCTCTGGAGTCTAAAATCCACCCACCACCACATTTGGTCCTCATCAAGTTATTAAAAGTCTTCGATTGTCGGCACTTCAGCTCAGGAAACAACTGTGTCACACCCATGCCAAACAAGAAAAGCAGCAATAGTCAAGAATACAGTACTGCTGCCAAACCTCAGCAATGCCCTCTGTAACTTAACTCCTGCAAGATTTGGCTGGCCTTTTGTTTTCATTTCACCCCCCTCTCATGATGGCATTTTAACCATCTGAAACAAACATGTCTGATTTTGTTAAAGCAGTTCAAATAATTTGAAAAGCTGTTCTGTGCTTGTGTTTTTCAACTAACTGTGGCATAAGGTTATGCCAAGAACATATTTTTGCAGGCCTTTTACTACTACTAAAGAAAGTTAATCTATGTATAGCCTGCAGTGTAAGTATGCTATTTTGGCCTACAGATTGAGACCTAGTTTTTTAAAAAGTGACGCAAGAATGCCACTACTGACTACAAGTCCCAAGCAGACAGGCTAACTTCCACTTTTTCTTCTGCTTTTTTGTTCCTTTTTTTTAGGGAATGTTTTACTGGCATCAGTTAAGTTGCTGTCTTGTATTTAGTTTTTCAACTAAACACAGTTTAGTTAGGTGGAGTACAGACACAGATTTTATGAAATCTTTGGTTTTTTCCCCAACCTGATCACTGTGTTTTTAAAAAAGTCTGTTGCTGTTCCAGATGAGTGCTAGTTTAAAGGAAACCAAAGTGTCTATCAAGACTAGAGGAGGGGACTCCTCCTCAATAACCACTTCACCCCTTATTAAATATAAAAGAACTTTAATTAGAAAATTTACAGAAAAAATGATAACTGTTCTTAAGTGCTGTATCTCTATATATCAATATATATAATGATAAACAGACCAGTGCAAACAAACCCTCACAGGAGTTTGTTCCTGGTGCCATTATATTTATGGACAGCAGACGGCAGTGTCGCATCGCAGCTGGCAGTGTGGTCAGTTCCCCAGTCTTTCCAGGGAGGCAGAGGACAAGAGGCAGGAACAGATGTCAGCCTTTGATGACTCACGTGGTAATGGCAGTCACACGGGGCAAGAGGGAACCTTTTCCGTGGGGGAAGAGTAGACTCTCCTTGTCCGTTGTTCAAAGAATGAGATGCTGGGAGTTGTGAGGGTGTGGTAGTTCTTAGCAACCCCCTGCAGTTGAAGTTCGTCTTCAGGAAGTCTGCAGTGCATCCAGAAGCAGCTGTGACACTCTCTCCCTCCCTCCCCTTCTCTCCCCCTCTCCCTCCCTCCCTCCCTCCCTCCTTCCTTCCCTCCCTCCTTCCTTCCCTCCGTCCCTCCCTCCTTCTGAAGCTCAGGGCAC
>JAWWEV010000095.1:4300286-4319498 GCA_035583235.1 Hafferia zeledoni
CCCCATCGTTTTTTTTTGTTTTGAACCTTTAACAGAGCTGGATCTGAAAAATCCCTACCCCTTGCTATCCCACCTCTGTTGTCTGAGTTCTGCTTGTAGAGAGGCAAAGCCTTATGTTCAGAGATCAGACACATGCTTTTGCACTTCAAAACCTTTTGTGTGTGCAGGGTTACAGCTGTGATCACACTTTGTAGCTTTTTTTCTTTCCAGCCTTCCATTCTCAGTCCACAACGATAGTCATGCAACCAGCTCAAGAGTCCAATTCAGCTAAATAACACCTGTGGCTAACCACAGTCTTCTCTGTGCCTGAGCTCCTCACTGACATATCTGAAAGTGATTTACAAAACTCAGCTGTAGAGGAAGGATAGCCTCAACAACCTGTGAGGGTCTCCCTGCTGTGGGTTGAGCCCTGACATTGCCATGCGAACCGGAGTCCCACCTGCCATCCCTCTCAACTGTCCCGTTCGGGCCACTTGTGCCCCTCCAGCAGCCCTGGGCGGGCTGGTAGGGCTGTGCAGTTGTAGCCATACCTGCTGCCGTGCAAACTCCAGCCCAGGCTGGCCCAGCAACGCATTCTCCAGTCACAGCAAACCTCTCCCTTCAGTGATTCAACAACTAAATAAGCGCTTTTTTTTCCCTCCCTTCTGGGTATTTAAAAGGAACTTCAATAAAAGGAAGCATTTAGATGTATATTAAAATAAAAGAAAATAACTGGTGTCTTAAGGCTCCCCTTTCCCAAGGCTACAAACCAAGGACAAAACAACCCCACCTGTGCAGTTAAAGAAATTGTCAGTCATGTTGGCTAGTCCCAGAACAAGATTTCTGGAACAAGTAAATATTCTGGGCAGGCATGTTTCTTTTATCTGTGCGGATATGCCAAGCTCTGTGACCACAAAATCAGATCACTTTGACCATATCCTGCTAAGCACCAGAGCTCAAGGGACTTCCAGCAGCCCAAAAGGCTATCTGAAGGTGGGCTATCCAATGGTGCTCCAGGGGCTGTAGCCACACCATCACTGTGATGCTGGATGTGGATGCAGTCAGCTGCCAGACCCTGCCAAGTGTGCCCCAAAGGGGGTGTGTATTTATGCCTGCCATATCACCTGTGCTGGTCCCTGGGATACTGGGACAAGTGGCTATCAGATGGAGAAAATATTTGAAGTGACCAGGCAGAGCTGAGCCTGCAAGAGGACAGGACAGCATCCCCTCCACCAGCCTTGCTCCAGCATAAGCAGTCTCATATCTCCACACTTCCTGCAAGGGCCAGGGAAGATTGAATTTTGCCAAGAGATTCTGACTTCACTTTGACCTGTGCTCAGAGGCAAGGTGCACACACACCAAAATGTGTGCCAAATGTGCCACCAAAGCTTGCATAAAATCTTGCAAGCTGCCATGAAGATAGAATGCCTGTAATAGGTGATCATTCTTTATAGGACCTCCATGTGAATTTTTCCCATATCTGATATGACTTGCGAGATTTTTACAACAACAGTTTTCCTGGCTGCCCATTAAAAAAAAAAAAATTCTTGTCAGGGAAAAGTGGAAGCACCCTTTTTTCTCCTGTTATATGATTTTATAGAGACTCACTACTAGGAATTTTATGTCATATTTAGGCGACTTGGCATGCAAACAGCAATAAATAAGAGTATTTGTCATACTTCTATGATGATATGATAAAATCTTAAAAATAGGAGTCTCAAAGTCCAGTACATAATTCTCAAAATTTCAGTATGCAATTCTTCAATGCCATAGTGGTCCTCCTATGTCAGCCTTTAAGAAAATCCCCAAGAAGTAAGCATTTCAGGACAGTAAACTTTAACACACTCACACACACAAAAATAATTTAAAAGGTTACTGAAGCACTGGCTTTGACTTAGGAAGCCAAAAGGTCTGGAAATAAAGACACATCAAAAGCTGTAAGATTTCTGGAGAAAGATCCCCAAAAATATTGCTGTACATACTAAGCAGAGTTTGCAAACTCCTATGATGGCAAGGCTGCCCAAGATCTCCAGAGAACAGTGTATTTGGCTGTGTATTTTGGTCTTCACTGTTCATTAGTCAGCTTCCAGCTTTCTCTCACTCCTCAGAAGTCAAACAGAAAGAGTTGAGGGTTATTGTAAATACAAGGCCTCTTTATTTTGTTTCAACAGTACAAGACTTTCCATTTAGCATGACTAAAACCAAGCAGAACAGTGGGAATGGTATATACCACTTTTGCTAATATATCGCTCTCCCTTGAAACTTCACAAGTACAACAGGAAGGATAAATTGAACAATATTAACTCCAGTGAGGCATTTTCACATATGAAGGAACCAGAGCTTATGCGCAACAGGCGACAAGGAGACAAATCAAAGACCACCACCAGAAAAACTTACTCCACTGACATGAATTCTCCTTTGGGGAAAGTTTGTCTTGAAGCAAGGGATGCAAACCCCCTTGGCTAAGGATTACGTGCAAACACATTTTAAAAGCTTCATCAATAAAAGCTGTTAAAGGAGTACATAACCCAGCCCTAAAGCCACAAGGCCTGACAGGATGCAATTAAAAGCCTTCAGTTGTCACCAACACTGGCTTCTTCTTGTGAAGGCTTATGTCCAGGGATGTTTTTGTATCTAAATGTTCCTAGGGACCCTTGTCTAAGGTAAGCCATTGGTCATTTAAGAGCATATCATGGTAAAATATTTTTATGGTTTTGTTGTCTGCTGACAGTTTACATCCTGGTCTTGGCTGAATTTAATTGTTACCAGTTGGTGCAAGACGTTAAGCCAAATCACTGAGTTTAAGAACTGTGCAAACTTAACGTTTACCTCAGTGGACAAGTATTTTGAGTTGAAGCATTAGGCAGTTAGTAGACTGCCTTTTAGCCTCATCCCTCTTCACTCCTTCAGCACAGTTATTTCCAAACTGAAAGCAAGTATATGAAAAGCCACAAACCCAAACCAGAATTAAAGCTAATACACACTTTTGAGTCATGACATGGTAAAGAAGTGTGGTTCTAGGCATGACTATGGCAAAAGATACAGGGGATCTCCTTGGTTGG
Source organism: Hafferia zeledoni (assembly GCA_035583235.1). Taxonomy (NCBI): domain Eukaryota; kingdom Metazoa; phylum Chordata; class Aves; order Passeriformes; family Thamnophilidae; genus Hafferia; species Hafferia zeledoni. Next base: position 4,303,328 of record JAWWEV010000095.1, read on the forward strand.
AACAAACTGATTCTGGGCATCTTCTAAAAGAATTTCCACTGAAGTTTTCAGGAAACTGCCGTCCATAAGTATTGTTCAGCCTTTCAACAAAAACTAACAGTTCTTTAAACAACAGTTTGTTCTTAATGTTACTGATTCCCAAGAATTGTTGTTGTTGTTGTTACTCTTTTTTGTACAGAGAGCCATGCAGATGGCATTTGCTGCATTCTCTGTTGAGAGAAGCAGAAGTTGTTTCACATACAGCACAAGGGCTTGAGGTTCCCACAGCTTTAAGCCATAGCTCCTAGTACCTAGAAGTTCAGTATTAGATACATGATTGTGTCATTTAAAATGTATTGTGGTCTTTTCTGTGTGCTTAACTTTAAGACAATCTGATTTTTAAAACTGCTTGCATTCAGTCACTTCAGTCCCACCAGAGGTTTTGTGCTGTATCGGACATATCATCAGGCACATGACAGGGGACGATATGTGGGGCATGAAGGAACAGAGATCCTCCACCAAGACCAGACTCAGCCCTGGCCAGTGCCAAATATTCGATTGGATAATTGTAGGTAAAACTTAATGTGTGCTTGCATTATCTTTCTTCTGGACCTCTTACAGGTAATTTTGACATAAATTTAGAAGCAGAGATTGAGAGGTTGTGTTATATGCTATTAGCAGTACAACTATTTAGGCTTGCGTTATTAAAGCATGTAAGCAACTGCTTTGGAAATCTGACGAGTTTTTAGGTCCATGATTTAAAAGAACATTCCCTGAGAATGCAGTATCTTGTATGAGTATTTCCCACCCAAAACTTCACTGACGTATCATCTTCTTGATATGATTTTCTCTGATCCATCTCATTTCTACTTGCAGTCTTTTGTATTCCACTACCACTCTTTTCAAATCTCTTCTGCAATTAATTTTTCCTCTGTCCTTTCACAAATTTTCAAAATCCCTTGCCTTTTTTTTTAATTTTTTTTACACTATAATTTTACAGATTAATTGACCCCTGCTACATACAGGGCTACAGGTAAGGTAACACCATTTATTCACACAAAGACAGAATTTTAAAAGATGTCCACCTTATCATCTGTTATGGATTGTTCCTTGAAATCCTTAAAATAATAATTTTAAACAGCTTGTCTGAGCTATTTTCTTTTAAAACTAGAATATTGTTTGCAAGAATTTGGGCTTTTTGTTTTTCAATACTTATATTTTAAGTGAATAATCCAGAATAGTTCACTTTTGCTCAGTAAAGCGATAGATATTTAGCAGGAATTTTTATTACCTTTTGCTAATTAGCATTGCATGATTACAATTAAAATATAAAACATCTATTTCTCTGCAAATATTTTTTAATTAAAATGTTGTTGTTCAAGTTCATAAAAATGTATAAGTTTTCCATTCATGACTGTATAATCAGGCACAGGCTTTTAAACAAGGTCATTTTAAAGTTCCTTTTTCCAACTTACTGAAAAATACTACAAAGCCTTACAATTGCACAAAAAATACAGAATAAATATAAACATTAGGTCAAGGATACATTTTAAAGTGCAGAACTCCACTTGCCACACATGAATCATTCAAATAATGCTGCATAATGCATAGGCAATTCTTACTAGCATTTCAAAATTTGAAGTGACACAATGAGATTAACAAATAACAGTAATTCAAATACATTCTATTTATAATAAGTAAGAGCTTATCTGACCATAGAACACAGTAAGCATATTGTCCCAACAAGCAAGCTCTTCACAAATACCCTTTTTCCCTTTGTCTGAATGGTGTGCTACCACTGAACATAAAGACAAATTAAGAAACAAAGACCTCATCCACCATCTTGTAAGAGAACTCATGACAAGAGACATCTCGAATCGGTTGCAGATACATTTTTTCCAGAGGTTTTATCTTAAATCACTCAAATTATACTGTCATATATCTGTCAATATCCCCTTAATGTTCAGTTGTTTTCATTTAACGTTTTTTTTTTCAATTGGGTGTGAGGAAAAGGAAGTGGGAAGAGGGTTTCTTCAATTTGTATTTGGCTACTAAGTTCTGCGACAGTAAGGATTGAAAAGGGATACTCCTAGTCCTAGCCTCTATTAGCATTTTGCTTTGACACAATAGTGCTGTTCTGAAGAGAATTCTCAATCATGTCTACTTACTGAACCTTGGTTTAGTTTATAGAGTGGTTTTGGTACACAAGAATTATGTTTATTTTTGAGAAAAATACACTGGAGGATAAGCTGCCTTCCAAATACACTTCAGTTTCTAAAAGACAGACTAAGACACTGAACCCATTATTTGGCCTGCTTCAAACTGCCTATGCAGTAAGGGCATGAATCCAAGGAAACAGAATATATGTAGTCTTGAGCTGCATATATTGTAGATGTACAAGTCTCAGCAGTAATTGCTTTCATCTACTGATCCTACCCTACTGTATCTTGGCAAATCAACTTCACAGTGGGATCCCCAGTGCCTTTCCCAAAATTACTTCAGAGAAGTATGACTACTACTTTCTCTGTATGACCTAAGACTCTAAGATTTCTGTGCATAAGCTATCTTCCACTGAACAAGCTTTTGGGACTGCCCAAGATGACTCTAATTAACTTGTTTTTCCAGCAGTACATTATTTCTCCATTCAATTCTGTTGCTATAAAAAGACCCTCACAATTTATTTTTTATATGCATTCTGCCACTGGCTTCCTCAAATATAAAATTGAGACTTCCTTCCTTTACCCCTAAGCACCTCAGCATAATCTTGGTTCTTGCTCCTCCTAGTCTTGGGTGTTGCAGGGTAGTAGAGGCAGCCTATGACACTAACAGTAGGCAGAGCTCCTCCTCTAGCTGAGATTCTTAAAAGGCTGATTTTCCATTTCAGCACCTGGGTAGTGTCTGGATACTAGACACTAGTAAAGCTGTAATCAAAAGGCTGAATTCCTACCTTGTCCCTGATTTCAACAAGAATCAAACTGCTCATGGCCCAGCAAATGGTCAGATACAAAGCTCATTGGCAGCAATTTATGCCAGGGAGTCCCTTTGTAATTGGGCCAGCAGTGTAGTCTTGAACTTGTTAAAGTTTTTCTGTATTCCCATTTTGCAAACACAAAACCTCTCCACACTCAAGTATTTTAAGACAAAATGCTGAATGCCTTTCTTAACACCACCACAAAATAATGGGAAAACAATTAAGTCAGAGACAGTTAAGACTACAACTAAAATAAAAGCATTGATTCAATTCATAGCTCTGGAGGCAAAGTAGTAGGGCACTAGCATACCTTGTATACAAGGCTGTGTGATCTTTCTCCACAGAAAATTCTCTTGCAGAAAAGCCAAAGCTGAAAACCATATAACTGCCTGAAAATAATTTCAAACAGTAACTGGGAGGATTAAAACCTGTCTCACAGATCTTTGGTTTTGGAATATAAAATTTGGTCAATTAAATTCATGTCAAAATTCATGAGAAAAAGTGCTCCTTGAATCAGGAAATCAAGTTAAAGAGCTGAAGATTATATTTGCCAAATGACTGTGCTGCTGTATAGGTGATTGGGACATATGAAAAACAAAACAGTTGAGAAAAACACCCTGATGGAATGTGGAAATCTGAATACTTAGATCTTGACTCCTAAAGCCTTAGGAGTCATTGAACATAACGGGTCAGAATGCTGTCCCCTCAGCAAGGAACAGCACAGTGCAGCACCTGAGTGAACTCCCAGTGAGCAAGCCATGTAGCTGCATTCAGGTGATGTCTGCAAGACACTATTCTGTCCTGTTTAGTAGGGCCCCTCATCTTCGACAAAAAATTCACACTAGACAGACTGTACTGCTTTAAATGCCCAAATTAGCTCTTACACTTTCCTTGTTGTTATGGTGTCTCATATAGGCATAATCATAACAATACATAAGCTCTGAAAATGCTTTTAATATTGGGACATTGTGAGTGACGTTGGGCCAAGCACTCTCTCTGAAGTAGACATGAAGTGAAACTTTGGTGCAGTGACGTCCCTTGTTCTGTGAACAGAGGGAAGTGCTATATCCCCAGGCAGTGAGATAAAAGTGCAAAACAACGCTTAGTGAAATCAAAGAATTTTGAAGCACGCCTAAAACCATATTCAACCCATGTTTATAGTATCTAGATGCAATATTGTCTCTAATGACACTGAAATTAAAGCTTGCATACTTAGTGTTGCAAAAAACATACCAGAGAAAAAAGAAGCAATCTCCTTCTCGAAATCTCACCAGAAAAAAAAAAAAATAAAAAGAAAAAAAGGATTTATAAAAAGTAGGGAAACGTGCCTTTGCAGGAAAGGATGTCACACAGATTTTCAAAACAGCATATTTTTTACCTAGAATTTTACAGAGCTGGAAATATGGCTGCCATGTTGAAAAACACAAAGAGCACATTAGAGCTGAGCTTTTTCCAATGATTATTTTCACCTCAAGTCAAAGGTGGTAATGGCTAGAAAAAGCCCATTTCTTTTGGATATTTTTTAAATGCACTCACTTCTCTTACAGAAAAGAGAAGGGACAACATATCATCCTGTCTGAACAATCGGGAGGAAATGAGCTCAGCAAGATTTGGCAGGAGGTTGAACTAGATGAAGCACTTCCTCTAGTCCACAAAACCCTCTTAATTTGTTGCCCATTGTGCAACCTGCAGAGATATTTTAGTGTCTGCTTCCAGTTTAACAGAAGTTTAAATCAGCTGTCACACAGATGAAAGTAATTCAACAGAGTGTCTGACTACAAATGGCAATTATGAACTCTTTGATAAGGACCCTGATTTATTTATAAACACATGTTTCTTATTTAATTCCTCTTAAAAATAATGTTTTTAATTAAATAGTTATTTTTTTTCCAAAAAAAAAAAATAGCTCCTAAGAAAAACTGAGAACTGTTCTAAATTACTCAACATTTTTCCATACTTGGTGATAAGTATCATGGAAATTGCACCTGCAAAATCTATTTACTAGCACAGATTTTATTTTCATTCATATGCATTACAGACAATGAGTGTCTCACTGATCCACATAATGCTTCCTATATTATTATTAAATAGAACAGCAGCTGTCCTCTTTAATTAAGGCATTTATCAAATTCCTTATCAATCCACAAGTGCTGTTTTTACAGAGAATTTTAAATAGCCATTTCCTCTATGATAATTTTGGTACAGTAATACTTGAAAGGTCTAACAAAATCTTTAATGTTTGCAAGTTTTATAATATAACATTAAACAAAAATGAAGTGTCATTCCTGATGATCAGGCACTGTGTTTAATCAATCTTTTTCAAATCAGACGCAGAATGATCAGCATAGTATTTTGCAAATGGGAAATGGATTTATACAGAGCTTGAAAAAGGAACCACTTGCTTTCCAGCCACATACACTTCAGAAATATTCCGATCATCACCTGAAATAACATGGTCAAAACAGAGATTTGCACATAAATATACACACTGGTTTAATTAACAAGAATTATGCAGTCCACAAAATCAGTTTTGGAATACATAATTTGCAATGACCTTTTCTTAGGACTAAGAAAGTTCATTTGGAGAGAAATAGTCAGAGCTACCAAAAAGATCAATAAATGTTTAAACTACTTGTGCTATTTTTAAGAAATAAACATAGCATTCAGCTGTTGCAATGGTGTCATGGATTTTCAGTGGATTCAAACCCTCAAAATATTACATATCTGTACAGAAAATGCATTGTTGCACAGTATCTGAACTGGCTCAGGTACCAGCCAGCAACAGAGATGGTTTTCCCCAGCCAGCTTCTCAAAAAGCCAAAAATCTATTCAGAGGATGACACAACTGTAGCCAGAGCTAACACCAGTTACGTCAACACAGCGGCCAGTACAGCTCTGGACCAGAAAGTGCCCAGTAAAGTGTACCTGCTCCCTTAGGAGGGTGGAATTGTTTGGACTGGATTTTATTTGTTTTAAAGGCCCACATTTCTGTTTGATAGTAAAAAAAACCACCATGACAACTGGTCTGCAGAAGTCCTTCTGAGCTGAACTGGTTCTGAACTAGTGATTAACAGGTCAGTGTTACTTTATTGAGAAATATGATTTAGCTCATACTGTAGATGAAGATAAATGTGGTGCAACTGATCGTGTGAAACTGATCATTTAACTGTCCCAAAAATCAAAAGTTAAGCCACTTAATTCTAATCAGAATTTATAAATTAATAAATCTAAGTAGATTTGTATTTATTAATGTAAAACATTAACATTAACTATCAGGACATGTTAATGTTTACATAACAGTTGAATAAATATATTCAATTACTGTAAGTAAATCTATATTTAATTATATAAACTTAGATTTAATTATATAAATTTATTAGAAACCTCTACATCAATTTAAACAATGCTTGAGGTAGGAATTTAAAATTTTATGTGGGTTGAAAATCAGTTCATACCTAGATACAGGAATTTCTGCAGAGTGTCCTATAAAAGAATGGGAGAAAACCAAATTCAGAAAGCAGTATCTGCTGTCCCAGATCATAATTATTTGAAGCTTGAAAGAATTGTTAAAAATTGTTTTCCCAAATATTCCTAGTAATAGTGAAATCAAAAATTAGCATGCATATATTTTCTCAATATTAACTTTCAGAGTAAGAAAATACTGCACAAGTTTGATGGCATAAACAAGTATGCACCCTTCCCTTTCACTGAAAAATTAGACAAAATGTAAACATTTTTCAAGTCCTAAGGACTGCTAACTTAGCTAAAAACGTTTCCACTGAAAAATTTTTTTTGTACAGAATTGGAATTGTTTCCAGACAGAGTGGCCACATCAATAAATTCAAGTACCTGCTGTTAATGACCTTTTTCAGTCAAAGAAGGTTTTTGTATGAGAAGATTTTCATATGAGAAGGTGTGCCCATTGCATGAGGCCAATACTGATTTAACGTTAACATAAAAACTGTAATTGTAACTCAAATTAACTATCTTGAGCCCATGCTTACTTTTACAGCAGCAGTGCAAAAAAGGCAACCTAATCTTTCTATGGGAACAGGTTGCCATTTTTCAGTTTAAATTCAAAGTGTTCACTAAAACTAAATTGCTTTTTCTTGGCTGCCATTTGTCAGTGCAAATAGCTAACTCTAATTGCCATCTTGGGCTAATAAAACATGAATTAAAAATATTATATGCATTTTTGCTCATGGGGTATGGGACTGTCACTGAGGACAGCAAGATTCTAAAGGAAAAAAAAAACACTGACCCTATGGAGCTGGAGCACAGACAGCAATGGTGTAGTACACCTGATGCCTGTTACCAGAATAACTCTCAAGAGACTTATTCTGCCTGTAACATGGACCTTCCCCATTTAGTTTCCATTAATTTTTTTGATCATTAATCCTGTTCTGATTACCTCAAAGTTATCAGCAGAGAACACATCAAAAGGGCTATCTGAAGCCTTCGTGTTGACTAGCAGAGCATCAAATTCTTTGCCCACCTCGAAGTTTCCAACCACGTCATCTAGTCCTAGAGCTGAGGAAAAAAATAAGCTCACAAACGCATCTTTAGCACCAGCCTCATCCCACTATGTAGAAGCACCTGGCAGTTACTTGAGATATTCTTAAGAAAAACAAGAACTTAGACGATTATGAGTTAAAACACAGTGAGTGTGTTAGCATCTGAATTCTTAAGAAATACAAGAACTTAAGAAACAATTGGTACCACTGCAAAAACATCAAAACTCTAAAAGGGGCAATGAAATTAGGTCAGAGAAACAATAAAGGATATAGTAACAGTCATCTAGGTAAGGCAGTATTAGATTTCATTTTTAAAACAGTTCAAGCAATTTTGACAGGTTGTATAGACTTATTACAGTAGTAGCATATAGTAATATGATAATAAAAGAGGTGTATAGTGAGAAAAACTAATTGTAATTAGCAGGAATAAAGAACAATAGCCAGACGTGAAGGTCTCATACCCACCTGTAAGGCTTGTCCTGTACTCTATCTAGGTTTGTTTTTTTAAAGCTTCCTTAGAGCCTCTGGTTCTCAGATCCTCATGCACTGAAAAGCTACATATTCATCTTCAGTGACTGGATGCTTGAAAGTGTTTAAAATACCTAAAGAGGGGCCTTTGTCTCTCTTTGGAAATAAACTAGGATTTTTTAAGTTGTAGAAAGCATCTGTCAATTTTCCAATACTTTGAAAGTAAGTTATCAAAGAGGATAATACCTGCAAATAATTGTTCACTTGTTTTCAGATTGCTGACAGAGGAACTTCACACTTCAGTGAAGTTTGTGTATGGCAGGAATACCACAATATCTTAAAGATGTTTAAACTCCTACAAATGGTGAAATATTTTGACTACCTACCAGTTTCAACTAAAATGATCTCATATTCCTTCAGGTTTTTGAGCAGAATGCAATTTTTAGATTAAACACAAGAGGGTGACAAACGTTTAGGAGTTTTAACAAAGCAAATAATTCCAAAGAAGAATAAACCAGCTCAAAATAATACATAAAATTAACACTTTACTAAATAAACCTAAGATAGAAGATGCGCAAGAGTAGCTGGGAAGGGAAATCACATATGAATCTAGGATTTTTACAAGTTTTCCTTTCTGTAGCTCAGCTAATTTACTCTCACACTGTATCGAACACTATATACTGCAAGCAAAAGGTCCTTTTTTTGTTCCATGCCCATCTTCTGTCTTCTCCATTACCCCATTACATTCTCCAGGAATTCAAATACAGTCCTTAGAAGACCTGTTTGATGACATTTTCACTACATCTGTCAAACTTCCATTAGTAGTTCCCAATCAAGCTTTCTGGCAACTACAAAAATGTTACATTGAAAAGTCCTGGGGCCAGTTCCTCAGTTCTGAGCTCATTTCTGCTAATTGAAATAGTAATAAGGTTTTATGTGTGGATTTTGTCTTTGTTAGAACATATCAGTTCCATTAAGATTTTTAGCTGGTATATATTAGTATGTGTACACTGATCCGGACAAAATATGCCAGTGAACCAGGCTAACCCATATACCATATGACTATTCTGCATATACAACTGTGTCTTGAACAATCATGATGGATACCTTGTTCAAAATTTGTGCTCTTCTCTGAGTGGGGAATGATGCATAATGTTCTTATTTGTGACAAACCTCCTCACCAACAGCTCAAAAGCAGAAACAAAATTAGAAACTGATGACAAACAGGATGCATGATCTTACACTAATTGCACAGTTTTTCCTCTATGTGATGGTTGCTGAGAAAACAAATTTCTGATTGGTGTAATAAACATACAAAAACGTAGAACCTTATGACTCGGAATTCTGAGGATCTTTGCAAAGCAAATGTACAACCCTGAAAAGCCATTAAGATTGCATTATTAAACTCTCAACATCTGTATGAGTACTCTTCTGTAATAGGCCTAGTATGAGTATGAGAGACTGAAGGATATCTCTGCCCACCGGATACCATTTTAGACTTCACTCTGACACCAGAAAATCTGTGAATCTCCCCTGAAGACAGAGGGACATAATACGAAAAAGAGCTGTAGCTCTTTTTGTACACACTAGAGAGTTTTCTTCTTACCTTGGCTTCCTCCCAGAGTGGCAAGTTGAAAGGCTTCTTCAATAGTCAGTCCTGTTTGATTCACTTTGTTGATCTGAAGGCTATTAGATGCCATCATTGCTTTCCTGATAGCATCAAGCATAGAAGCTGAATATCCACCAGCAACATCTAGAAGGGATCAGACTCTTAGAAACACGCTTTGGCATAATTCTCTGTTATATTTCAATTGAAAGTTGCAAAGAGACAGATGTGATAAATACAAGTTTTACTCCTAAGCACTATCTCTGAATGCCTAATTCTCGATAAAGGTGTTCACAGTCTGGTGAAGAAAACACAACACAAAAACAGAAACCTGAGAGGTTGTTGTTCCAGCCCTCTTTACACTCGCAACAGGAAGAAAACTATTCAGTTTTTTTTTTCTTTTGAAACACTTTTGGACCAGCCCTAGACTTTCAATACTGTAGAGTTCTTTACTTCAGAAGCAGTGGGAGAAGAAAAAGCAGGACCATAAGTTGGAGACATGCTGACTTTTAATTATGAACAGGAGGGCATGTTTTTTATCTCCCAATGGTTTGCAAAAGAAACCATTTGTACAGCAAACTACCAACCTGTTCCAAGACCAAGCTTCACATTGTGTTCCAGGACCTTTCGCACATTTAAGACACCACTGCGCAACCTGGATTGTAAGAAGAAACATGTTGAGGCTGTACAGCCATTTTATGACAAAGGCTCTCAGAATGTGTGAGATAAATCTTGTTTATTATTTATTCTGGCTGGATACCATGCATTATCTTATTTCTGCTTAATAGAAGACTGTATAGTCCCTTTCCTCAAAACGTAAGCATAGTCTTGGGGGAAGGCATTGGCCTGAATCTGCCACTGATGAAAAGATCAACAGAAACAAAATTTTTAAAAACAAACATTTACATAGATGTAAATATAAGTATAGATATAATAACTAGACTGAAAGATCACAAGTTAGTCCAGAGCACGCTATACAGAAGTGGGTTGTGAATAGTCATGTTCAGCCAAATGTTCCTTATGGTAGAGTGGGATATCATGTTAATAGCCTTGCAATGGTAGTGTGAACTCATGGTACCATGTGAACAACAGCTCTATTTAATTATATACCATTTGTCTTTAATTTTTTTTTTTTTAACTTACGAAAAGTTAGAATTGGGGCAATGTGAAATTGCAGCTCCGCGAAGACTAAAAAGTTTCAGCTCTTCTTCAGAAAGATAACAAGCATGAGCCATCACTGTCTAAAGAGAAAGCAAATCACCAGTTTACTCAATATTACATTTACTTCAGTGGCTGTGAGTGTTGTAAGAGGATGCATTTCCAACAAGTGAAATTAACACACTTCTTGAATGAAGCTCTTAAAATCCACACGGGAAAAAACTCTGATTAACTTTAGTATGCTTATCATCCCCTCAGCTTTATTTCATTTATTAATGTAAGAAGGTAGGGTGCTGACTCCTGCAGTGACTGCTGTGACATAGGATCTTCAAGGAGCAAAAGCAAGAATTCCCCAATTGTCCTAGCACTGTAGTAACCTTATGATTATATTGCATAGCTAACACAGAGATTAATTATTGGGGGCAGGAGTACCTCAAATACAATGAAAGATATATGTACTCTTAGCCTGTTTCCTGTTGCCTCTCTAAAGGTTTTATGAGGTGAATATATAAATACATTTATGAAATATTTGTCAAGTAAAATAATTAATTTGTTATGCAAATGATAATGACGTTTATTTCTTAGCCTACATAGCTGACTTTAAAAATTAATTCACAAGTACCATACACAAAACACAGAAGTATAGGATAGTATAATTTAATAGTATGTAAACCAATTATCCCCAGACAAATCTAACTGGCATTACCTCATGTGCCAAATGCCCACTGTAAGAGAAGAGCGAGAGCTCTGTTAGATCTTGTGATCTGCTGATAAAAATGAGAGTGGCACAGAGACTGTTTCCACTAAGCATCTCCTAATAGCATTGTACCCTTGATATCTCCACTCATCAAGCTCAGTGCAGCTGAAAATGCAAGGAGGACAGTCACATCTTCAATTAAGGACATACATATGCTGGCTGCTGAAGCATATCTCTGCCGATCTGTACTGTTTTTTAAAAAGAAGGAAATATTTCAGCAACAGCTCCAAAAACCCATGCTTTTAAAACAGTTTAAAAATTTATTTGATGTCTTAAGTTTTGGTGGCTGGGGAGAGGAGAATGTCTGAGGTTCTGTTATGCTTGTGCTTAATAGAATGATCTCCCAAACAATCAGAACCCTGGCTCCAGAAAGTACCAGTCTGACATATAAAAGTCTGACAGAATTAAGACCTATGTTTTTGCAGCACTACTTTTCTCTTTAGTACACTCAGGACACATCAAATCAGCATGCATAGGACTGTGCTAGAAACAAAGGTTAATACTGTGTACATTCTTCAGTAGGCCACATCGATTTCTCAAGTAAAAAGGACAGTAAACAAATAATTTACCAGGATACAAGTTTGAACACAGAAATGGGAATCCAATAACTAATTCCAGGGAGTTTCCAGCTGCCTTTTGTTCCTGTTCAAATTATCTCCTGAATTTTTAAGTAACTTGACTGATGTTTATGCACTCTGACTGTAGTTGAGCTGTTCATATTCACTTTTGCATGATCTCTCCACTATGTAATAAGGTGTGCCCGGCACTCCAGCCTTTCATTACTGTGGGCTGGTATCAGATCTCCTTACATTTATCTCCCCAGTAAAGCTTTAGTGAATTTCAATTCTTCAGAACACTGTGCCTCTTAATGCTTGGCAAGATCAGTTAATGAGATGAGAGTGCTTTTGGATAATCAGAGTAGTAATATGTACCTGTCTGAATGTGAGGTTGAGACTCAGAACACAATAGGGCAGGCTGCTTTTCCTTAGGAAACTAACTATATAGGAACTTGGTCCTACCATAACACCACAGAGGAAATCTTCAGGCAAACCAATGTGCAAAAGCATTGTAATATAAGGATAACTGGGTACTGTGCAGGAATTACCAGCTCCTACAATACCAACTCCTAATCCCACTGCCCTAGTTCTCTTTGAAGCTCTTGGAAAATGGATAACGGAGCATAAAATATCTTTATGGTTCATCTCCCGTAAAACGTTTAGGAAAAGTTTGGGCTTGCCTAGAGTTCCAGTATCTCAACAGAGAACATAAAGTGAATTTACTTTCCCCCAAATGTCATTGATGTTGACAAAACAATATAGACTTTCCAGGTAAATACCATCATATTCTCTGTATGCATTAATCTAAGCTACATTGTGGAAATTTTTATGCAGCTACCTTGCTGGTTAGCAGTTTGTTTTTATCATACAATTCAGTGTAATTCTGGTAGGCAGGAAACATGTTCTCCACAAGTTTGACTTCTTCTTCATTCTCACTTATATGACTCTGCAATAAGAAAATATGTAACAGTGAGTGCTTCAAATAGCTTTGAACTTCACATTACAACCTTCTGAGCAATATACTGGCCCTACACACACACTGATGGAAACTAGAATTTTTAAAGTCTACAATTAGATCCAGTCCTTGGGTTTTTCTTTTCATCAGAGAGATCCTTGGGACCCAAAGGAGTAGCTCCATTTGTTCCTTTAAAAGCGATGTGAGATGGTATGCATATTCATCCCAGTAGTGTGGTGACATAAAGGCCAACTTAGGATCTGGAAAATGTTAAAATAGTAGATAAAATAATACATTATATGATTGTGAGGTAAAAGAATGAGCCTACAATTGAGTCAATCCTGAGATCAGGGCAACATATAGGTAGCTTCTCTGTGTCTTCAAATGGGCTGATTAATTACTGGTCTCAAATAAAAATCTGACCCTTTTGTACTCCCACTGGAGCATATATTTTCAAAATACACACTCTGTAATGAAAAAAATCCATGTGTAGGCTAGCTTTAAAACAGTATATGCTTAGAACGGTGTAACAAAAAAAAAAAAATTCATTTCAACACACTTGCAAGCTTTAAAATTTGTCTTTTTTAAACACAGCAACTTTATCACACTGGAAATCCTAGAGCTATATTAGCAATGTTATGTAAGACACAAAGATGAGTAATACTTTTATCTGCTGAAATGTGCTCTGCAGAGAAACGACAGAAGGCAGGGAGACAGACTTGATTAGACAGCAACCTTCAGCAATCCAAAGGTTGCTCTATCCTTTGGTACAGGGTGCCAGTCTGCTTAGGTGACCACGCCATGGGTCTTGCTGAATTGTGCACCCTCCAAGCTATGAGCCTTCTCAATTCCTGTACAAGTCATAATGCTCTTACAGAGTGCCATCAGTAATTTCAGAGGAATTAAAAAGAGACTCCAATGTGGAGTAGCTTAAGTGGCTTTCCTGGAATCATGAAAACTCCCTGGTTAGTATGCTGTCTGTGTAAACTACTGAAATTGTACACAGAGCTCTCAGAGCTTACCTGCACATGGACATCACAAGCCTGTGCTAAATCGCCAAGTGCACACAGCAAGTCTTCTGTGCAGGAAGGACCAAAGCGGGGGGTTATTACAGGCAGTACTCTTGGATACTGAAAATATTAAAAAGACAGGTTTTGTATTCTACATACATACACATCTCTTTGAGTCACTGAGATTTTACCAGGCTTCAGGAGCATTGGATACTTTTCCGTATGTGCTGACAGTCCTATATGTATTACGAGAAGTAAGTCACTTGAATGATCAGACATTTTTCTGAGTTCCACTTATGTGACTATCAAAGACACAATTATGCAAAAGTGCAGGCCTCTGTAAAAAAAAGGCCATTATCTTGTTTGATCTTCCCCGGTCATAATAGCAATAAACTATCCTTATACTCCACAGATGGAAAAATAGTTGTAGAATCAGATATGCTGCACAGTAGGAAACAGTGGATTAGACACCAAGAGTAGAGCTAGGGAGGTTTGCACCTTGCATATCTAGATTAAAATTTTCATAAAAAATAGATAACAGCATTACACTTCTGCCTTCAGTCACATGCAAGAATTGTGCAGATGTTAGCATATGATAATATGGCTTGCAGTTTCTTATCTCCCAGATACAGGATGCTCAGGACTGTGCAGATTAGGCAACTTACTCTGCCACTACATATGAGTTAGGCATTAAACTCAAGGCATCTGCTCTTGAATATTTTGAGATGGAATGTCAAAAAAGCCACTGAAAAGTAAAGGCTGGTAAGAAAAGTAATTCTGCTTGTAATACTGGAGTGTAAACATCTACGTTTACTGCTGGAGTGTAAACCTGAATTTCTTTAGAAACACAGTGTAAGACATGTGCTGACCCAAAAGACTAATTTTATAGTGGACTACTAACTGTACTGAAAAAACACTGATATCTCTGGGTGAGAATTTCTTTAATTAGCCACTTACATACCACAGAGTGATTAACTGAATTCCACCTTACTTTAACATAAAATTATCCTTTCTAGGAAGTCAGATATTTTAAAGTCAATAGAAAAACACACAGAACATTATTCCTCCTTGCTCTGACCACAGAAAACTGATTTTATACTTACAAGTCCATTTTTCAACAACATGACTAGCAGAACATTTTTCAGACTGATGTTATATGTCTGTTACGCAGAAAGATGTATATTTATTGATTTGTCACTAAAGACAACAGCTTTGGACAGCATGATTAATTATTTCATATATTCATAAAGCATCTTGTGAATACAGACATGGATGCAAAGGAGAACTCTACTTACTTTCTTTTCCAGAAGTTCTTTAACAAATCTGAAAAAGGGTAGAAATAAAACAGCTATAAATCTGTCGTCTATGTTATAAATTATGAAAAATACAGAAAATATATACTTGGATACCCTGTTAAACACTCTGGACATAGATCAATTTTTTACAAAATGCTGAACCAGATTTTCCAATAAAAAAAAGGAGGGAACACAATGCAGGATAATTACACGAAATTATGCTAGTTTTGAATTTGACCCAAAATATGCAGATTATTTTTTTTCATTTGCAATAATTAGCATTAGACAAGTGGTAATTATTCCGAGTTCTCACTGAAAACCAAACACATGCTACATTAAATGAATTGAAAACATAATTATAATGTACAGGTGCAATATTAGACAAAGAAAAAACAAACCATCTTAAATTTCTATGTCCACAAATGTAAGTTGCAGTGTTACATAAATTCTGTAAAAATCCACTTTTTAAAAAATGCAGTTTTATACCTCACTTACAGTAGCTGCATAGTCTTTGTTTACTTAAAGAGCCTTGATTTTCTGGAAATGCTTATATTAATGTTTACAGATTATCTACCTTATGGACAATACTGATTTACTTACTCTTTTAACTAAAAGAAGCTACCTCAGACCTCTACAAAAAAACCCAAGCAGTCAATATGGATAACGGAGATAAGCAAATAAAATTTCCTCTGATTTTTCATTGAAAGCTCCTATGTTCCATGTATGTAATTTCTAAAAGCTAGTTTGAGACTGTTTCTGGACAGGATCTCTCTGAATTTTGATGTCATAGTTTATATTCAGAAAACTCTGCAGTTTTGAGCATAACTGTTATGGTTTCAGCCAGGTGGGCCTAAATTTGGGTTTTAAAGTTCAGACTAGGCCTGAAAATTGTCAGGTGACT
>JAWWEV010000095.1:4319598-4342734 GCA_035583235.1 Hafferia zeledoni
GTTATTTCTTGTTATACATAACTTGTGTAAGTGTGTGTTATATTGTAGTTTTCTCTTAATTTTCTCTTTTCTGTATATACATGTAGCTAGTTTAAGCATAAACCTGGTTTTAGAGGGGTTTTTTTCCCTTTCCCCCTTTTCTCAGCCGGAGGCTGACTCTGTCTTTGGGCAGTTGGCGTTTTGTCAGCTCAACCCAAGACAGATAACAAACATTGAATCAAATTTATCAAATATTTTCTAATGGAAAAGAAAATAATGCTGGAGGCTAGATTAACTGCACCGAAGCTGGTGCTAGATCAAGAGCCGGAGGTGAGAGATCAGAGTTCAACTTCTGCAATGACCAAAGGAGTTTGAACCCACCACTGTCTACCTTGGACAGCCAAAATGCAATGTGCATTAGATACTATCTGCTTTTCTCTCCCCTTGCTCATTAACCTGATATAATAACATATTCACCCGAGAAGAAATTCTAACGAAAGTAAAACTATCAGATGGGAAGCCAAAACTTCAGTATGGTTGTTTTCTTTCCTTTTTCACATTCTTTGAACAGTGTGAGCCTTGTTTCAAAACTGAAATATCTCTGTCAAATATAGCCTGTATTTTGGGGGGTTATGAGGAAAGAAGCTCAGCTTCAAATCACTGTCTTCTGAAGCACTGTCTTCTTGAACATTGGTCCTCCTTTTTCCAAGTGATTATGACTATTAGTAGCATATATTTTATTCTGTATTTCAATTTCCTAACTTTTTATTAAATCCCCTTTGATAAAGAATGGTAGATTCAAATTCTTAACTTGAATTTAGATTTAATAATTTTATCTAATTTTCAAGCATACAATACAAATAGTTCTGGAAGTTAACATTAAAGAACTAAAATCAGTGTAGCCCATTTTCTAGATCACATTTCCTACATTCTTAAAAACAAACAAACAAACAAACAAAAAAACACAAAAAAACACCACTACAACATTGTCATCTTAAAGACAGAGCTATTTCCCTCTTCTGCAATTGTATTGCTGTGATTCAGGTAAGTAGTCCAGGTCCATGACAAGAAGCACAAGCTCTCTTCTCTAGTCAGTTCTAGAGTACTTGTGGCACACTCTCAACCAAAACGGAGAAACATTTGCTATTAACACAGTCAAAAAGGAATGAGCTAGAGGCACAAGATAGGTATTTAAAAGAAAACTATTTAGACAATTCTGAAGCTTTTAAAAATACCAGAACTGGGAGTTCTGCTGCTTTCAGGCCCACTTGGCAGTATTTGTGCCGTATTATGAAAACTGGGTATTTGCATGAAGAAAAAAAAGTTAGTAGAGTGAAAATAACTAAATACTACATGTTTTCAAAATGTCTTTAAATATAAAATCTGTTAGAAATTCATGACCATTTCTGACTTTTACTGTCATGCCTTTAGCATGATTTGCAAAAATAGGGTAGCAACTTCACACAAGTGCTGTAAGATGTTTATATTGCTCTTAGGTATTTTCTCTTCCAGCATGATATTTGAAACATTTATACACGTAAATAAAAAATCCCATGAGAAGAAGAGCTGCATATCTACTTAATCCTTTTCTGAGCATGGGTGCAAAATACTCAAGAAACATAAGATAGTAGGGTGTCATACTACAGTCTTGGGTCTCCTCCAGTATGGACATTGCCTTGATTTGATTTTCCTTCATTCCCTCAGCTACATGTTAGAGTAGTTTGACTCGTCCTGTGATGCAGATGGGGAGAACCACAGCATGTTTAAAACGGAGTATATGAAGCCTTACTCCTACAACCTGAATAAAGCCTTATCCTAAATGATGGAGGGAAATAGCTCAGAAAATAATGGGGATAAAGGAAGTTACTGCCACCCCATCATCCCATGTCAAGTCACATCACCCCCACATACAGAGCTGTGAAAGGAAAAGAGAAGGCAGAAAATACACATATTCTCTCAAAGCCTAGATCTTTGTCTTCTTTGGAAAAGTCAGAGATATGCTACTTGGGCTGTTCAGCAACTGAGTATGCAGGAATTGCCAGAACTGTAGGGAACAATACTGTTGGAAGAAAGAAACCTGTTTCTAATAAATTCACACCTCTAAATTCTTAGTCAGATTCACATTCACTTTTCAGACACACAAAAAAGATTTTTTTAAAGGTTAGCCCATCAATTTAATTATTTTACCTTTCTGTCTCCTGGACAGAGTCAGCAGTAATCTCTTTGTATTGTGGCACACTGTCATTCATATCCATGCAGACTTTTCCAACAAATGCTCGTTGACCAAATTTATCTGTTAAGATGCATTAGAATATAAGTCTCAGGATCACTGGTTCTTGCAAACCACTATCAAAGCTTAAACTGAAATACAGAAGCAAAGTCCACCCACTCACCTTCATTTAAGGTGAACAAAATTTATGCTCTTTTCTTATCTCTAAGTTGAGACTATTCATATGACTTTTAAGAATAAAAATGAAAAAGGAAAAAAGAAAATAAATAATATCTAAATAGGGGTTCTCCTCCTCCACATAAATGTTATAATCAAGGACTAGATTACTATAATTTAACTACAACCAGAAATCATAATAGTAGTATATGAAGATGGCTGTGAAAGAGAGGATGAGAAACATAAGCACAAAAGCACAGTAGCTGTACTAGATGACTACCCAGAGATGAGAAAAAGCACAAAGACTTCAGCAAACCATCTCTCCATAGGAGAAAGGAATGAGGTTGTTAACATACCTCCTACACACAGATAGAGGGAGAAATTTTTCAGAGCTATTCTAGCCTCTTTCTTGAGATTCATCCATGCTAGATGAATAAACCAGAATTCATGTGTAAGACATGCATATAATATTTAATATTAAGCTGTGAAATGTGTTTCTAAATTAGATCTCTTTGTCCACTTCTACAGTTTGAGCTGTTGAATGTAACAGCTTCAAAATTTTCCTCCAGAATCAGGAAGACTAGGTAATTTTTGAATAAAATTGAGATTCTTATTATTTTTTCTGCTTTGGGAGCTGTCTCAGCCTTGAGAAATCCTGCAAGACATTTGCAACTGTGAATAGAAGGGAAGGCTAAGATCCTGATGCAGCTTCCACTTCTGATTTCAGAGGGTGTGTGGAGATTTTTGACGTTGATTATCAGCTGAAACTTAAGAGGATCAGGAAATTAATACACTGATATTCAGCCTTTTAAAACCTCAAACAGCAAAAGGTTAGAAAGAGCAGAGAGCTGCAGCTGGAGAGCAACTCCATCAGACTTAATTTAAGATCAGCCAGCAGCTGGTTTGGGAGTGAAGAGACATGCAGAAACAACAGTGGGACAGGGGAAGTGAAGTGAACAGGGGTAACTGAGGTGGGATTTGGGGGATACAGTATGGCAGGTACAATGAATTGAAAACAAAATAGTAGAAAACCAGATCCCTAGCTAATCTAGAACTGATAAACTCTGTTTATGATTCACGTAGCATCCTTCAAAAGTCACTGTTAGTCTTACCTACAATTTCAGCAAGAAGAAGAGAAGTATCTGTGTGAATTGTTGCAAAGTAGCAAGCTGTAGTCGTGCCATTCTTTAGAGTTCGTCTCTATGAAAAGAAACCAGTTTCAACTGTCTGGGAAAAAACAGTAAAGCTGCCAAATGCAGAACAGGCAGTCTCATTTCAAACTGTGGGAACACTTAGTTATTGGGAAATTTTGCAGTAAAGTGGGAAGGTAAAATATAGATTTTTAATTTCATAATAGCTTTTTTAAGTCTGAGTGTCAATAAATACAAAAATTCCTCACAGAATTTTTGCAAAGGCTAAACCCATAGAAACCAGTCTATATTTCTTTCCTCAAACAGGAAATACTCCACCTCATATTTAGAAATACAAATAAATAGTAATTTTTGTTATTTCCTGGTTTTGAAAGGCTCTCCATTTTTCACAGTGAAGCACTGTTTATCTAACGTTAACAGAGCCAAGGTTTTTGGGAAAAGTAAGGGGTTTCTTCTGGCCACCTGATGTGGCTGGAAAAACTAGTCATGGTTTTTGTGTATCAAAACCCAAATACAAAGAAACAAACTTCAAGGTAAAAGTAAACTGAGCACAACTGCTGAGACTGTAATCTAATTATTTATTAATTATACCATTTGAAAGGAGATGGTGCTTGACACCTGTTCATATTGCTTTTGGAGAACATACCAGTAAACTAAGTACAATTTTAGTTACATTATTTCATTATGAAATTTTTAGCTCTCCTTGATCTTGGGACTGATGTATACCATACTGGCTACTCATCCAACATACAGGTTTAAATTACATATTCAGATTCTTGCTGCCAAGTAATTTGAGAATTTTCTTCCATTTTTTTAATGAGATAGAAGGTGGGACATTCAACCCAATGTTAACAATGGCTAGAGCTAATTATTTGTCAAAGACAAAGCCAAGCTGTCTTTTCCTTACAGTATTTAAGGATTCCAAAAATAAGTCTCAAAAATAACAATGTCATTACTGATACAAACTACCTTTGCCTTTCTTAGCTTTTAAAATCCAGAATTCACTACTTCTGGAATCCTAACAACATTGCTAAATGAAACTTAAAACCACTCTATTTCCAAATCATCAGCACAAAGAATTGGCTTTTCTAAAATTGGAGGGACCAGATGAGGTTCCAGTTAAAAGCTGGCAAATTTCACCTGAATTGTTTTGTGGTTTTTTTGGCTGAGTATAGAAAGTATTTAATTCAAATAGCATTTTGATTTGAAATTCACTGTGTTTTCATTACCACTTCAATAGTACAATGATACATCTGAAGAAATGTCTGCTCCCTGCAGGTTTAGACCTGTTTCTAATAGCTGAATGTCATTATCCACCCCACTGCAAAGTAACTGGTATTCTGTAGCTTCTGTGGGTGAAGACATTTTCCTGACCTTGTCCTCTTTGATACACATGGAGAAAGCTTTACCATCACGTAGAAGCTGCTATAACTAACTTCCATCTCTATGGCATTTCCTTTCCTCTCCCAGATGCTAAACATCTTGTACAGTGAGTAGTTTAGCTGTGTTGAGGTCATGCAGTGAGAACTGTAACAGTATGTTGAGGCACACAGCTGGAAGGTGAGAACACCTCTATGTTTTAGGCAGCTGAATGCATGTGTGCTTGTCACTACAGCTTATGGCCAAGCTGTTGCTAAATGTTATTATTGTGGCAGATGGCAGAAAGTATTTTCTTTTTAAATTTGTGTGGCAAAGACCGTATAACTATTTATTTCAGATTCATTATATTATTATTATTTTGACAGCATATGCTGTCATAGTAAAAGACAAATAGAAAGCAAATTATGCTAGCCAATTAATTTAATCTGTTGAAGATATTTCAGTCCACATATTAAAGGATATATTTCAGTTATAGGACAAAACTAGAACTCTGCAATGTGACCTATCTGCTTATTGTGCATTCAGTGGACCTTAAAGACTTTATTTGGCTCAGAACCAGTCTAGTCCTAACAAAGTCTCTCTCTGTGCCACAATACCATTGACAGACTCCATGTAAAGCCCCTGCAGTGAAAGATTTTCCTGATGCAAGGACCTCAGCAGTAGAAGTGTCTTCCTTAACTACTCCAAGACACCCCAGATTTGTTATCTATGAAAACCCTTTTCTCTTTCATGTAGTCTTTGCAGAAGATAATTTCATAATACAGGACTTTTGTGCAGAAAAGGAAATATCCACTGAAATATTTCTTTTTTACTAAGCTTGCTTATTTCTGCCCTGAAGTTGTCTGCACCTTCTGGCCATACTGCCTCTGAGAGTAGTCTTAAATGCTGGTCATCACACTCAGAAAGAATGATAAACAAGTTCATTGTTAGCCTTGTGATTAAATAAACTATATTGTTAGCAACAACAG
The DNA here is from genome assembly GCA_035583235.1 of Hafferia zeledoni. Lineage (NCBI taxonomy): Eukaryota > Metazoa > Chordata > Aves > Passeriformes > Thamnophilidae > Hafferia > Hafferia zeledoni. The sequence goes on from JAWWEV010000095.1 coordinate 4,325,463, forward strand.
AACAATACTGGAGCTAGTAAGGGACAACCTTGGATGGCAATTAGAGCAGTGGCTGTTATTTTTATCTGGTTTTCATGACATTAAAACATGTTCTACTATTTCTGCTAACCTTCTGAAAACATACCTAAATCTCACAAATATGAATGTTGTTTGAAGGTAAATGTTGTTTGAAGGACTTACAACAACTCTGGTGTACACTTCTTCTGCAAAACCACTGTCTTGGTATTTGGCTTCTGTTGGGAATGTGTAGGTAGCCAACCACTGCAAAAGAGGCAGGTCTACTCTTGTACCAGTAAATGAATACTGAGGGGCGTGGATATGTGTGTCAACCAATCCTGGCATGAAGAATTCACTAGGGAAAGAAAAGTTAAAATAGTCAAAAATATCTCAAAATTTTCCAAGGTAAGTACTTTGTTTTAAACAGTATATTTGAGCAAAATCCATCAGTGTAAATGGCAAGTACAGATTACCCTGCCTCTATCAGCATCATCCTATCAATTCCTGCTATACTTCCATCCATATCCCTTTTCTGGTATGAAGTAGCTGAATAATAACATTTGCACAGACACACATATATATAGCTAAGTGTGAGAAAAATAATATAAGAGCATACTTAATCCAATGGAGTAACTAAAATTACTCCACTGTAGAATCCACCTGAAAAAGAGATTTGGTCACAGTTCTGCTTCCTGGTATGGATATATTTAGAATGCCACTGACTTCCAGACCATTATGTTTACAGATATATCCCACTTTTACTCTGTATTATTTATATATATCTATATCTATAAACAATGAATTTGCAGGTTTAATGGAAGAACAGTCACTGTGTCTACAAATGCAAACACTGGTGAAAAAATCTCTCCTTGATATCTTGACATGTATATTTACAATGGAACTGTAAAACTATTTGTTGACATGCAATGTTTATGCAATAACAGGGATGAATATATCAACATTACTAGGAAGTTGCTATAACTATTTTGTTTTGTGCTGGATCTCCATACTGTATAAAATTACTCTCTCTGCTCTCCCCTTCTCCCTGACTACTGAATGAACAGTCATTTCATCTCTTTGCAGTTCCCCTTCTTTCTGTTTTTCCTGTATGCTATAAATACTGAAAGATCTTCCTTAATCTGATCCATATTCTCAGCACCTTCCATTCTCCTCAGGCTATTTCAAGTGAAGAAAACATCTTATGACTCATACATACTATATGATTAGCCTTTCAACAAAGCATACAAATTGCTAAAAGGATGCTGCATCTAAGCTGCAAGTCATTTACAGAGCTACTACATACAAAGCATAGTAACTGCACTCCCAAACTGTTTCACTTCACTAGAAAGCTCAGGGGTTTAACCAGGTGAAGTGCTCTAGCTGCAGTACAGTGAGAAATCCAAGGGTCTGTGTTTAGAAGGTTCAAATCTTCTAATTGTATTAACTTTTATTATCAAGTGTGTCAAAGTCCAAGCCAATGAGTTTTACACCTGCAGTGTCAGTATTACCTAGATTTACCAAGTCTAGAGTCTCACTTTATTTAGGCACAGCTCACTGCTAACACAATGCATGCAAAATGTAATCTCAAGAAAGAGCAGCATTTACTTTTGTGAGCACAGAAGTGGTTATGCGTGAAAATTAAATTTGGCATTTTGTTCTGTGCAGTTTACATCAGCCAGCCCAATTCAGCCACTTCTCCAGTCCCAAACCAAGGAATGCAAAAAGCACATGGACAGTTCACCCTCTGAGTGCAGTCAGGACACAGAGGGTAAAGAGCTCTCACTGAGGTGAAACAGAGTTTTAGACATTGAATTGGATTTTACATACTCCCTGCCAAAATGTATTCACAAATACTCACTTTACTTGAATCAATGAATAAACTACATTTGCTGAAATTAATCTAAACAAAACACGTACTGTTTACTCAGTTGTCTTATGTCAGATGTTTTGAAACCCCACTTCTCAGCCAGTTTCTCTTGCTGATCAGTTTGTTCAAAAAACACAATCTAAAAGAAAGAAAACATAGTTAGATACTTTAATCCCATATCAACTTTATGAGAAGGCAAAAAAAGATATATTTTAAAGCAGATTTTGCACACTCACTATGAAGGTGATAGGTTTGCATTAAAATACTTTTTCCTCCTGACTATCAAGCATGGTTCTGAAATACCTTCTCACAATCCAGTGAATAACCACACCCACCTTGTAATTTGCAATAAAACAATTAATTCACTCTTGGGTAATACCCAGGCAGAGCTGCAGAGACCTTGGTGTCCACCAGCATTCCTGCAATGTAACATCATGTTAGCAGTAAAGTCGCTTGCTGTGCAATTACAGTATTCACAACTAAAGGGGTCTTAGGACTAACTGATATCAAGCTAAGTATTTTCTAATTTTCTGTTTAGGTCATTAATGTTGGTGGTTTTTTATTTTTTCCATGCCTAGGATAAGAAAAGAAATTGAGGGGGGAAATTTTTACAAAATATGCTAAAAGGAGGCTACAATCTTTGTTTATTTCAAAACAAAATCCTACAATCTGGAGCCAAACTCAATCCCATTTGACTCCTAGAGAACAATGACTGTACTGATGATGAGTTGCTGTTGCCAAGTCGGAATTTTAGGATACTTTTTATTTTTAAATTCCATGGTATTTTAATCTACAACGCAACTCTTGACAATTGAATTCTCAGTTCTTTGATTCTCTAGTCCATCAATAACAGGCACTACAACTCTCCAAGAAACAAAGGTTCTGGAGCCTAGGAACTGCAGTGCCCACTACAGGCTTTAGGTGGAATCCAGGTTTCCTCAACACTTGACAGAATTGAGGACCTTGATGCCTCCCTTGGTCAAAGACTGCCTAACCTGGACTTTTAAGAATTCCTGCCTAACCACAGCTTCTGCCATAAATCAATTCATGGTCTTCTTGGTATAAGAGTCTGTATCACTCCCATAACTGGAGTTTCTAAGGCAGCAGTCAAAAAACAAACAACAAACAAAAACATTTTAAAAGTCAATATGAAGTATTTGTAAAATGGCAACAGGAAGGAACGTAGGAGGGAGGGTAAGAGGAGCAAAAAAAGCATCGTTTAGCAATTATTTGCATGCCATTTTTTTATGTTTGTGACCTTTTGCATAGAAATGTACACTTTTCTATTTTATCGATAGACAACAATAAGCAAGGGCTGCTAAACAAGAAGGTTTTGGCTGTCTAGTCCTTTAAATGAACGTGTGGCTTATATGATTTACACTGTCTAAAGAGCAGATAGTCTCAGAATATTATGTATCAGTATCTCTTTCATTCCAAAGAGGAATACAGACAACCTAATGAACTGTACAGCTGCAGAATGCTAGGAATAAAGACTTACTGAAATTTCTGATGGGCAATAAAAAAATGTTATTCAGACACTGAAATCAAAATGGATGAAGAATGAGTAATGTTAGAGCTGCTGGGGGAAGAGGAGGGAAGAAGGAAGAAAAAAGAGCGAGAGAGATAAATATGAAACACCAGATGACAAATTCTGGAAACAGGAGTTGCCATGGAAAAGCAGTGGCTGTTATGTACTCTTAGGGTGCAGATAAATAAAATGCTTAAATCATGAAAAAAATGAAGAAAATATGTTTTGGGGAGCTGGTCATGTGAAATCAATTCTAAACCTGACAACTGGTCCATTATGGTCAAATAAGGCTATGGATAAATCACTGGACATCTATACTTTCTTCAAACAAACTTCTCAGTGTAACTCTTTAGTCAGCCAAGAGATGCTCCCCACTGCTTTAGGATGCATTTACTGTGGACACCTTTCTAACATTGAACACTTTAAGGTCTTTGAGGTCCTATGCCTGGACATTTGCTTCAGTATTTGACTGGGCATTCCAAGTAACCAACTTGATGGCCTGTTCTTTAAATTACTTCTGGACCTTAATACTGCAGAAGCAAGAAAAAATTCTATGGCAGTGCCATTACAGAGTCAAGAGAAGTAAGTGCACAGATAAGATTAAGATCTTCAGCTTGTAAATAAGGAAGTTAAGGAGAATAATCTGCACTTTGGGAAAGGTATATTCACAAAAAACAGCTGCAAACACCTTTGCCCAAACACTTCTTTAAGTTCCTGTGTGTCACCCATGTGATGGGGCTAAAGGATCAAAATTTGAGGAGCTGAGATCTACCTAACTCAGGCCTTTTTTATTCTAAATGATGCCCAAAGCTCCTTCATCAAAGCATAGCTGCACCTAACTGTGTATCATCCCTCATGCAGCAAATACTGAATGCCTCCAAGCACCACAGTGCAAATAACCGCTAACACGAGAATGGAAAATGAATGATACTGGGCTGAAGTAATAGAGGTTTTTTGGATCCAATAATGCCTCTGTTACTTTATTTCTGGCTATGATATTCATAGATGAACATGAGAAGGGGCTATATCCTTCTTTCCCCTCTTACATGCTCTCTTCCCTTCCTGTTCCCACAGTCATTAAATCGTGCCTATTTTTTGCCCAGTTATCAAAACTGAAATATGAGGCTAAATGAGAGACAAGAACACCTCTTAAAACCAGTTGCTAAAGGAAGCACGCAACCTGCTAAGAAATCTTAAGCAATGAACTCCAATTGGGTGTTGATACCTTGATACTTTCCTCCTTGAAGAGCAAACACATGTCCACTTGATGTCCCAGTTGGCTTAAATCAAACACTCAAATCAAACACTAACTCTTATTCCACAACTCTTGCTATTTTCGTTACTTCCACAGGAGATTTTAGCTTAATACTTTTTCTAATTGCTTAATATTCTACTCAACTGAGTTCATTACACCAGCACTTCAATGGTAACTCACATTCTGCACCTGTGTTTCCTTTACCCCCAAGGAAGACTGCTCTTTGTACTTGCTGTTCCTCAAGAGTAACACCGCAGTGCTCTGAGAATCAGTTAAATATGGTCCCTACTTCACTACCTTGATGATAATTTGGGTTTTCATATCTGATAACAGTGTTTTCCATGCTAAAGCTTCCTTCTCATCTCGAGGAAAAGCAGAGAGAGCTGACATTTTACCTCGCTTGAAGGACAGGCAGGGTCTCAGACTGCAGAATAGAACCCAGCTGTTCAGAAAAGCTGATCTGTTCAGTGTCAGAGGCTGTAAGATTTTTCTCTGATGGAGTTAGTAAAGTGAGGCAGAAAAATAATACCTGTTTAGTTAAATTTACTTCTTTGGGAGTAATAATGAAGAAGGTTTGCTGTAAATATGAATAATAAAGAAAAGTAACTTATAACCACTGTGTTCTTCTTGAAAAAACACCTCTTCTGTGATTCTGTGGTTGTTCCACATGAGATTACATTACGAGTAATAGAGAGAGAAGAGTACATAAAAGGGGTGCCAGAACTCACAGGATCAGCCCCTGGAATAGTAAAATGCCAAGAATTTATAATTAAAAAAAAGAACGAAGTAAAAGTGATTGTTACTGTACTCTTGTGGGAATTTCACTTTTGGACAACACTGTTTTAATGGAAATTTAAAAAACAAAAAACCCCAACCAAACAAAACAACAAAAAAACTCTTCTGCCAATTTATACAAGGAAAACAGTAGACTGTGAATCCTTATTCCCTAGAAGGGAAGAAGGTGAGTGAGAGTATAAATCCCTAGGTCTAGCTTACTAAAGTACCTGTTTATCAAGAAAGTAATTTTAAAGTCTTGATTTCCTGTGGATGCTGTGTAAAGACACTTTTCTGGAAATTACCATTAGAGAGGGTGAGATGGGGTATGAGGGTCTGTCTTCTGTGCCTGAGTTACACCAACCAAATCCTTTTTTCATTCAACAATATTGTTTTTAGTGGACATCAGCTAATACATAATTATGTAAGCTTTTATTTCCTTTTTGTACATCAAAATACAGCCTCTCATAGACTTTGATACACCTTGCACCAGACTCAACATCTATAAAAGATATCTTGAAACAGGCCCTCTTGGACTTGTTTGGAGAAAATAAATGCTGTTAGGTCTTAAAATGTGCTTTGCACAGATTTCAAATGTTACTTAAGTCTGACTCACTGAAGCCTGTCATTCAGCCGCAAGAAAGAAAATTACTTTTTTCAATTTTACATAGGGTGCCCATATATGTTATTGAGTCTGTAAGAAATCACTAGCCTACCTACACAACCTGCACTGTGAACACAGAGTTTCAAGTGTGATACTGTGAAGGGAATGACACAGCTTCCCTGTCAGACTCGATCCTGCAATACTTGTTTTAAGCTTGGCTTGTACCACTAACATGCCCCAAATCCCTAACTCTTTATGCGTATGCACCATGGAGGGTTTTTTGCCAAGAAAATAAAAAAGCCTCACTCAGAACGCTTTGCAATACTGCAATTACTCGCAATTATCCTTCAGACGCTTTGAGAACGAAAAACCCGCTTGTGAAACTGAAAGAAAACAGACAATCTGAAAGAATGCCCAGATTAGGCACCTTCATGTTCTGGGAACGCTCAGCACACCTCAAAAACTGATTTCTGCTCAGTGAGACTCGTGCCGGGAGACGCTCTATGCCGGTTACCTCCGCGTCCTGCACGTGCAAAATCCCTTCTCCATGGCGCTTTTCCCGACGGATACGTGTGCGAAAATTTTCCGCTTTCTTCCCACAGACCGGCGGAGGCGTCCCTGCCCCTCGCCACCCCCGGACGTGGACTCCGAGCCAAAAAGGGTCATTTTTACCTCCTCTCGCGGACCCTGGGGGAGGGCAGGACTCTTCTGGAGACCACCGCCCCGACGGAGCGACTCAGAGGGGCTTACCGGCATCTTCCCGCGCCACCCGCCTCCCGGACCGAACCGGTGCACCCGCCCGAACACCGCCTTCCCCCCCTCCCCACTCACTGTCCCGTTATCGTCCACCCCCAGAAGGTGACCGTGGAGGATCTCCATGGGTGCGGAGGCGCTGGAGTGCACGAAGGTCCCCTTGAAGACGTGGGCGAGCGGTGAGCGCTGCGGGGAGTCCATGGCGGCGGCGGGCTTGGCGGCCGGGAGCTGTCTACCAGCGAGCTGCCGCCCCTTCGTGTCTCCCGGTGCCGCCGGCGGCTTCCTGGAGCTGTCACCATTTCCCCACCCCCTGGTGACTTTCTCTTCGGGGAGTGGTTTTGGCGAAGGGAGGGCGGGAGGCTGAGCCACCCCCTTTCCCCGACGCCGCCGGACAGGAGGCGGGCGGGAGGTGCTGCAGACTGTGCGACTGACGCCCCTCGCCCCTCGCCCCGAACACTCCGGAGATGCGTCCTGCCCTGCTCAAGGGGCGCGCAAACCTGGAGCAATGACTGGCCGGTTTGGGGGCCCCAGCTACTCCCTGGGAAGCGGTGGGTGATCCGACAAGGTGTCTGTTGATGCTTTACTGGTGTCTGGCAGCTCACTTTTGCAAACAACATGAAGGTTGTAACCACTTGCAAAAGTTTCATTTACAATAGATTGGATTTGTGCGTTGGAAAAGGCCTTTACAAGTGTACTGACTCAATCCTCGGCCTCTCTACTGCACGGTAGGGTATAGGAGAAAAAAACAAATGCCGGCTGAGGGACCAGCACTACAAGAAGTAGGAAGCCTCCTTCAGTGGAGATGGTCTACAGAAAAAGAGAAAGCAACTTCAGGAAAGTGAAAAGCAGAGAAAAACTAATTTTGTTAACTCAGAGAACTGTGTTCCCAGAACCATATTCTGCTCCAATAACCTATGTCAAAGTACATCATGAACATATGCTACGAGGATCACTATTGAGAATATTGGGATAAGACTTCACAGAGACAGAATGATTTCCACCGAGGATAACACTGTGAGTGTCCTCTGAATTCCTGTTTGAAGACACCCTTATTCATCAGCTTGTCAAGTGATGAATGAACTTGGCACCAAAGGCACTGACACTACCGTTCTCAAGGCTGCATTGCAAAGTTTGTCTTTACATAGTTTATCATTAAAAGACCTTTGCACTTCCCACTGTGCTGACACTATACAAATGCGTAGCAGATTATTGCTCCTACAAGCTCTCCAGACTAATGGTGATAGGAGAAAAAAACACACTAAGAAATCACAGAATAAATTTCATTTTGGTCTGCTATGGACAAGTTACCAACCTTTACCTTGCCTGCCTTGCATAAGAATATGTTAGGTTGCTGGGAATGAAGTTAAAAAAATATTGGATTTACTGATATCACTGGAATGTTCTTACCTGGATGTTAAGATCAGCTTAGTCAGGTAATATAGACTGTCCAAAATAAAACACACATATGAAAGTGACTTTTACATACTAATATTGGCAATTCTTGTGATAGGTCTTGCAGTTTAAGAAGACTCCCAGAGTAACATCCCAAGATAAAATTAAGCTTTTTAAGACCTGTGGCAGGTTTGGTTTTTTTTATTTCTATCTTTTTTGTAATGAGAATCTGGCATATAAATCAAATCACAGGTTAATCTAGTTTGCAGGTTAATCTGGTTTGCAGAAGCAAGTGCCATAAAAATCTTTCCTGCAGTTCAGTTTACTTACAGTAATCCTTCTTCCTTGAAGAGCAGAATAATGAGTTTTTTCAAATAGTACCAAAAGCCTTCTAAATTAGCACTGGCAAAACCCCCTCTTTCAATGTTGTTTCTCAGGGCAATGCTATTGTTTTTCTTAAGACTGCAGCTGAAATGAGCTGTATTCCAAGCTGTTACTCCAGGTGAGGAAAATAGTTTTTTGCCACAAGAAGGATAAAGAGTGAGAGAGAGGCTGGTTTTGCTACTGAATAATAAGGGTAGAGGGAGTTGAGATGAGAAATAGGGTGAAGGGATCAAACCCTACAGAGGTAAATTCACTTACTTCTCTAATGAAGAGAGGAGTGAGAACAACTTTAGCTGCTGCTCCATACAACTTGCCCGCACCCTGATGGCAGAAGCTAGCTTGATTTTCCTCTCCAGTGTGCTGCCCTAGGACAACTGTTTGCTTCACCTAACACAACTCAACCCACATACCACTTTTGATTCAAAATCCCAGCCTCTTGTGCTGGCTGCTACCCAGACTCATGTACACTGCTATCCAAAGTAATCTTCAGCAGAGCTCACTGCTCCCAAGAAACCCTTCACTGCTCCTGAGAATCTCAGACAGCTTCAGCCCTGGTTTTCCATTAAAAAATCACAGGGATTTTCTCCAGGTTCCTTATGAAAAGAATGATAATCCAGTGATTTCAGTCAGATATAATCCAGACAGTATTTATTCAAGAGAAAAAACCAAAACCAGAGACAATTTTAGGGAGAAATGTCAATAACAAATGCTGTTAATGATAATTTTTTTTGCTCTCAGTGGGTTCCAAACACTCTGAAGTTGTATAATTTCACTGTCAAAACAACTAGAGGTCTTTTTTTCCAGCTGTCACAGGGAGAGAGCATGGGAGCCATGGAAGAGGGCTGGTGGAAGAATGGTTACACCTTTCTCTCCTCCCAGAATTTTTTGTTTTTCAGTTTGCAATAATTATTCATTCATGCCCTAGATACTTGCATGACTCAAGGGGAGACCTTGGCCAACTGTGAAAAACTGAGTCATTCTTCAAAAATATTGTAAAAGAAGCTTACACTGATGTATGTTTAGATTTGTTGGGATATGCTGGGCTAGGCACTTTACCTTCCAGGATAGGAATGTCATGCTCAGTTGTGCATATCACACAGTAATTAAGGTAAAAAATCAATGAAATATTGTGCTTCCCCTCCCCCCGCTCCCCCAAGTGGTTGAGGATCTGAACAGAGATTTAGCTTCTTTAAAATCATGCTCTTGGGGTTTTTTTTTTTTAGTAGCATTTAAAATAAATTGTAGCGTTAGAAACAAATTCAAATTATCATATATGTGTTAAGATATTTAATACTTAATAATCTGTAATTTGTCTAATGCTGTTTAAAAAAATCTGCCTCACTATACAGTAGCTTATCAGACTTTCTGTGTCTTCTGAATTATTGACTTCTAAGCAATTACAGAAATGAGTCTTTAGCCGAGTTCTGAAGCCAAACTTACTCAGGATCAGAAGAATAATCAGTTAAGGTACTTCCAGGAGCACAGGGAAGATTTTAACAGGATTACAGTGCCTTCATTCTCTTTAACACTTTTACTTTCTGATCTATTTCTCACTTCTCACAGTACAAAAATGAAGAATTCAATTACTTGTTTCAAAGTTTCAGAGCACCTAAACTGATCCTCCGAAATCTGAGAAATATAAGAAAAAGAAACCATCTTCTCTTCACTGCTTTCAAAAAGTAGTTGACGAGGTACTTGCCACTAGCCAGAAACTGTGTTGTCAGGAGTCCACTGAGGCCAGTGCCTATGGAGCCTGAGCACCAGGTAATAAAAATTATTATGCTAATCTAGCAATGAATGTTCTTGTAGCATTTATGGTCATAATGTACTTTGTCTATAATTTGTAACATAGCAACTAAGTACATTGAGAGAAAAAAATACAGCTGATTTATCTGCTACTAAGTGATTTTCTTTTCTGATTAAGAAAGAGCTGATAATGCAGCTAATACTTGGGATTATTCAGACAAAAAAGAAGTGAAGTATCATTTAAATGTCTGTTCTCAAGTCTGAAATTTGAGACATAGGTGTTAATCCAGCACAGACTATTTCAGACACCTCATTTTCCCACTAACATTTATATAATCGTGATCTATTTATATTATTTAATTTTTCCAACTCCTCCTAAAAGTGAAAATTACCCTACCCAAAAAGAATTAGAGGCAATGCATACAAATCCATGTCATTTACCACCATGAGTATTCACTCTGTGGGTCCCAGATAATGCAGATCTTTCAGCCTTAAATCTACAAAGTCTGCAAACACTTGGGAAGGCAAGCCTCGGGCACTGCCAGGGGAAGTTGGAGTTACTTTTTAATGTTTTCTACCTCCAAAAGGGGCCAATCCTGGTATAGTAGTTACAAAATATCCCATCATTGGAATTTAGAGATGGTCTGTCCTACTTTTTCACTGGTACATAATTAACTGAAACACAGATTGACTGATGTTAGTTCTTATACCCATGAAGTTTTTCCTCTTTTACTGCAAGGCGTGTTCCTAACAGGAATTGTAGTAGCTACATCAGTAAAGTTCTTAAGAAGATCCAGGAAATACTACACAAATATCAGTAAAACTCATCTGTCACTAGAGGTACAAGCATGAATAAAATATGTTAAAAGATTTTGTTGGCAAATTGGTTTCCGTTTTCCGCAAGACACACAGGGATTTATGGATAACAAATTGGAGATGACTTGCTGTTGTCTGAGACCTTTCACTGATAAAACTTTATCTGTGGAATTACATTGCATGGTAAATGCAACACATATAATATAGTGAAATCAGCTGATCTCTGATCATGGCAACATCATAAACCACTGTACATAAACGTTCAAAAGACACTGTCTTGTTAGTTTCGTTTTCATGCTTACAATGAATTAAAAAATAGTATTCGTCACATACTATCAGTGGCTAGAGATTTTTCTAACTTTGCATTGCTAACAGAACCGAAAACACTTTAGACATGTAGATATAAATAGTCATAAGGAACTAAAGTGAGCAGTTACTATTGATTTTCTATTTATTGTTGTCCACACATTAACAGTTTTCCTGCTTTTCTGAGAGGCAAATTCCACTGACATTGGAATTAATTTTCTTCTGAAGCGATTTGTGAACTCTGAACCATGATGCATGATCTAATTTACAAACGTAATTAATAACATCTGCATCCAAACATACTCCTGTAAAATCACTTAATAATTGCAATGTATTAACCAGCAATTGCATTTCTAAACTGCTCAAAGGATCTCTTCCTGTATGCCAATGTTCAGTCAAGTAGTAAAATCATCATGAAAGGTTTCATGATCAGGTTGGAGGAAGACTGATAGAAATATAAAAATAATATTATGGTATTATTTCATCAATTTATTCCAGAAGATATTAAAATATAAATGTATAATGTGAGAGAATTAAAAAGGCATAAAATGACACACTTACTGAATTCCAATGGTAATAGTGATGTGTTTAAACTGAATTTACTAACTTAGTTATTTACAGGTACATGGTTTCATGTGGTCCCCAGCTGAGGAATCGCAAGTACCTCCTAATGTGTGTAGGGGTAAATAGCTCTTTTCTGGAAGATTTTGCTATCAAGGCAAGGCAGTTTTGTTTCACTAAGGAAGCTTTCCTGCCTGGAATGAGGCATGTTTCCCAAATACAGTTTTGAGATGTTTCTCTGCATGCATTCTACAGAAGATTACTCCTTGGGCACAAGACAGATAACACAAATGTGCTGCAAGACCTTGGCAGCCTATAGGGGAGCTGAGGCGGTGGAAATGATGATAAAGCCAAGGCACAAAAGAAAGCCTCACCTTCTTGCCTTTGCTCTGAGATCAGTGCTGCCCATACAGCACCATTAGGATCTGTAAGTTTTCAGTGTCCTCACCTCTGAAATAAACCTTTTGAATTCTTTCCACTGCTTACCATTCTTTGGGGGAATACCTGCATATGTTTTGCCTTAAAATGTGGATCCAAAGGAAAGCCACAAAGATGATGAGAGGGCTGAGGCCCCTCTCCAGTGAAGACAGGCTGAGAGACCTGGGATTGTTTAGCCTGGAGAAAACTCCAACTGAGATTTTATTGTATCCTTTCAATATATATTTTTATTATATATATCTTATATAATTATTTCTTATAAGAAATACTTTTACTGGGGCTTTTAATAGTAAGACTAGGGGTAGCAATTTTAAACTGAAAGACAGTGGATTGAGGTTGGACATAAGAAAGAAATTCTACATTCTGATGGTGGTGAGCCACTGAAATACATTCCCAAAAAAGGTGTGGATGTGCTATCCCTGGAATGTTCAATGCCAGGTTGGATGGGGCTTTAAATAACCTGCACTAGTGAGAGGTGTCCCTGCCTGTGGCAGGGAGTTGGTCCAGATGAGCTTTAAAGGTCCAAAATACTCAAACCATTTTGTGATTCTAAGTATCTGCCTGGTTCTGAAGACACCAGTCCTTTTTATTCTTTTTTCCTTTCCCCAAATGTAACAACAGTATTCAAAATTTTCTAGTGTACTTTCACTCTTGAATCTCAAGTTGACATCAGGAAAACACAGTCACATACCCCATGCTGGTTTTGACACCTCCAGAAGTGAATCCTGACAGAATTTGCAAAAAGCATCAAAATGCTTCTCCAAAAAAACAATGCCAAGGAGATATTCTTCTGTTGGAAATGCATCTGCAAAAGCTGTGGACATACTGACTAGAGCGCTATGAGAGTGTAGAGCCAAACAGCAGTATTTGACAATTCTAGTAGACACACCATAATTTACTTCCACATGTATAGTTTGGCTAGAGGTTTGTCTTCCCTCTCATGAATTGGTGGAATGGTCAACAGTAGACTGTGTATGGTACCCCATCTTGTGCTTTATCTGTTAAAACAGATTGACTAAATATTCAGTGTGAAGTTTTTTCTAAATTTGAAATATTACTTTTTAAAATTTTATCACTTCAGTGTAGCAGAAAAATCTTATTTAAAAGGAAAATAAAAACTCAAAATCACTGAAGTAATTTCTTTCTCTGCTTTTTTGTCTTTTGTCATTTCTTTCAACGCTTGTGGAAAAGAGCAGTGAGATCTTCATTCCAAAGCAACTGTGTGCATCAGCTGGCACATTTTAGCAAATTTCACCTGTGAAATTGTTTTAGAATGATGAAATAAAAAAGTATGTGAAGCAACCTGTCAAGGTTTCTGAGATGGGGCAGATTGAAGGACAGCACACCAAAGATCTGGATATTGCTTAAGCTCCCAAGCTATCAACCTCACCTGTAACAGCGAGGTCACTGCTGATCCAGCATGATCAGACAGAAAGTCACATAGGGTCCTGCTGTGCCATGTCTGTTGTGCAGTTAATTCTCTTGTGTGTTGCTGGCTAAGGATGTTTGGCATCCCCTGGCACTCATCTTCACTTAGGTCCCCCATCTCCAGAATCTTCCTTCACTTCTGGGAAGTTGCCTTCAGCCAGGATCTTCACCTGCTCTTTTGCAGGCTCCAGCTTTCCCAGCCTGAACAGTCTGTATGCAGAAGAAGATTGTGTGATCAGTCTCTTAAATGGTGCCCATGTCTCTTCATGAATTGGAGGATTCAGGACATGCCACCTGTATTTAGACCAGGTGTTATCAGTATTTACAGCTGTACCGCATAACCCTTGCAGTAGCAGGCAGCAGGCTACTTCTTGGCAGTGTGGAAGTTCCGCTTTGGACATCTACTTGCATGCACACAAGCATTCAATTATCTGCTGCCTGCTAGCATTCACAGTGAAGCTGATTTTTCATCCATGGCACAAGCAAGACTTTTTGTGATTCAGAAGTACTGTCATGACTCACAGACCCTTTTGATATGCAAGCACAATTCTTTAAATAGTATACTGTGAAAGAAAGACAGTACAGTCAAACTGGATTTTCTCCTTCAAGAATGTTGGTCCCTGGTAAGTGACAGTCATTCACACACTTTAAGTGTTAAACCACTGTAATTTTGTACTTTTTCCTATTACATACAACAGCGGGGGAAAAAACTAAGCCTTTGTAAAAGGCAGCTAATTTATGCAAATAAAATGGGCTCCTCCTTCTCAGTCTTCCACACAGAGCTGCAAGAAAAAAAGCTGAAGCACCTACCACATTCTCAGTGAGAGCTTCAGTGTCTGAGGGAAAAGTAGTTTTATCCTACTGCCCTGTCGGTGAGAGAGAAATAAATGTCTGGAAAATCAGGCAAGTATCAGCTAAAAGTACTGTTTCTAGTTTGACTGTGTCATTTGAGAAACAAAACTTCCACACTGTGACTCTGCAGCCACAGTAGTTTTGATGTGTCCCAACCCAAGAGCTCCCAAGGCAGATATAGGCAGAAACACCTGCTGGGCTGAGGGAGAAGAAAAGAAACTCCCATACATACCAAGGAAGAGTTCTGTAACTCCCACAGTATCAGCACTGATTTCTAATTTTATTCTCAAAATGTATATATATATATATATATGGCCAGACTTCACGAAGGAAGATTTGGGAAGGGCTCTCCCCATGTGGGTGTGCTCTTCCAGCCTGCGCAGTGGATTTTTTAGGTGAGGCACAGTGTGTGCAGAACTGGCCCCATCGTTTAAGTCCTAAGGTCCATCTGCCACAGCTGAGTGAGCTTGGACGGTGACAGTGAAGTCCTTGGGACTGTCTACACAGCACCTGGTACAAACCAATCTGACCCTGCGTAGCAACCGAGATCTGATGGGATGGGATGTCAGGGAGGCATTGAACTGCCCAGGGGACGGTCCCCACTGAGACTCGAACTCAGGTCCTTGGGATTCAGAGTCCAGAGTGCTCTCTATTACACCATGGGACCGCCCCAGAAGCTTATCTTACTGCAGTCTTAATAGTTACTTCTGCAAGCAAACCATTTGAAGCACCCTTGGACACGTTTCTTACCACTGCCTCGTTCTTTGGAACAGACGGATTTAACATTGTGAGAAGGCTGCCTTGGATCCAGAAAGGAGATGTGTGCCTGTGATCCTACTGCATACACTGACCACTCCTGACCATAAGCCAAACACACGTTCTCCCTGCAGTATGGCAACTTTGTGGAAAGTAACTGGAAACAGAGAAAAGACAAACCAATACATTATGAGAAAAGAGCAAAACATTAATAGAACAATTCTATAAGCTATGTTCAAGGAAGTTGAAGTGAAAAAACCCCATACTGCAGCTAAAAAATAAGTTCATTGCAACAATAGAACTTTATGAGAAAAGCAACAACCTAACCAAGAGAGAAAAAAAAATGAAGGAGATTGTATGCCTTATCTGAACCAAACTGAGATGATAAAGGTTGAATTCCAGTATTATGCAAAGAACAACAGACATTTTGGTATATTGCTTTACATTTTTCTAAGCTGCTGTTATTTCTTCAACAGGTATATACAGACATCATCTCTCAGCTGAAAAAGCTTACTTCATACAGTAGTATAGATATTTCTGGGTTTGATCTGTAATTACATTTAAATAAGTGCAACTTCCTTTATGAACACTGCTCGTTAAGTATCTGTTATACTCTATGGAACAGTTCACTTGAGCTCACCCACAACTGGCAGAAAGTTATGAGCATCTCTTACCCTCCAAAATAAGATGAATGGGAAGTTTATCTCTCCAAGTTTATTTAGGACATTGCATTTTACATAAAGCTTTTAAGTGTTTGTCATGGATTAGGAATGGCATTCCCCAATTTAATGTTCCCACTGAATCACCCCAGACCACGAACTGCTCAGTCACTTCCCCCTCCACCTCCCGCTGTGGGGACAGACAGAAGAATTGCAGGCACAAAAAGGTAAAGATCACAGGTTGAGGTGAGAAGAATTTACAAGAAACAGCAATGAAATAAGAAAATGAACAGTAACAACAATACTAAAGACAGAAGGTACAAGATTACAATAAATACAATGATAAAGAGAAAAAAAAACTGGTTTCAAACCACAAAAAACAGATGTATAACCCAGCACCCTGAAACATGAACAGAATGGTGTTTGTTAGCCCCTGTGCTGAGCACTACATGGTGCCCCCTGAGTGAAAAGTAAAAGGAAAAGAAACCTGTTGGTGAGAATGATGGTCACAATTCTGTCAAAGTCGCAGTCTTGTCGAGAGAGGCAGTTGCAGTCCTGTTGAGGTTCTGGTCCTCCTCTGGATCTGACAAGTGGTACCAGAAGTCCCCAAACCCCAAGATTATATATGCTCAGATTCACATGGGAGTGTCCAGTACCTTGCCCAGGGTGGGGAGTTTCATATAGGCTGATTTAACTCTATGAGTCACGGGATATTTTTTAGAAACATTGATGGCCCATTAGCAGACATGACCCCTCAGGCTGGGTGTGAAGGTGCTAATGCCTCCCCTGAAAGGAAGTTATCACAGCGGAGTCATTGGTACGAAGACAGAAACACTCCCCTGTCTCACAGGGTTCTTTAACACCCAGCTTGTAGCCTGAGGGGTCAGGTGTGCTCTGGGCAGCTGCTGCAAATAATCCATTATTGACAGTTTGTTAGAAATTACATAGAGGGTGTAGAATACAGAGTTTTGGTGATACCCACATAGAATCATAGAATCAACTGGGTTGGAAGAGACCTCCAAGATCATCAATTCGAACCCTCGATCCAACACCACTGTGATTACTAGATCATGGCACTAAGTGCCACATCCAGTCTCATCTTAAAAACCTCCAGGGATGGTGAATCCACCACCTCTCTGGGCAGGCCATTCCAATG
>JAWWEV010000095.1:4346680-4363432 GCA_035583235.1 Hafferia zeledoni
CATCAGATACCTGTTAAAAGGCTCACGATTCAAACTGCTTTGAGCATTGTGTTCAGTGTTTCAAAATTGATGCAATTCAAAGATAAGCCTTATTTTCAGTGCTTGACCAGCATGAAACAAGGCTCCAGTAAGCTTCTAACAACTTGCAAATTAACCTGAACTTCCAAGTTTCCCCTCTCACTTGCTTGACTTGCCTTGATTGGTAATGCAGGAGGGGAGAAAGACACAAGCACTGTAATTCGTATTCCCAGACGTTCTTTACTGCTATCAGCTATTTTTAGTTTTGCTAAAACAAAACCCAATGCATGTCAAAAGACTGCTAGTAGTTTAAGCTGAAGACAGACAGTTGTCTTTCTGAGGCACTCAGCTTCCTGGCTGAAAACCACCTCGTTTGCCGTAACACATGAGGACTGGGGTTGGGAGCTGCAGTACTAAGTGACACAGGGACAAGGCTCAGCAATTTGTAAGATGCTTGGAATGGAAGAGGCCATGCTCTGGACTGCATGTGGCATAAACAATGTAGAAGAATGAAACAGAAACTACTTCACCTCTCAGCTGAAGAAAATCCAAACTTTGTCAAACAAACAGCCCACTATAAGTTCTGCTAAGTATCTGGTATGCACCAAGGAAATACACATCATTATTATTAATGGAGATTCATAAAGCTCTTTCCTTTCCCAATGTGCTTACCATCTGGCTCCAGAATACATAACAATCACACAGTGATGCTTTTTTTTTTTTTAATCAAACTGAAACACTGGCCATCCCAAAAGCTGAAGATGTCAAAGACAGAGGGGCAGCACAGCAGGGCACAGGCAATCCAGGAGGTTCCTAGCATGCACTGGTGACAACTTTCTTCTCCAAGTGACAGAAGAGCCAGTGAGGAAGAAGGTGCTGTGCTGGAACTTGTTCTTACCAAGAGGGGGCTGCTGGGCAATGTGAAGCTCAAGAACAGCCTGACCACGTGAAGATCCTTGAGTCAGTGAGGAGAGTGAGAGGAAGGTCACTACCCTGGACTTCCAGAGAGCAGTCTTTGATGTTTTCAGGGACCTCTTTGATAGAATGCCACGGAGAGAAGAGGGGCCCAAGAGCACAGGATGATACTCAAGGATTGTCTCCTCCAGGCTCAAGAGCAAAGTATCCCTACAAAGAAAAAATCAAGGAAGAAAACCAGGAGGCCTACATGGATGAACGAGGAGCTCCCAGACAAACTTAAACACAAACAGACAGCTTACAAAGTGTGGAAGCAGGGAAAGACAGCCTGGGAGGAATACCTAAAATTGTCTAAACAGCCAGGGAGATGGTTAGGAAACCTAAAGCACTGGCAGAACTCTATCTGGCCAAGGACATCAAGAGTAACAAAAAAATGTCTCTTTAGATACATCAACATTAAAAGAAAGACCAGGTAAAATGCAGGTCCTCTGAGACAGGATACAGAAGACCTTGTTATCCAGAACAGGAAGAAGGCTTTTGGACAGTTTGATTGAGTGCACCCTCAGCAACTTTGCCAATGACACCAAGCTGCGGGGCAAGGTCAACATGCTCGAGGAAAGGGATGCCATCCAGAGGGACCTGGACCTGAGAGATGGGCCTGTGTGAACCTCATGAATCTTAACAAGACCAAGTGCAAGGTCCTGCACCTGGGTCAGAGCAATCCCAGGCACAAAGACAGGGTGGGTGGAGACTGGGTGGAGAGCAGCTCTGAAGAAAAGCACTGTGGAGGTGCTGGTGAATGAGAAGTAGGACATGGGCCAGCAGTGTACACTCACAGGCTGGAAAGCCACTTGTGTCCTGAGCTGCATCAAAAGCAGCATGGCCAGCAGGTCAAGGGAGGTGATTCTGTCCCTCTACTCTGCTTTTGTGAAACCCCAGCCAGACTGCTGCAACCAGCTCTAGGGTCCCCAACATAAGCAAGACATGGACCTGTTGGAGTAAGTCCAAAGGAGGGCCACTAAGTTGTTCACAGGGCTGGAAGGCCCTCTCCTGTGAAGACAGGCTGAGAGAGTCAAGTCTGTTTAGACTGGAGAAGAGAAAGCTCCAGGAAGACCTTAGAGCACCTTCCAGTACCTAAAGAGGCTACACGAGAGCTGAAAAGGACATTTTAGAAGAGGATGTAGTGACAGGACAAGGGGAAACGGCTTCAATCTGAAAGAAAGTAGGTTTAGATCAGATATCAGGAAAACATTTTTTGTTGTTGAGGTTGGCAAAGCACTGGAACAGTTACCCTGAGAAGCTATGGATGCCCCATTCCTGTAAGTATTTAAGACAGGCTGGATGGAGCCCTGAACAAACTCGTCTAGTGGAAGGCATCCCTCACGGCAGCAGGATTGGAACTAGATGATCTTTAAGATTTCTTTTAACCAAACCATTTTATGATTCTATAATCACACTTATGTATGTCAAAGGTCACATTTAGTGTCCTAATCCAGGCATAAAGGTGTCTGGATTTTTCAACCTAGTTACCTGTAGGACCACGAAGCTTACACAGCTACTCAATCACAGAGTATCTGTGCAGAAGGTAACAAACTGAAAGACAACAGCTTTGAAGTTCTAATTTCCTCCTTCTAACAGCCACACATACAGCCTCTTCCTCCCCTTCAGCAATTTCCTGCATTTTTCACTTGATGTTGACAGTTCAAGTATGGGGCAGTGCAGTTAATCATCAGCTCAGCACCACTAAACAGAAGAAAGATTATGACTCCACAATCCTTCTACTAGCCTGTTGGTTTAGAAAGTCAATAGAGGATGATAGATTGATGTAAAGCAAGCAATTACAGAGTATAACCTTGACTTGTGTTTGTCTTTTACGTTTATTTTGCTCAAGAGAAAAATCCCCATGATATTTAAATGCAACTATTACTTACACAAATTAATAATTTACTGTGTTTTTTTACACTAAATTCAATATTTCGTTTGACCAAAAGAACTGTAACATACCACTTTCATAAGCAATGCAGACTAAAGAAAAAAGTTATCCCTAATGAAAGATTTGGATAAACTACTTTTTCAGATTTTGAAATTGCTAAAGAATATCTGAGAGTAAATTCTCCAAAAAAACTGAAAGATAAACTTTTCTGGTTTCTCACTTCCCAGTCAGAATGAGAAAGTCACTAGTAAAATCAAAGAAACTCCTCTGCTGCTTACTTTTCCTATTAACAGTCACCTTTTATGTTTTATATATTGTTTAAATGTTCATGTATTCATATTTCTTCCTTTGGCCCATTTAATAGCTTGCTTTCCTTTAAGAGTATAAAGAAACAACAACCACAAAAACATCTGAACAAGGCTTGTCAACTTCATTATTCCATTCCAACTTTTCTACACAGCTTTTACATAGGTAGTCAGCTCTCACACACAAATAAGGAGGTAGTGCTTGTGGTCTGAAGTTAATTTTTTGGTGTTAAAACTACTCCAACAGGTTAGATTAAGGCTCTGTCACAACAGTTTCTCTGGGATTTTCTTTATACTAATTTCCCTATTTTAGTCAATAATTGTCTCTTTTCTTTTGCCATAAATTGCTTCAAGGACAAGTGTAACTCAGTCAGTGCTTACATGTTCTCCAAAGAAATTACAGTTGTGCAATACAGATACACATAAACAGTCTTTGCCTATAAAGTCACAAAATATTGAAGGTGCATACTATATACACACAGGTGTACATTAACGAATCAACATCCTCTGCTCACAAAACCCAATAATAAATCACTTAACATCCTGCCAAAAGCAGTTCAGAATGTATTGAACACATGCACATACACCTACTAACTTGGCACACAAAATAATCCCTAGCTTGACCTAGCATTAAAACACTCACAAGCAAGATGTAATGACAGGGCTTCAAAGAAGCTTCACCATCTGTTTCTAAGTTTCTAATTACGTGTGAGCCTATGGGTATTTTGATTTCATCTGTTGAAAGCAGACTCCTACTACTGAGCACACATCAGTGGTCTACTCTGCTGTAAATAAATGTAATGGTAATGCCACCCATAAACTTCTTTGTCAGAAGCACAGGTGACACTGCTTCAATCAACAAGGATGAATGCAGCACTTCTGAACAACTGCACTTCTCAGAGAAACAAAACTTCCCAGGATCTCCAGCACATCACTATAAAGCAGTTAAGAGTCGACCAGTGCAGATTAACAAATGTGAAACTGAGCTGCCAGATTTCAAGATTCTAAGATACATTTCACTGGCTGAAATGAAGTCCCCCGCGGAGTTTCACTTGCTCACACATTGTATCAGTGTTACCTGAAATTCCTTTTTCTACAGATATTTTCTCATCAAGTGTATTTCAAATTTTAATCAACACATGGATGGCTCTATAGCATTTAAGGGAGCACTGGAAGGACGGTCAGTCAACGCTCAACAACTTGCCCAGAAAAAAGGGGACATAACCACACACCCCCATTCACCAGACACACCTCCTGCACTCATCCATTCTCTCTCTCACTCCCCACACTGCCTTCCAAACTGGGTTAGAGTCCAGAGCAAATGTTATATTTGCTGCTATTCTCCCTACATGAAAGATTACAACCCAAGTCCAAATGAACTTCTGAACCCAGAATTACAGGAGTAGCTGGAGAGTAAACTTTAGTCTACCAAGCAACTCCATGTTGCAGTAAGAACATAAGCTAAAAAAAACTGCAATACTGATATCTGACAATTCCAGATGGACACTGGTTTATCTCTATCTCCCTTCTATGCTTCAAGTCATGATCACTGACTCAGCATTTAAGCTCTTGTCTTAGTTTAAGGGAAACCAAAATGTTTACCAAAACGAGGGGAGACAATTCCTCCTCAATAACCACATCACTTCTTATAAAATTTAAAAAAAGAGGAACTTTAATTAGAAAATGAATATAAGAAGAATAACTGTTTTTAACTAATATATATATGTGTGTATATATATATATATATATGTAAATACAGATATCACTATAAACAGACCAGAGCAAACTACTCCCCCAGCACCAAAAAAAAAGAACACCCAACACCTCCCCACCCCCCCAAAAAAAACCCCGTAGGTTCCTCCTGTTGCAGTTATATTTATGGACAGTGTCACTGTCACACCTCAGCTGGCTGCAAGGTGAATTCTCAGTCTTTTCCCAGCGAGGCAGAGACAAGGGGGTGAACAACTCACATGGTGCAGGATGGAGCCTTTTTCGTGGGGGAAAAGAAGACTCTCTCTCTCTCCTTGTCCTTTCTTCAAAAAGAAGGAAAAGCTGGGAGTTGAGGAGTGGTGATAATTCCCAGGAATCAACTTGCAGTCCAAGTCGGTCCCCAGGAAGAAAAGGTCTGCAGTGTGTCCTGGAGCAGCTGTGACCCTCCTCTCTCTCTCTGAAGCTCAGGGTGCCCAGAGATGGAAGGGAGAAGGCAAGGAGCAGAGCCAGCAAGAGCTCTCACCAGCTTAGCAAAACAGTGGCTCTTTTCCTGCAGCTGCCCCAAACCGAAAGTCAAGCCAGCACACAGGAAAAAACCCTCTCCCACCGCCAGGTGCTGGGGTTCTGTTTCTCACCTGCACCCCTCCATTCAGCTGGAATCTGAAGTCATCAGCCACTCTTTTTATCCTCAGTCCTGGCACTTCAATGCCCAAACCTTTATGTTGGTAGGTGGAGAAAAATTCTCTGAGCGACTCCTCCCAACACCACCCTCCTTTGTTTGAACCTTTAACAATGGGTCAAATCAACCACCTTGTCTGTGTGTGTGTGGACGGTCGGGCCTAGGCCCTCAGGGACATGGGCAAGCCTGCCTGCAGGATGTGTGTGGTAAGGCCTGCAGCCCACATGGGTGAGTCCACAGAGGGCATGTGGCCCAGGAACCATGAGGCCAGGCTGTCAGCCAAGGAAGGTCAGCCTGGTAAGCCACCACACCTCCTGGAGCATCTGTGTGGCTATGGCACCCCTCACTTTGGCTGGCAGGGCAGTGAGTGATCAAGGAACTAGATGTCCCGCCGGGGGGAAGTGACCACAGTAGCAAACCATATGAAAGAGGCACACAAAGCCTCCATTTCAGAGACTGGCCTTCTGCATCTGGACCAGTGTGCTTTTAAAGGTAAACTGGCAGGAGAAGTGAGCCCAACACAAAAGATATTATAAGTCAGGGTTACAATTAAATAACAATATTACAATAAATGCAATAATACAAAGAAAAATTGGTTTTAACCCATAAAACCCAGAAGTATAACCCAGCACCTTGGGGTACAAACAGAATGGCATGTTAACTCCTGTGCTGAGCCTCACGTGGTTCCCCTGAGTCCAAAGTAAAAGGAAGGGAAAAAACCTGTTGGTGCAGATGATGGCCATGGTCTGGTCAAGAGTGGTGGTCTCCTCCTGTCAAGGTTCTGGTCCTTCTCTGGATCTGACGAGTGGTCCCAGAAGTCTTCAAACCCCAAGATTATATACCCTCTTTTTCAGATGGGAACGCCCAGTACCTGCCCCGGGGCAGGGAGTTCCACAATGGGTGATGTAACCCTGTGAGTGATGGGATATTTTTGGAATCCTTGATGGCCCATTAGCAGACACCCCCCCTCAGGCTGGGTGTGGGGGTGCTAACAGCTTCCTGGAGGGGAGTTATCACAGCTCCCATCTCACAGGCTTCTTTAGCACCCAGCTTGCAGCCTGAGGGGTCGGGTGTGCCCTGGGCAGTTGCTGCAAATGGTCCATTTTTAACAGTTCATGAGAAATTACTTAGAGGGTGTAGAATGCACAGTTTTGGTCACAACCACACAGAGATAAA
The DNA here is from genome assembly GCA_035583235.1 of Hafferia zeledoni. Classification (NCBI taxonomy): domain Eukaryota; kingdom Metazoa; phylum Chordata; class Aves; order Passeriformes; family Thamnophilidae; genus Hafferia; species Hafferia zeledoni. The sequence goes on from JAWWEV010000095.1 coordinate 4,353,417, forward strand.
CTGGTCCTGGCTGCTGAATTAGGACTATCAGCCAATATGTGACTTCTTGGTGATAACTATTTCTCTCTCCTCTCTTTCTCTCTTTATTCTTCTCTGAATTTATCTTTTCTTCCTTTACTCTTTTCTTCCCTTTGGGAGTGACTTAAAACTGATTGAGTAGTATTTGACTTAAGTTGTGGTATTTCAATGTAGTTGTGAGTTGGTTTTCCTGAGTGCAACGAAGGCTCCCTACTCCACAGCGATGCCTGTTGGCTTGTAAAACCCTTGGAAGGGTATAGAAGCAGAGCTCTGAACACTGTTTGGAAGGAGACAGGGAAGTCTTTTTCATTCATAGAAGCCTGCTATTAAGTGTAATGGTTTTGTGGAATGTGTTCCTTGGTTCCATGTTATTCCTGTAAACTCTTTTTGCCAAAACACCCATTTTCTCACTAAATTAAAAGAAATTCTCTTAGAGAAAATTGTGTAGCTTCTTCTCTGGCTGCAGAATCAAGGTATCAAAGAACTAAGACTCTGCAAAAGTTTTCTATGGAAACTATTGAGGGTCTAAATGAAAGTGAAACTCCAGGTAAACTGTAAGGCTTCTGGACCAGGGCGGAATAATAGTGTCCAACAAAAAATTAGGCAATCTTTTAGCAGCTGGAAGTTAATCATCATCAATTAGTCAGACCTTACATATACCATACTATATATCTGATGTTTTAACTAGCAGCAGCATTCCTGTTTCTCATATTCCATCAAAATGGAATAATCTGTCCACCTCTGCTGTTAATACGGTCACAGCCCTGCAGAGATGAGCTGTTTCATTTTTAAAACTACATCTAGATTACAGAAACAGGCAGCTTCCATTTCCATTTTCAAATAACAGTTCAACAGGTACCTAAAATGCAAGTTCCCTCCTTGACTAAGACTTTGTTCCATGAACTATAGTCTAGTGAACTTTTGTCCTTTTTAAAAAGAGATGTACTGAACCAGTTTGAAGAAATGTGTTATACGGATACATAAGAAAATTACTGTGGGATTTCTGCTCCAAACTTGTTTCGAGGGTTTTTTCATATTTTTTCAGAACGATTGTATTGCAAATGTTAAAGTCCTGGAGGCTTCTTTGCAAAGTGATTTTGGAAAATAATATGCTGTCTATTTTGATATTTGAGTTTCTTCTCTTTCTGACCAGGCTTATGAGATAAGACAGATTAGCCAACTGAAACTGAGAAAATAAGAGTATGTTTGGTGTTGAGTATAAAAGCACTTTTATGCAAAAGTCTTTCTTTATAGTTCTAAGAGGTATGCAATTCACAGAATCACAGAACTTGCTGAATTGGAAGGGACCCACAAGGATCATTGAGTCCAACTCCTTGACCTGCTCAGGACCATCCCCAAGAGTCACACCATGTGCCTGAGAGCATTGTCCAAAGGCTTCTTGAACTCTGTCAGTCCTGCTGCTGTGACCACTTCTCTGTGGAGCCTGTTTTAGTGCCCAACCACCCTCTGCATGAAGAACCTTTTTTTCTAATGTCCAGCCTCCCTTACACAACTTTAGGCCATTCCTTCAGGTCCTGTTGCTGGTCAACACAGAGAAGAGAGCAGTGCCTGCCCCTCCTCATCCCCTCATGAGGAAGTTGTAATTGCAATGAAGTCTCCCCTTAGTCTCCTCTTCTCCAGGCTGAACACACCAAGTGATCTCAGCCTCTCCTCATATGTCTTCCCCTCAGGGTTCTTCACCATCTTTATTGCCCTCCTTTGAACATTTTTTGATGGCTTCATATCTTTCTTATATTGTGGTGCCCCAAAATGCACACAATATTCAAGGTGAGGCCACACCAGTGCAGAGCAGAGTGGGACAATCCCCTCCCTTGACTAACTGGCAATGCTTTGTCTCCTGCAAGGCAATTCATGGAAGCAAGAAAGAAAAAAAAGGAAGCTACTTTCTAATTGACTGACCTCAGCCATCATAATGATTATAGATCAGCTAATCAGGTAATCGAGCAGCTGCTTTGATTTTGTCAGACAGACACATAAAGTGATGTATCTGAGTGCACTTCTTGTAAATAGAACATTTCACTGGCAGACAACCTTTTATGGTAAGAATCATTTATGGACATGTGCATTTAAAGATAGTACACATCATCTATTGATGAGATATGTCACTCTTTATGTTTTTATCACAGGACAAAAGATTTGAACATCAGTGCATGAGTTTCATGGAGTCATCATAAACAATTCAGGTTGAAGTACATACTGTAAATATCAGACATATAGGAAAACAAGTCTCAGAGGATTAGTTGTCATTATTGGCGTGATATCTCACTGGACAGGAAAGCCCAATACATCTTCCCAAATGAAGTGAGATCATGCCCCTTTCTGGGGAGAGGCTGCTTAGAGTGCTTGGTGGTAGTGTTATGTCTCAATGGGGCAAGGGGCTCCTTCCACCATGAACTGCCCTAGTTCTGCCTCCCTGCAGGCATCGACTCCCTCATTTCCAAGCTGGACTTCCCAGCACAGTGGTGATCCTGGAGACACTCCTCAGGTTGGATACAAACCTGTTGAGCACTGGCTCACCCTGTGCCCCAAAGTGACTTGCCCAGGTCACACCAGTAAGCTTCATGTGTCAAGGAATCAGAAAATATCAGGCTCCTGAGGTATAGGGGTGTTTTTGTAAGTCTTATCTTGCATGTGGATAATGTCCTTTGGACTTGTTTAGTCAGCTTTTTTTCCCCAGTTTGTCATTCAGAATTGCCATATAGATATGAGATTAGAGATAACCTGCTGCATGGTACAATGACAGCCATTTGAACTTAGACTGAATTATAAGAAGCTTTGCAATAGGCATCACGTTATAGAGTAGTAGAGCTATTTTGGCAAGGTAACTATTTTTAGGTGGTTAAGGAGGGAACAAAGCTGTGAGAGGTGACAATCTCAGAATCTGTGCAGAAGTCAAGCTTTTGAAGTCACCATGGTTACTTACTTCTGAGCCAGAACAGGGAGAGAATGTATAATTAATATCTTTAAACTGGTCTGCCCCATTGAAATGATATTGTATTCTGGGTTGCACTCACTTCAGTAAAACTGTTCAAAGGAACAGGCCTTCATTTGATGTGAAACACTGCAGACATTAATCAGAGTGTTCCTGCACTCTGCAAACAGCAATTGTAAAAGAGAGGAACTGATAGCAGAAGAAAAAGATACGAAATGACCAAGTCAAAGAGTCAAAGTTGGGGGTTTTTTTGCCCTTTTTTTTTTTTTTTTTAAAGGTGGCACAAAAATAGATTTGATTTTTTTCAGAAGGCGAAATTAGACTCCAGTTGTTTGTCTGCACAAGACCCAGAGGACTATTTAAGTTTTTAAGGCAAGTGTTTCATTTTGCTTGGAACATTAAGCCTTCTGCTTTGATGTGTTTGTCCTTGTAGCTGTCTTTTGTATCAGGAAACAAATTGCTAGTCAAGAAGTTAGTATCTGAAAAATTTAATTCGGAAAATATCATTGAAAACAGTATTTCTGTTTATTAATTTCTAGGTACTGGCTAAAGAAAGGACATTCTTTCTCTCTTCTTGTCCACTTCCTCAAATTTTCATCTGCTCACTCCTACTTGTGAAGGAAAAGAGCCAGTAGGGTGATCCTGCTCATGTCAGTGGGGTTGGAACTAGATGTTCGCCAAAGTCCCTTTTAACTCAAACCATTCTATGTTATTTTATGTAAAACAGGAACTGCATACAGAGGGAAATTATTTTTCAATGCAATATTCAATTCCTAAAAGGTTATATTACAAGTCTTTACAACACATGATTTGTGCATATCCATGTACTTTACTTTGTTCCATATACAGTTTCCTTATGTGATGGCCTGTGCCCTTTACTGCAGAGCCATTTGCAACTCAAGAAACACTGTGGATCAAATTCAAATGTTCCTCAGAAAAAAAAAAAAATTGTTTTCAACATTTAATAGAGACCTAGCCACTTCCTTATCCCTTTCAAAAAGCACTAGGAATATGCCTCCTTAGAACACCTGCAAAGAACCACTAGATTTATTCTGTGATAACAAATACTAATTTTACTTAATTTAATTCAATACTAATGCTATTACTAAATCAGAACAACATTGTGAAAGCTGTAGTTTTCGTGTGCATTTTCAATTCATGCTTCTGATTTGGTCTTCAATCACAAATGTGCATATTCTTGATAAAACCATGGTTATGTCATCAGAAATGATTGTGACCAGACATTTAATTTTGACAGTTTTATAATTTGCATTATATAATGGAGGAGTTCCTGACACCTGAACATTGTTGATGTAGCTAATCCAGTCACCACATTTACTGCAGTCAAGTGATTCCTGAACTAAATCCTGAAAAAAAACCCCCAACTTTTTAACTGTTGTATCTGTTCTACAAGATAAAACAATAAAAAATGTTCCTCTGTTTCAAGCAAGTCTTAGACTTTAATTGTTCAATTGCAAATATCTTTCAGCAGAGAAGAGCACTGATGCCCACCCACAGTGTGATGTTACAAATATAGAAACACTCTTCTGCTGTTACCATGGAAATCATTTAAGTTCACAACAAAAATGTAAGTGGAAATTTAGGGAAGATTTAACAGATGCTGTTACATTTCATCTATTTTGGTTTAAGTGCACAAAATACCTTTGGAGACAAAAAACAGCCAAGCCTCTGTTCACTGAGAGTCTTAAGAGGTGATGTAGAGATTGTCATGACAATGTAGTCATTTAGATTTTGGGCACTGGACAGCACACAGGGGTGTGGGGAAGTCTAGTTAGCAGCAGCAGGGATGTTTGAAATCTTCAGTGCTGCCACTTACTGAAAAAGAGCTAGAAAAACAGAAGAACGGCTGGTAAGTCTTATCTAACTCCTCTCTGCTCACCAGTCTTATACAATTGGAAGATGGATCATTTAGCTCAATCTTCCCAACATTTCGGTCAGAGAATTTGCTTTAGGGATGAACAGGACCTACACCTGTTCAGCTGGAAAGAGTCTTAGCCCCAGATCTACCTTATTCAAGACTTAAAGACCTCCTCAGGAACAAGGGCTTTTCCACCAAGAAAAACCCACATCAGAAATACATATTGCTATAACAGTTTTTCAGAGCTGAAAACCGGTCTGTGTGACCAATTTAGATAAACAAGCTTTTGTGAGCAAATACGCTTGTAAATCATCACATTATAGTGAGACTTCTTGTGCCCCACAAGGTCTGCTCAGTAGAAGCAAGTTTTGTTCTAAGTGCTTGCAATGGCATAGGGTTTCAAAGTCAAAATTACTGTTATCACAGCACAAATTTGAAAATGTCAGCTCCAGACACCATTAGATTTAGTATTGAAACTCCCATTAATTTTTGTAGTCTGAATTTGTTGCAGTGCTTATATAGAGCCAAGGTCTTTTCAGCATCTCACCCCATCCCAGAGAGGAGTTTGGAAGTGTGTAGGAAGTTGGGAGGGCATAGAGCCATGACAGCTGACTGCTACTGACCCAAGGGATATCCCACATCATATGGTGTCATGCTCTGCATATCAAGTGGGAGAAGAAAGAGGTAAGGGGAGGTTTGGAGTGGTGGTGTTTGTCTTCATAAGTCCCCATTACCTGTGATGGAGCATCTTTCCTGGAGGTGGCTGAACACCTGCCTGCCCATGGGAAGTAGTGAGTTAAAGTTTCACTTTTCTTGTGTGTGCACTTTTGCTTTACCTATTAAACTGTCTTCATCTCACCCCAAAAGTCTTCTATTTTACTCCAGTTAACTCCCCCATCCCACTGGAAGGGGGAGGACGGGGAAGCAGATGGACTGGAATGAGCCAGTGGCTGTGTGGGGCTTCGTTGCCAACTGGTGTTAAACTTTTAAATTCCTCTTTCCTTCAAAAAATATAAATCCAAAGCAGAGCACTGTACTTACTAGTAGGAAGAATAATAACTCTATTCCATCCAAAAATAGGACACCTGAGATACATGCACAATTCCATATTTCTCAGAAAACTCTTCAGTACTTCCAGAACAAAAATCTTTTGCAGTGCTGCACCATGAAGCTGCTCTATAGTAAAGCAGACCTTTAATACTAATGAAAACAACATGCTGGTGTGGATTTGAATGCTGTCATGCACATGGCTATCTGCTAGAGATCACCAGTCAAAGTACGAAATCAATCATGACAGAAATAAGAAGGAGCTCTGAAAAGCTCTGAAAGGGGAGTGGCAAATCAGTAATTTTCAAATCTCCATTCCTAACCATTTATGATTATAGCTTGTCCCACTCATGACCACCCTCATATTTGACTCCAGAACACACAAACACATTCATGAAATGAAGTGATTGGGGAACCTCCAGAAGTGGGAAAGACGAACCACCTGCTCTTCACAAACTCCAATGTCACTTTTTGTTTCCAAATAACCCAATCTTAAATATCCAGCACCTTACAGGTACTTTTTATTCACAGTCTTCAAATAGGTAACTAATGAAGCTAATGAAGAAACTAAAGAGCTAATGAAGAAAACACTGTTTTTAAAATATAGGTTCAAATCTTTCTTTCAAGAAACAAGCTGCTTGTCATGCATTATACCTCTCAGTGAATATTGCAACTAACTTTCAGTGAGAGGCAAACATTTAATCAGATTGATACTTATGGATGCCCATGTATATGCTGATGTATTTTCTTCCATATTTATTCAGTCTGCATCAACAAAGATCCGTATTGAATATTTTACAGTAATTTCTATTTTTGGGACTCAGAGCTGAGTTTGCTATAACACTTAAAAACTTTGGAAAGCAAATTTAGTATATGAATATGTTGCGTCTGGCTGATATGGGGTTGATTTTCTCAAAGAAGCCTGTAAGCGTTACACATGGCGAAGCCCTGCTCTTCCGGCAGGGACTAAACAGCTCCCAGAAGTGAAAAGTTGTTTCAGTTTCAAAATCTTTCATGGATTTTTTTTTTTTTTTTCCCCTGTCCCTGACCAACACCGTGATTTGGGAGTTGAAGGCCAGGAGAGATGGTTTGTGGAAGCCCAACCCCCTACTACCTGCACCCGGACCCAGCTGTCTAAAGGCTGAACAAAGGGATGGCTGATAGCTTTGCGTTCCAATGTAATGGCTGGGGAGAGGACTGGTGGAGGCGGTGGGGGGAGAGAGGTTTCCTTAGTCTGAGTGGGCGCCAGCCACTGTTTGCTGGGCTGGTGGAAACACTGGGAGTGGGGTCTTTTTCTGGCTTGCCGCCTGACTCTGCGTGCCCCGTATCGTTCTTTGGAGAGAACAGTTGCTGCTACCTGGATTCGCTACAGTCTCCGTGAGGGGCAACACCATCTGCAGAGGAGTTGCTGACCCTTCCCCCGGCCCTCAACGCTTCTTTAGACAAAGAACGGTAGGAAACAGTCCTTGCACTGCCCACAGGAAAAGTTTCATCCCATCCCTGTGGCCGCCGTTCCCGAGTGAGTTTCAGAGCCAGCGCCTCTCCCTGCTCTCCATCTTTGCCTTGCCAGAGCCTGTCAATGCCTTTACTGCAGCTGCTGCCTCCTGTGGTGCGGCGTCGCCTCTTGCTGCCTGTAACTGTAACTGCACCGAAGGATCAGAGATAAGACTTGATTTGTTTGTAAGTTTTGGTTATGGTGTTGCTGCTTGTTGTGTTGTGGGTTTGGTTATATATATCTATATATGTGTGTGTGTGTGGTTAAGAACTGTTACAATTTTCTATACATTTTCTTATTAAAGTCTCTTAATTTCAAAGGTTGTGTCGTTTCTTTTTTAAACTGAGACGCAAGTGAATTCTTTTTTATTTGCTTGCTGTACACAGCTTTTGCTGTCTCTATTAAGCTGTAATTATCTCAATCCACAAGTCTCCTTGCTTTCCTTCTACTTTCTCCCATGCTGTGGGAGGAGGGAGCAGGCAAGCAGCTGTGTGGGTGTTCTGCTGTTAGCCAAGGCTAGCCCACCATAGTAAATATGAGCGGGTACTTACTAAGATGCAATTCACCACAGGAAGCCAAACTAACTCTTTTTCACCAGCTTTTCTTTTTTTAAGCTAGCTAGCTAAACAGAAAAGTAAAAATTGTGTTGGCCCTGGCACACACCCACTTTGATGCCCTTTCAACTAGCATCTCAGGTGTGCTCCTGAGGCACAATTGCTGAAAATAAGTGTTCTGTGTGAAATGTTATTTTGTGGCAGGATTTTTTGTTTTCAGGGTTCATTCTCTCTCCACAACTCAAGACCAGTTTTCCCAAGACTTCTGAGGATACTCACAAGCTGACCTTAATCTAAAAATTACAATTGATGTGACTAAAAGTGATTTGTGTAGTGTTGGCTTGTTTGTTTGAGTTTTTCTATTTGTTTGGGGTGGATTGGGGGGGGGTAATTAATTATTCATATTATGAGAGGCCAGCATACTGTATGAGCTTGGTAGTTCTGCCTTTTGGAAATTCAGTGTTGGCCGACTTGTGGTACTGCAGTTGCAGGTGGGTTGGCCAGGCTAGGAAGCATAACCTTTTTAGGTTTCCTTAGGAACAGACTCCACATTGAAAGCAGGATTCCCAGCACTGGTGTCTGCCCTCTGTTCCTCAGCAGCTTGGTAGAAGCATGGATCATCTGGGTCACAGCCTAATGCACAGAGGGAGAAGAGCTGCATCTCTGTATGCTAAAAGCTGGCCAGCCAACTCTGGGGATGCTCTTTTGAGATACCCAGGCTGGAGTAGTACTGAGCAGTGTGAAGTTAACTTCCAAACAACCTTTTTCACTTTGCTACAGTCACATGCCGTGTTGCAAGGTAGCTTTTCTGAGAGAGAAATGTGATGAAGTCAGTAAAAATGGCACCAAATAGGCTTGTATCTTGTCACTGGCAAAAAAATGTTCTGATTTTTGAACAAAAGGTTTTTTTCAGCACTGTTTTCTTCATTCCACACCTATAAAGTGTGTGTGGGAAAAACAAAAAAGGAAAAAGGCAATTTTTTTAATTTTTTTTTTTTTTTTTTTTTTTTTTTTTTTAAGGCTCTTAATCTGTGTATGGTCGTATCTCCCATTTAACATCATGTGTAGAATTCACATGGGTGACAGCAAAATCAAATGGTTAAGGCATCAGAGTAGGATGTGAAAGTTTTGGGTTCTGTTGCTAGGCTCTTGCTGATTTGGTGGCTTCTGTGACCTCATGCATTTACCCTAAGTGATTTATGTATGTAGTACCCTCTGGAAGAGCAACTTCCACACAGATTTGGGGCCCTTCTCTAAAATGAAGTAGCAAAGCACTCCTGTAAAGAAAAACATAAACAAAAAAACCCAGAACCCAATTCTCAGTTAAAGTATGTAAAACATGAAAGCCAGTGAACTATCTTGATGTTAAATCAATTAGGGAAGATAAATTTAACCACCAACATAGTTTACTCAAGATCAGTAAATTAAGCTTCCTTTTAACACCACTTACCTATAGGGCTGAGCACAGCATTACCAGTTGCAGACTAGCACAGCCCAGTAGTATGGTCATTAAAGCAATACCTTTGTGTAGGATAGAGGTATGCTCAATAGTATAAGTAATGGTAGACTGCTTTAATATTATATCAAACAAACGAAAAACCAAACACCAATACCCCCCCCAAAAAAGAATTTCAACCAATCAAAAAAAAAAAAAAAACAAAACGCACCAAAACAAAAAATCATCCAACAATCAAGAAACAGAGGTAACATGGTGATAACTCTGTATTTTGTCTATTTTGTCACTGTGGAGGTCTAGCTTTAGTTTCAGGGGTAGGATTCTTAATCTGAATGATTCTTTTCTAGGTCATTTCTACTTAGGCCCTGGGAAAAAAAAGCACATTATAGAATAGTTACTCTCTGCTACTAAGTCTCGTTTAAATTTCATTCCTATCATCCAATGAATAGGACTCAAATAGCAACAAAGTATTTCATTCCTTGGAACCTGCTTGCAAACCTCCTTTGACACGCTAGAGGGCAACAAAAGCTAACTTGTCGGGCTAATTACAGTAAAGTTGTATGCTTATTTTGGTTAATTTCCATACACATTAAAGTGACAGGTGAAGACTGTGA
>JAWWEV010000095.1:4375514-4412626 GCA_035583235.1 Hafferia zeledoni
GCCCGCGGCACCCGCCGGCATTCCCTCGGCCAGGCCGGCCGCGCTGAGTCTGTGCCGTGCCCGAACCGGGCGAGGACGTGCCGGTGCCGGCCACCCTCTCGCCGCCGTCCCTGCCGCTGTCGCAGCCGCAGGGCCCGGGTCTGACCCGGCGCTCCTCTCTCCGTGGTCTTGCCCTGGACGCATTTGTTGGAATTGGCGGGCTGGCTTGTCACACGCTTGTTAAAGCCTGGCTTTTTGCAGGTCTAAACAGTTCGCGTGTCACTGCTGTGAACTTCTGCGGAGCCCTTTTCAGATACAGACACCTGAGAAGTTCATCTAGTTCTCGCCAGCCTCTTGCTGTTAGCTTCTGCTGTTGAGGGTGGGAGTGGCCCTGGCCTTAAAATTGCTCTCAAGTGTTATTAATTTGAAGAAGTATTTGCTCAGAAAGTTAGCTCGGAAAGTTGGTGACTGCGGAAGAGCAGAACCCCTTGCGCTCAGAGCGGTGTCAGAGGCGGAGCTCCGCGTTCGTGACCGACCGCCCGGCACGGGAAAGCGCCGGAGGGAAGGAGCTGGAACACGGCGGGGGCTCCGGCGCCTGTCAGCGGGTGGGTGGCTCTAGCAGAGCAGATCCGTGGTGAAGAGTCTTGCTTGGAGCGTGCAAGGCATTATGTAATCGACTTAATCCCACAGGTGTCTGTCTGGGACCTTTACAGAGTTAGTTTGCTTTCTAGGTGATAAGGAATGTCTGGATTCTTCAGTTATTGTTTCCTGTGTTCTCTTTCTTCTTTCAAGTGTACCATTATGTTTTGAGATGTAGAAAGTAACTAGTAGCATATAAACAATATCTCCATATACGTTTAGCAAGCTACAATTGGTGTCAGTAAAGCTGTTTTATTTCTTCAGAATCGATTTTAAGTAGGTTGCTGTGCTCTTTGAAAACTACCTTAAATAGGTACTTCACAGTATTTCTTGGTATGAATAGATTTCCTTTCTGTTGTTTTCCAGAGCTATTCTGTGTTATTTAATATGATATTAACCTAATCCTTTAATGATCAGACACAAATAATTTTTTTTTTTGATAAATATTTTGTTTCTTCAAGTACTGTTGATGTAGTTAAAGGATGTTCATATCCTTCTGTTCCATTTTTTTCTTTAAAGCAGATGTTGAAATATCTTAGGTGTATTTCAGGAGTGGCTTGAACTCAAGTTTTCATTGCATTGTGTTCAATGAAAGTGTCAAGGAAAATACTTCAGAATTTCTTGTTTTAGTGGTATGTGATGAAAAAAAATCACAACAAAAACCCACATACAAACAACAACCAAACAATTTTCATACGTTGCCTGGTACAGTTAGAGCAACACTACAATTTACAAACCAGGAGCTATATTTACAAGTTTGACTTTGTTCTTGTGAATAGTGCCTATGAAATAGGTTTTTAAATTTAACTACACAATTAGAATAATTTATATTAAATGTAATTGTACAATTTTTAGATAAGTGTTAGCAAGGGTAGGGCTTTTGAGGCTAATATGTAGTGAAATACTCAGAGATTTGCATAATAAGTTCCCCTTTCTTTTTATGATTTCCAGAGAGAGGAGAACAGGAATAATTGCTTGTATGAAAGAACGTTTGTATTATCCTAGGAATCACAAGATAAGTATTTGAGATGTTCTTTAAGATTAGATAGACATTTTCCCCCTTCTTGTGTCAGCCTTTACAAGAAGGTTAATTGCTAGAGAATGAATTGAAATTACTGTCTGTATGGCAGTTTTACATCTGTAATTTTGTGTTACTACTTTATTCATAAGAGACTTAGAGATAAAACTGGTAAAATGATCTGGCCTTCCTTTTGAAGGCCATCCCAGAAGGGGTAGGTGATGCCACTTTGGTCTGTTTAATTTCTTAGCCTCTATTGGTGCAAAAGGGGAAGTGTATAAGTTTTCTAAAGTTTCTTTGACAGAACTTTCCCACTTAATATGAAGAATGCAGTATAATTTTAAAGGGGTTATGTATTCCTCTCATTACATTCTTTACATTGTTAGTGTATTTTACCAGTAGTAGGAACTGTGTTTGCAGAACAGCACTGGCATCTTTATTAGTATTGAAATGTCAAACAGAAGGTGAGATAGTTATGTTGTTGGGATATGCTGACCTCAGAGTCTGTTGCTGGTACTGTAATGAGCACAGAGATTTACATCAAACATGCTCAGAAAGTGTTAGACTTAACTTAGGTATGCACAACATATCTTAGTCAAATGAGTCCCATTAAAGTTAGTCATCTGTACTTGTGGGACTGTGTGCTTAAGCTAATTTGTGGTCGGAGTTGTTTTTGCCCTGGTTTCAGTAAGAGTTCAGATAAAGCATATGTCAAGCCCATTTGTTCTTAGAGTGATTTCTAATGCAGCTTCAGAGGTAGTGCTTTGTTCACTTTCCATGAGTTATGTTTTAGACTCAAAGTAACTGGTTTCCTGGGACTGTTAAACTCCAAAGCTTTTACCAGTGCCGGGTCATCTTAAATGAAGGGGCTTTTGTGACTTTTCTTGTAGTTTTTACCATAATAATTTCTGGATGGAGAAATCATTAGGAAATCATGTTTTCTAACATTCAGTTTAAGCCTTCATTGAAGTATCTTTCCTCATCTTTTGTGGAAAGATAATCCATGTTTGGTTGACATTGAATTATGACATCAGCTGGATAAGTACTAGGTTGAAATGCTGACTCAGTTGAACTTTTAAACAGCAATATCAGAATTACTCTGTACACCCTGGGGACTCTTGTATCCTGGTTCCATTCCAGTTCAGGAGGTAGGAACACAGTCATGTGAATACAATGAATGACAAAACAGTTTCAGTATAATAGAAATATTGTTTGCATTTAGTTGAAGGTATCCTGGTGAGGAAGTTCAGCAGGTGTTTTGTGTCAAATTTGTTTGGTTAGTGATGCTAAGGATCTGCAGGGCTTTTTGGGTCTTCTGAGTGAAGAAAGTAGCATATATTTGTTCTGAAGAGTTGTTGTTAGCCATGATTTAGATGGAGAATGACTCTGGAATTGGAATCTTCCGTTTCAGTAGACAGATCTGCCACTGAATTAAGAGGACAATATATAAAGTCTGCATTAGTCTAGCACTGGGGAGAAATAATACTTTACTCGTGGTCTTCGGCATATCATTTACCAGATGCGATGACAGCCCATTTTTAGCACATTTAAGCTGCCTTGGGGCACAGTACCATTTCAACTGGTTAACTGTGGTTACTACCCTGAGTGTGAATGCCACAGGCCAGCTTCCAGTCTTCTGCAAATAGCAAAGATTTTCTGAGTGAGATCATGTTTGTAATGTTTCTGGGCTGTTCATAGTTACAAATAGTGCAAACTCCTGTTATAATTCTGACAAGCGGATTGGGAAGAAGTGAGAAATTCTGTAGCTATTATTGTAGGTTGGTATACAATGCGATCTGCTGTTCTTGGACAGAGCAAGCTATTTACACCTCACTTTTGGAGGTAGATATTATTTTAAATTAAAAAACAAAAAACAAAAAACTAAACCTCACTCCCTTAGAGCTTTGCCTTCAGCTTTTCTGAAAAACTCATTTGGAACAGATCTGTTTAATAGTTTCTCTTAGAACTAGAAGTGTATTTGAATATTGAGTCATAAGTATGTCTTGGAAAAAAAACTATTGAGGCATCATATGAATTTTTCTGTGCTATGAACATGAACTTGCTAAGCAGAGGTGAAAGAAGTTCCTACTTTGGTGCTTACAACTATAAGAGAAGTAAAGAAGGAACAAAAAAAGGTGTAAGGGTTTTCCTGTGCATGACAGCCTAAGCCTTTTGCTAATCCCTAGACTTCCTCCATAGAATCCTTCCATTTGCCCTGACATGTGGGTAAATATGAAACTTGATGTTCATTTAATCTCATCTGAAAGATGAGAAACAGATAAAACACTGATAGAACAGATTAATTGTTCCAAATTTGAGTGACTGAATGTGCTGATTATATGACATGAGGTTATTGTTACTTTAGCTGGCAGTAATATGGTAATTTATTCAGGATCTTTTTTAAAGATACAATCTGCCTTTTTATGGAAGCTGATCAGTACACCCTTTTTGCTGTCTCTTGGTAGTGTTGATCTCCCATTGCTATTGAAGAAAACTAGAGACTTTGGGTGAAAGCAGCATCTTCTTTGTACCCTACAAAAAGAAATAGTATTCCAAGAACGCTCATGCTGTTTGTCAAACTGTCTTGCTGTGTGTGTGTTTGCTACTTTGAAAGTATACTCCATGTAGCATGTAGAGTATGCATTCATACTCTACCACAGGAAAGAGACCATTCATGCATCCAAAATGTATATAGTTGTTCTGTGATAGGTGTTAAAAGTGTTTTCACATCAGCGTCCTCGAAGATTTTTTTTTAAAGAGAAACTTATGCACACCTGAAAACTGTACTTGTATACAAGTTAGAGGACAAAAGTTGAAATAGGATCTAGATATTGTCACTTATTATAGTTAGCAGTACGATTTTATTGTCACATGACCCTAATATTTCTGAAACAGTACAGTACTGTTGACATCTGAAATCTGCTTGTTTTGGTCCCATTCGTAAACTTGAGTCTATCAATCAAAGCTGTTACATAAAACTGTGAGGGTATTCCTGTTCACAGAGACTTGTCAGGAGCTGAGCTTGAGACCTGTAGATCTGATATTAAAAAGTTATTTAAGCTGAGATGAAATGTCAGATGCCTTAGCACAAGGAAAGTAGTATAAATGCTCAGGTGTGCTGGTTTCCAGAATGGTACTTGGCAAATTTGGTGACAACAAAGGTTTTCTGCCCCTTCTCCCTTTTATAAATTAAGAGAGAACATAATGTCTGCTTTTAGGGAAACATTTATGTCAGCCAGTACATGGAGCAAGGATGAGTTTGTGGCTGGATTTTAGTATGCCAGAGCTCTACAGTGCTTACTAAGCCACAAACATCATCTTGTTTTGCCTTCTAAATTATGACCTTCATGCATCTTTCATGCTCCTGACACTGCTTGCAGGAGCTGATACCTTATGATTGCAGTACATATTCTCAGTATTTAAGAAATGCTGTAATTTTTGGCTGCAGAAATCTGCATAGCCTTAGTATACTGCAGCACTGCAACATATTTGAACCTTGAAACGTATGTATTTGTCAATGAGAAGAACACGTTTTGTAATGTCTTGTGATGAGGACCTTTATTTCCACCAAAGAAGCTCCAAAACTCATAGTTGTTCTTTCCCTGGGTGATCACATTTTACTTTTGATATCTATCAGGGCTTTAGAGTTATCACTCTTCTTTAGTAATACGCTCATTGTGATGTAACTAATAATATAAAATTACATGTGATATGGAAATATATATTTATTTAAATCTATATTTTGTTAACTATTTCCACTAAAATGATGTATTATTTTCTAGAGACATTGTTTACATTTTTCATTACTTTTTCTTTTTTCTTTTTTTTTTTTTTCATATAGGATTGTAACTAGATACTGATATTATTATATCTTCCTGTTTCAGACTAGAAGATGAATCATCTTTCCTTTAGTGAACTGTGTTGCCTGTTCTGTTGCCCACCATGCCCAGGGAAAATTGCCTCCAAGCTGGCATTCTTACCTCCTGATCCCACATACACACTGATGTGTGATGAGAGTGGTAGTCACTGGACTTTACATCTCTCAGAGCGAGCAGACTGGCAATATTCTTCAAGAGAAAAAGATGCCATTGAATGCTTCATGACTAGAACAAGCAAAGGTAACAGGATTGCCTGTATGTTTGTGCGTTGTTCACCTAACGCCAAGTACACTTTGCTCTTCTCGCACGGAAATGCTGTTGATCTGGGTCAGATGAGCAGCTTTTATATAGGACTGGGTTCACGGATTAATTGCAACATATTTTCATACGATTATTCTGGATATGGTGCAAGTTCTGGGAAGCCAACAGAGAAGAATCTGTATGCTGACATTGATGCTGCTTGGGTGGCTCTTAGGACAAGGTAAGATATTAGTTGCTGTTTTTCTTTTACAGAATGCTTTTCAAATGGTTTTACTTGATCTGCATTGGGAGTTTAAACAGCAATGTTCTATTTTAGAACTAATGGATTCATATCCAAGCTGTCTGGTGGTGTCAGTATTAAGCAGGATCAGCATGTAGTACGTATATACTAGAAAAATTGAGATGGAATTAAGTTTAATTAGCTGTGGCTTTATCTTGAATGATTGGAGGATAATCCTTATTGTCACAGTTTGGAATCTTCTCAGTTGCAAAAGCTCAGAAGGTGGGAAAAATCTGTAATAATTGATTCACCAGTAGCTGAGCCATTGTTGTGACGTAGGTTAAAGAAAATGCAGGTTGTTTTTTCAGATCATTCGATCACCTGCTTTTTCTGTAGGGAAGGGCAGTAGAAAAGCTATTATAGGAGAACCTGATGAGACTCTGTTTATATTTCTTGATGGTTCTCATATCACCTTTATTTCAGAATTCGGACTGACAGCTACAGCATTTCCAAATATAGAAACATCTTTTTGTTTTATATAGAAAGCTATCTTTGCAAAATATCATGTGTGGGAGAGGTTATAATGCATCTGTGTAATTACGTTACGGTGGGAACAAAAAGCCAAGAGTTTGAACCAGTGGTGTTAGCTGAAATAGAACAAAACTGGAAGAGATAAAAATGCCAATTGGAAGGATGTTGTTCCTGTGTTCTAAGCCTCTGGTTTGAGGGAGGTAAAATAGTGAGATGAAAGACCCTGGAGGCATGCACTGATACAGGTGAGAATTCTAGGCATCAAATAAGTGTAGCTTCTTAAATTTGAGAGCATTTTTCACTGTGATGTGTTCCATTTAGATCAGTATTCTTCTTGTGTTACGAATACCCAAACTACAAAAACTACTTTTTAAAACACTATGCAATCATAAGAATAGCTACTTGCCAAAAAAAAAAAAAAAAAATCTCAGGATATTGTGCATTTTGCACCAAAAAGGTGTGAAAACCTGAATTTAATATAGAGCATCTTGTTAAGGCCTGGCTTTTTGCAGGTCTAAACAACTTGAGCATCCTGTTTAATAATTATAGTATCAAGGATGTGACTTAGTGGAATGACATGTAAAGACTCTTTAAATCCTGGAGCCTGGTAGTTGCCACAGTGAGTTTAGAACTTGATCAGTGTGGTATTAATGAGTGAATTATCCCTTTTCAGTGTTATAAATACAGGTATTGTCTTGCATTTCTGTCACATTATAACAACAGTTTGATACTTCTTTTCAAAGAAGCCTGCTTTGTTCCTGTACTAAAGTAGGGGAAAAGCTTATTATCATGGACATAATTCAGCCACAGAGGACAGATTTTCAGCCTCATATACTCAGAGATATGCATTCTGTGTTATTAGATTAGGTTTTAGTGTTTATTTGTATTACAGCGATAAGTTGAGATATGACTAGATCTGTTCTGTAGGCCCAGAGCTGCAACTTGTGCACTGTTGACTATGGTTTGTAGTTGATAGGTGATCTGGTAGTTAGCTAGTTGGTCAAATATCCAGTAATAGTAACCAAAAGCATAATATGGTTTGTGAACAATGTGAAAGACAGCCTGAATTATTTAAATGTACCAGAAAATGCCAGATAACTGGATGGTGAAACATAATAGTTTTTTAATGGCAATTTGCAGGCTCTGTTTTATGAACTAATTTGTAATTATTGTTGCTCCTTGCTCATGATGAATGTCTGAGTAGAAAACCTAAAAGGAAATGTGATTGCAATTTTATTTCTTACATGCATTCTTAAACAATGAAGTGTACTTTCCCTAATCAAATAAGATTATTCATTATTGATAGGACAGGGCTAACAGCTTTAAACTGAAAGAGGGTTGATCTAGATTAGATACTAGGAAGAAATTCTTTTCTGTGAGGCTGATGAGGCACTGGAACCTATTCCCCACAGAAGTTGCCCAGAGAAGTACAGCTTGCCTGGAGAAATTGTGGGCAACTTCCTCATCTCTGGAAGTGTTCAAGGCCAGGTTGAATGGAGTTTTGAGTAAAGTGGCCTAGTGGAAGGTGTCCCTGCCCTTGGCAGGGAAGGTGGAATTACATAATCTTTAAAGGTCCCTTCCAACCCAAACCATTCAATGTTATAATGTCCCATCTGAGCATGCTCTTTGCTGAGCAGATGCTCTTGTTGGGTGGACCTCCAAATTCATACTACATCGATCTGCGTTTCTCTCTTCCATTCAAGAATGACCTCACCTCAATCCTGTTTGTTGTCTGTTGTTTATTTTTTGTGTCAAAACCTCCTGTGGAAATTAAGTAATTCTGTAGAGTGTATCAAGTTTGGGTTGATCTGCCCAGCTTGTGGATTTCTCAAACTTGAACGGTATTTTGTCCATTGGTTAAAAAGAAGTTGGTATTACTAGTTTTGTCTGTAGTACTTAGAATGACTTTGCAGTTGGCTGACCTGGTCTTGTCCTTATATCTGAATGCTGGATATATGAGAGAGAAGTTCAGCACATGAGTCTGGAAACAGTGCCTCACACAGATTGGTTATCTGTCCATGGTGTTCTCTTGAGCCCTGAGACAGTGATCAGCTGTGTTTAAGTACTTGATGAATATCTGGATCAGAATGGAGATTTTGAGGATTTGCTGTCACATTGATTCACTTTCCTAGCATAGCCTGTACTGTCAGTGTTACACTGGCATCATCTTTAGTATTTTATAACTTGTTCTGCAAAGCCAAATTAGTTCAGTGCATTGTTTGCAGCATAAATATAAGTATAGTTGTAACTCCGTTGAAATTCTTGTTGATGAGATGAGATAAGAAAGGGACCTGAGACTTTTGAACTGTGCCTCACTGCTTGTGATGTGATGAAGAAAAGAAGAGAAATTACCTTTGGAGTTGGTCAGTTACCCACAGCTCCCTACATTCCCTATTCTGAGAAATGGGATCATAGAACCCAGCATTTAAAGGTGTCTGGAATAATTGAAATGCTGATATGGACTTAATTCAACAGTCAGCAAAACTGCTTGTGGTGAAGACTTGCTAGCATCTTCAATTTTGTGTCTTGAAAAGACAATCCAGATGCTCATCTGTAAATCAGCACAACTGTCCAGTGGGAACTGGACACCTGGGGTGAAATAGTGTGGAACTAGTATTGAGGGTGATGATGAAATTTTGCTGTACGTGTATGTGAATATTATCGTTCATGTAAGTGAATACAGAAGGCTAATGTGGCAGTGGATCAGAAGAGGTAAACACCAGATGCAGATTCTGAGTTGTGTTGCTATTCTTTACCTGCTTTTGAGTGTTTTAATAAGAACCAGTAGGTACCTATATAGGTGCTGCCCACAAAAGGAGGCAGTGTGATTCACTGCCTTGATCATGTTTGGAAAAGTTGTATGTTATTGCATATTCATGTGCATGGAACTATATAAAACTGCAAGTGAAGACATTCTTTTTCTGACTGTCATAGCTACCAAGTGTTGAAATGCCTGGAGTCATTTTGGGATACGCCTATTTTCTGCTGTTCTGGTCTCTGAAGGCCTTTGATGACACCCTAGTAAGGGTGGAAAGGTTTAACCAGCCCCAGGCAAATGAAGGGCAAGTGACACATACTCAGAAAGCTCAGAAGACTTGCCAGAATTGCCTCATGACCGGACTTACCTGTAAGAAGCCAAACAGCCTTTTAATTGTTGTTTGTTGTGGACTCTCTAATTGTTGAAAAATTGAAGAGTAAGTCTCACCATCAGACTGATGTGTCAAAGTGAACAGAAGGCCCAAGATTTGAATAGCCAGATGTAAGAGAATAAAATTGAATCTGTTTGAATGTTGGCCAAAAGTATTCATTTGGGTAATCACAAATTATTCTTTTTTTCATTCAAAAGTAGGTGGAGTTTTTTAGCTGGAAGCTGAGGTACTGTAACTTTGTGTATTTGGAGAGAAATGGAGCTTTTATTCAAATTGATTGGGAAGAGTAGCTCAATTATCATGAGGAGAAATCTTGACAATAGAGCAAATATATCACTGTAAAGTTTGGAAAAGCCAAATCATCATGAGAGAGGCAGAGGAGATGAAGTTTGGTCATTACTATATGTATGGTCAATGGGCTTGCCTCATAAGACACAGTTCCTTTTTTCTTCTGCCAGTGTTAAATATTGCATACACAAGAAGGGGAAAGTGCATCTCAGTCGAGGAAGAGCTGTGCACTTAGGAATTTTATACTTGGCCTTGAATATTGATAGTTAAAGATGTGGATGATGTTCATGCCCTTCATTTTGTGCAATTAGCAACTGTAATTTGCATGTTATGTCCATAATGACAAAAGAGTCTGAATGTGCATTGAAAATTCCCTCAGGATGTTCCCCCTTGTTCCATGTGTCTCAAATGCTGGTGTCAGTTTTCTAAATGTGTGTGTTGCAACAGCTTCACCAACAGTAGCTTCTCTAGAGCATTTGTTGCAACTCTTCATTACTGTAAGCCTGAGAGGTGTTATGGAAAATGTACCCTTCTAAGTTTGATTTTACCAACACTTTATTCTAGTCTTGTAAACCAAGTGAGTCTTCTACATTAAGAGCAGTAGTTCAGAAGTAAAAAAATGAATTCTTTTCTGTCTCACATGTATCAGGGTCAAAATGGCAGGTTTTCTTTTAAGAGCCTGACAGTGTATCACGGTAATTCCAGATGGCTTTTGGTTCTTAAAGGTAACTGAAGTTACAAAAAAAAAAAAAAAAAAAAAGAAAAAACCCACAACCAAACAAAAAACTGCCACCACCTAGCAAACAAACACACACACAAAAATCCACAAAAGCCCACAAAAAACCCTTTGCTGACACAAGTTACCTGAGGTTACTTGAGTGGACAATAGTATTTATGGTAGTCCTGTTATCAACATAATGAGCTTTCAAAGATATTAACAGTTGTTACAGCATGTTTTTGACCTCTTGTCGCCACAACAACTACTTGCAGCATATGGCTCTGTAAATGTCACCTTCCTCTTCCTTAGGATGGCCTGTACTTCTAAGACACTGATTAAGAGAACAATTTTACTACCACCTTTTCTCTTGATCTAGCACTTCCTCATTTGGGAGACTAGGCATGTAGTCAACTGATAATTTTATACAAAACTTCTTGGAGTTTATCTGGCATTTATGGTGCTATCAAGAGAAGTAGACAAATTTTATGACCAGGGAACTTAACAACAGTTACCTTTTAAGAATTCTTCTGTTTTAGATTGTAAAGCCGTACTTTTGAGAGAGAGCAGCTGAGGGACAGTTGGACTCTTGCTTTTACCCAAACATTTCAGAAGCCTGTTCAAGTGAAGAGGAAAGACTGGAACAGCAGATGTTGATCTCTGGTTTTCATCTGCTAGGATTTTGTTATTTGGGAGGTGGGGGTTGATTGGATTTTGTTTTTTCCTCTTCAAGTCAACATAATCAGAAGTCTACTTTAAACCACCACTTCTTGTTATTGGTCTCACTATTTTAGTTTACAGATTGCAAACCAAATACTTTCTGCTGGGCACTGTGAGGCAATCTGCTTGACTGTGGTGGAGGAAGGATTACTGTCATCCAAATATAGTAAATGCCGTTCTTGGATTATTTTTCTTGTAGCCATCATTTACCTATCTTTAGGCTGAAAAAATTTGATCCATAAATTGGGGCAAGATTAGTAAAAAAGTGTAGAATATATGTTCCAAAATATACTTTTATGTTGTGCTATAATTCCTGTGCATCTTGTAAAACTCAACAACCAAGGAAATGTGAGTGTGATCATTTGCAAGGTTTGTTATTTGAGAACTGTGTTATGTCATAATGTACTGTGCAAACTGCATGCCATGGTAATAACTCAAGTTTTATTCAGATTTTATGGAAGGGAGAGAAGGTCATGCTATACTTTCAGAATGGACAAATGTGAATTGGGAAATAGTAAAAGGATAGGTGCTAGGCTCTTCTCGGGTGTTTCAGAAGAGATACAGAAATAGTGAAGACCTTACATCTTGTTTTGTTTCACAGCTTTAATTTGCTGTATTTTTGTGTGTTGGAATGTTGAGAAAATCTTATTAATTGGAATGTTTGAACTTTTCTGTTCTCTGAGAACTGTTGTGAGGTGGGCGGCTTGCTTGTTCCAGGCTGATGATTGAGTCTTAGTGTTTTAGAAGTCTTAATTTGGTCATGATCTGATTACGCATGGAAACTCTTTCTAGGAAACACTGATAGCAATTTAAATAGTTATGATACAGCTACACTCCATGAATGTCTCTGTGCTAATACTTTGAAAGCTTTTGCATCAGAAAGTATTATGTTCTATCAGAACATAATTAAAATAAATAGATGAGTAGTTAAATAGATAATGTTAAATATGAACTGTGGATTTTAAACCCGATTTAGAAAGTTTATTGGGGTGCCTAGTAAATTCTGCTACTGATACTTAGAATTTAGTAATACTAAAATGCGATTTTTTTTTTAAAATTGAAGTCTTCCAAGATATAAATTTTTTTTATCAACTGTTTATTATATACTGATGTAACATATAGGATGTTACTGGGTTATTGAAGAGTATTTGTGGATTTTGGCTTTTTTGTTGGTTGGTAATTTGAATGTCTTGGTACATGTGAAACATCTTTTTTCCCAGTGTTCCTGATTTAAAATATTTTGGGCTTTTAGTGTCTGGTGACCTGAACAGTTACTATACAGTTATATGCCCATGTTCATAAGGTACTAGAGAATTTTTCATTACTTCTGCTTCCCTGACTTTACTGGAGGTATTAGAGTTATACTAATTCAGTAACTTCTTTGTGGGTATGGGTGTTGTTGTATAGCATTGACAGAAAAGATCTATGCATTTATTATAGATGAGGTACCAGGTGCACTTTTTGTCACTTGATTTTCATATCTTTTAAAATTACAGCAGCAGGCATTAAACTTACTTCATGCTGTTCCACAGTGGTGTTAGCCTAGCATGCTCTAACTTAGAAAGCTGAGCAAGTTTCTAATAATGCATTAATACAATTATTGGTATTTGGGTTTTTTGGATTAGTTTTGGGTTTTGTTGGGGGCGGGGGTCAGGGACAAGTTGGTTTGTGAGATTTTTGGGGAGGAGGGGGTGGGGAAGCTTGTTGTTGTCTTGCGCTTTTTTGTTTCTTTTGTTTTGCTTTTATTGCAGTGAAGTATCTCTTCCTATTTTCTTTCTTTTTCAAGCATAGATACACTGTTGCAGTCTCACCTGTGCTAAGAGTACTTGGTTAGATAGGTCAGTGTATCAGCAGGTCACTGCTGTGGGCACGGTTCTTGCCTGGGTTACATTCTTACATTCTTTTCCTGTGTTGCTTGGGTAGCAGCTGCTCTTTGTATCCACACTAATGCAGAAAAATGTATTGTCTGACCTGTGTAAGTGTTAACTACATACTTCTTTTCTTTGCCTCTGTTAATTATAGAAAAAAAGAAAGTGTTTTTGTCTTACTGGCAGGGAGGCTTTGGTATTTATTCTGTGTTACTTATTGGGCTGTCTTACTTGTGGGTTAGGTTGATAAGAACAAGCATCTTGGCTATTCCATGCAATGCACAATATTCTGACCACTGTCAGAACGAGCATACTTTAAGTTTCACTAAATTTATGAATGGTGTTAGTGTTGCAGTTTTTATCAGGTATAAGAAGAGTAAAGCTGACTGAATCTTTGTAGACTTGATTGTACTCCATTTGTTGATAACCAAAAGAGCTAGTAAGGCTTTAATCAGTTTTCTGTTGTAGGTCCACTGGAGTTACTAGTAAAGACTTTCAACTAGTATCCAAGTCACAGCTGTGTTTGCAAATCCGTATTTAAAAAATAAAACCCTTATTTCAATATCATTCAAGCGTAAGGAAAAAAATACTGCAAATAGAATAAATAATTGTGAATTTTAGTCAGAAATTTCATAGAACAGACTTGCTTGTTCTTCTGTCAGCCCCTATTTCATAGTTCATAGCCTTCAGGAAATTTTCATTGTCAGAAATGGTTTTTTCCTTGCTCTGTAGTTGTAGTTTTGTTTATTTCACATTATATGCCACTTCTTTTTTTTAACATTTTTAATCTTCTAGGTATGGAATCCGTCCTGAAAATGTGATTATATATGGCCAGAGTATAGGAACAGTACCATCTGTGGATCTTGCTGCTAGGTATGAAAGTGCTGCTGTAATTCTTCATTCTCCACTGACCTCAGGAATGCGAGTAGCTTTTCCTGATACGAAGAAGACCTATTGCTTTGATGCATTTCCGAAGTAAGTTGTGGGATGTTTTTTGTTCAGCATGCATTTTTCACTAGGGAAGCAAGTAGTCTGGCAAATTCTCCGAAATTTATTTTAAGGGTTTAATAAAAGTTCGAGAAAAATGAGTGAATAACAACAAAGAGGATTATTTGATGTGAAGGAGTTTACACATATTTGTAAACCTTCTAAATATTTCATATTCTAATCATTTTAGTGGATATCTGTTAAAGAAGTGATTAGTTTTCCTATGTATGCCTCGGCTTCACGAATGAAGATTTGGGAAGGGCTCTCCCCACATGGGTGTGCCCTTTGAGCCTGCACAGTGGATATTTTAGGTGAGGCACAGCATGTGTGTAACTGGCCCCACCCTTTAACTCCTGAGGTTCATCTGCCCCAGCCGAGCAAGCTTGGACAGTGACAGTGAAGTCCTCAGGACTAGAACCTGCAGCCCCCAGTATTGCCAGGAGGTCTCCCATCCAAGTACTAACGGGGACTCAGCTTACAAGATCTGACGGGGTGGAGTGTCAGGGAGGCATTTAACTGCCTATAGCACATAGTTTTCTTGTACATAACACATAAATCCCTAGTTATAACAAGTAGTTCCAGTCCAGTGAATTATTAATCTGGGTAACTGTGAATAAAGTCTTTTGTGATATTTTTCTGTGAGACTGTAAAGCTAAGTAGACCTTAACTGAAAAAAATTCCTGTTATGTTGTTTGAGACTGTGTCACTGTGTTGATAGATAAAATCTTTTTCTTACAGCATTGACAAAATTTCTAAAATAACATCTCCTGTGTTAATAATCCATGGGACTGAAGATGAAGTAATTGACTTTTCACATGGCCTAGCATTGTTTGAGCGTTGCCAGAGACCTGTAGAACCACTGTGGGTTGAAGGAGCAGGCCATAATGATGTGGAACTCTATGGACAGTACCTGGAAAGATTAAAACAGTTTGTCTCACATGAACTGGTGAACTTGTAATTTTCTTTGTATATTTACATGCTTTTTTCATTTCACTGCAGAACTACACACCTTGATAAATACGTAACAAAAAACCTGAATGTTGTGTTTTCAAATCATCTTGGTTGCCTTCATTAAATGTACAGGTAATGATTTGTTAACATAATTAATGAAGGTTTTAGTGCCACCATTATAAACTGGAATTACATGATCATGCAGTCAAACTTGGCAGTTCACATTACTTTGTGTGAGGTTTTTCCTTCTTAGATTAAAAACAAAAATAGAAACGACAGGGAGTACTGTAAGACATTTGAATTATATAAAATCAAATACTGTAAAAGTGTTGCCATGTGCTTTAGCGTATCATAAACAAGTTTATAAATATTTTTTAACATCTCAAAATGTACTGTGACTTACTCTCTTGCACAGGTGTAATTAAAAACAGACTTCTAAGCAGTTGTTCTGTAAAAATCGTGAAATCTGAGCAAATACTAATATATGTAATAAGTCACTGGAAATGAGCCATGCCCTGTTATAAGGGGAGGGGATCAAAATAGTTATCTTTTCACATATTTTTCATATTGTTTACTTAGTTTTATTTTAGTTATTTTGTATGTGTGTTGTCCCTTACCTTTCAGGTTAAAAAAATTTACCCACTCTTCTCCTCAGGAGTCCTAATCTTGCCAAAATAATGCAACAAGTTATTATTGTGGTAATGCAAGTATTATTCACATCATTGCTACTGAGGCCACAGATTACTTCTTTGAAACCAGTGAGACTTTTAGAACCTAGAAGACTTTGTAGACCATGTTTTTTTGAAATCAAGTAGTTTTAAACATTGTGTAGAGATGTAGTGTTTTATTCTAAAGAACGTGGAGGTTTATCCAACATTGTAATAAACAATTTGCAAGTTTGTGGTTATCTATCAGGGTTACTTTTGAATGTTTGGTGCAAAAGCTTATTGTTTTTTGAGTATTGTGTGAAAATTTTGCTAATGAGGCCTGGATGGAGTGGGAGGAGGGGCAAGAAGAGAATGATGACATTTTTCTATTAACTCACAGTGAAATAAACTTTCTAAGTTGCCTTTCCCTGGAATGCATTTTGGGTGAATCAAACTATGAAAAATAAACTTATTTTTATGTACCCTATTTGTAAACAAAATATTCCAACAATACACAATGTGCTTCTAAGGCCTTATATTGTTTAATTGTTCTGCTTGATTTTTGTAATTGCGTTTATCGTATGCTTAAATGTAGCTTCAAGTATTGTGAAAACTTTGGTTAAGCTGTGTTGATTAACAGTAAACAGTATTCCAGAAACTTGCTGTTCTTTCTTGGTTTTTTTTTCAAAGAAGTAGCAACAGTTGCTTGCAATACCAAAACGCCAAGTAACTCCCCATTTATTCTAGGAAATCTTAGAACTAAAGCAGTAACCCATTGTTATGAATTGTCAGCACATTTCTTCAGCAGCAGCTGCTGTTCTGATTGCCCTCCCACTCCCATGCCTCATCTTGCCATTCAGCATACAAGCTTTCTGCTGCAAAGCTGCTTATAATCATTCTTCCATAATGAGTTCTAATATTGGCTTCCTTGAGTTAAAAGGACATCTTGTCTTGTGCACTCCAGTGAGTTAATTGAGTAGAAAGAATTTTTTTTGCAAGCAACTTGGTTCTTGTTTGTCTTTTTGATCAAGTATGCTTCAGGGCATTCTGAAATTCGGAGTACATTCAGGTGCAATAATATCAAACATAAGGATTTTCATACAAGACTTATGCCTATAGGTGTGTAACTCAGCTTTATTACATCAAATGGAATATGCAGTTTGCTTTCCTTTTCTTACTACTTTCCAGCCACTGTCTCTGTGATCTCTGTTAATCATTACAATTAAGTATTTAAGTGCTATGTGATGAATGAAGCCTGTTTTGAGACTTCTCTTCAGAAATTCACAAAAAAGGTATGTAGAAGTGCAATGATAAGTACAACAGATGGGCTGTATTTTGATGGCCTGCAGATTACAGGCAAATGATCAAGTGTCACCACAAGAACTATCTGATTGTGCCAGAAATATTACAGTACCCTGTAACTAAAAGAGGCAGAAAAGGGGGCATGGCAGTTTGCTGCTTTTGTTTCTGTGTTTTGTTGAAGCAGAACAAAAAGCCTGACTAACAGTGTTTTGTCTTCAGTATATGCAGCTGTGCTGGATTACGCTGATGAGTACAGGTTCTGGTCTCTTTTGCACCACTTATGCTTGATTATTTACTGCCTGTTTTTTCTGATGTGTTTTAAACCTGGATTTGTCACATAAGTTATTTACTTCAGGGAGTTAAAACGGGTTAGGCAAAGCCTGGCTTTTACTGAAGATTGTATTATGATAATAAACTTGTTAGTGACAGAAGGCAACTCTGAGCTGTTGCAGCTAGGAGGAAAACGTTTGACATCCTGGTTGTTTTTAACTTAAACCATCGTTTTGGTGAAATTGACAGTGGGCCATTGTTTAATGTTATAAATGCAATTGTCTTCTGATAAATAAGAGTTGATTCAGCATTCATTAGCAATACAATATCTGTATTTTAGTGAAAAAGAAAAGAGAACCTCGTGGTCTCATTCTTGTTTGTTTTCTTTAAGATACAAATATTTGACAATAAACTGTCTTTTTCAGTTCTGGAAACTGTAGCAAATCAACTTTTATAACAAATTCATTTATGTAAAAATATGAAATTACCTTCTAAAGATGGGATCTTTTGGGACATGTTTTGCTGTGTTACATTCACAGCTACATCAAGCACCCCTCCTTTTACTTTCTGCTTGGTGCAGCAGAGAATTCTAGTGTATGTTCAGTTATGTACTCTTATTGACTAATTTAAAACTTGATTTTCAATTTTTTAGTGTTGAAAAAAAATTGCATGTTTACTTTTGGGCTCCTTGAATTGGATGATATTGGACAGCAGGCTGCCTTTCATTTGGAATATTCCAGGTCCTACAGATATTAATTTTTCTCACTATACAGTAGGCATTGCTAATATCTTAAAGTTGAAAATAAAGTAAATAGCATGTAAGTGGGGATTTGATCTGTTGAAAACTGCAGAAAAGGAGTTGTGAACACTGGTGGACTAGAAGCTATCCGTAAGCCAACAATGCACTCTTACAGCAAGGCAACCAACAGTATCCTGGTCTCTGTCAGGCACAGACTTCCCAGCAGGTCACGGGACGCGATCCTGCCCCTGTGTTCTGCACTGTGAGTGCAGACACATGTGAAGTGCTGGGTTGAGGTCTTAGTTCTTGAATGTGAAGAAGATACAGATGTGCTGGAGCAAGTCCAGTGCAGAGCCACAGCTATGACTGAAGGCATGAGAAGAGAGGCTGAGAGAGCTGGGGGTGTTCATCCTGGAGAAGAAAAGGTCTCTCAGGATATTAGTTGTGTGTGAATATCTGAGGGAAGGAGTGGAGAGAGTGGACATTTCCCAGTACTTATCACTGAGAGGGCAAGAGTCAGTGATCACACACTGAAAAAGAGGAACTCGTACTCTGATTTCAGATTAAACTTGTTCTTTTCTGTGTGGAAGATTAAACACTGGAATTGACTGTGAAGGTCTCATCTTTGCAGGTAGTTAATACTCAGCTGAACACAGGCCTAGGCAAACTTGGAATAGCTGACCCTGCTCTGAGCACAAGAGTTGGAGTAGATGATCTCAAGGGCTCCCTTTCAGCCTTAACCATTCTGTGGTTTTTGTGAGGTATGCAAATCATTTAGATGGTTGATGTTACACATATTTGTGTGCCATCACTAGACCAGCGCAGAAGTGGAGACTGTTTAGGTGCTCCCTACTTTTGATGCTTTAAGCAACAGTGTAATAGGGTGGGTTCTACAATTGCTGGAAAAAATGAGGCTGAGCACCGTAGAGAGTTCAGAGCAACCCCCCCCCTCCCTTCCCCAGTATTTTTATTAACAAGAGTGACCAACAAAGAGAAGGGAAAGAGGGAG
This sequence comes from Hafferia zeledoni, assembly GCA_035583235.1. Lineage (NCBI taxonomy): Eukaryota > Metazoa > Chordata > Aves > Passeriformes > Thamnophilidae > Hafferia > Hafferia zeledoni. The sequence continues at coordinate 4,394,686 of JAWWEV010000095.1, forward strand.
ACTAAAACAATGAGCCTAAATGTGTAAGCATTCCAGTTACCAGAGTTACTCATGTAAGGTTGTCTTACCAGCTCCGAACACTCCCCCGAAGGCAGGGGCTACATCTTCTAAGCATTGGCAGACAGCAGGCGTCCCTGCTGTCTTCTCGGGGAAAGAACTACCAATGCAAAGAACACGAGCTCTCTCCTTTTTTATTGAGCCCCCTGGGATGTCTGCTCGGGGAAATGAGGCCTCCACCACCCCCCACCCTGGGAAGAAGTCACAGACCCTGCTGCTCCCTCTCGCTTCCTCTTTTTTTTTTCTCTTCCTCCTTGCTCCCCACCCCCATCAGCCCTCCAACCAATAGGAGAGACTCAAGTAACTTTAGTTTCTGCAAGGTCTGTCTTCAAGGACGAAACTTTCACGTTATCAGCCCCTACTCTGCAGAACTTGGCAGGAAGAGGATAAATCTTTTCACAGGTGGCAATGGCAAAAAACCAGACCAAAATGTCAACAGTTTTAATTCCCAATACAAACAAAAAGGAACAAAGAAGACTGCAATGGAAAGAGCCCTTTTTCTCTTGAGCCTGAGACCATCACTGTTTGATGTACTGCTGAATCAGACTAATACAAAAATTAATACTACAGACAGTGTCATCCGAGATCACATTGCTACAGTGTACTACAAATGGTGAAAAGCCAGATGCAAAGTATAAGCATACTGTCCTGAAAGAAGGAAAAGTGCTTGAAAGATATCTTAAACATTTTCAAAGATGGGATTGTTACATTCACAACTATTATGATGCTATGTGCTTGGTAAGCAGCAGAGGAGACTTAATGGAGATAGGATTGTTTGGGCTTGTTTCAATAAAATTGGATAATAAAGTTTGTTGAATAGTACTTGTAAAACAAAAATGAGAAGTTGTTTATGGTGAAGTTGTTTATTGTTTTTGTCATGAGCTACAAACTGCATCAGGTTGCTCCTCATCACTTAAAAATTTCAAATAATGTTTGACTCTTTCCAGTTGTTAAAAGTTAGTGTGAAAACTAATAAAGCTTAAGTAGCACCAACTTGAAATGTTAGCATTGTATAGCCTTAGAACTCTTGGCATGTAAAACTTCATAACCAGTTTGTGTTTTGAGATTATTAATTGTAAAATGGCCATACAAAGAAACAATGTTTCCCTATTAAGAAATTGTATTATTGTAATAAACTCTACACTGTACCTCTTCCTTTTTTTTTAATATTTGGGGTTTTTTTTAATATTTCTCAGCTAAGGTATCTTCTTTATTTCTGTGAAAGGAAGTAAAGTTCTAGCAAACTTCTGGTAAAATGGCAAGAAAAATGCTTTAAGAAAGAGGGCAGTATAAAAGAAATGGTCTTAAAAACATATTACACTACCAGTGAGGAAGGGCCAACCATAAAAAATATCTCAGCATCAACTTTTTCCCAGAGGCATTAGTAACATGTCTTAGTCTAACAGTCTACTTCAAAATAATTAGAAAATCTCAAAAGGGTTTTGTTGCCTAGAAGAGGTTTTGTGGTTGGTAAAGGAGGCATTATACAAATTATTGTAATTTTAATGTTTCGTTTTCAACTTTTTTTTGCTTATAGAGGGCAAACAGTTTTTAACCTTTAGTGAGCACTGCAGAGAAGACATGAAAAAAATGTTATTGAAGTCAATTTATCTTTGTATTATTCTAGAAGCTGCGTGCATCAGAAGTAGGTAACTGTGCCCTATCTTCTAGAGCATTGAGCATATTCATGTGAATGTAATCAGACTGTCATACTGGGAGATTTTTACTTAAAAAACCATATATGCACAAAAGCTTTTGCCCCAAGTTTTCTTCTGGAATCAGGGAAATGGTGGATTTACTATATTGTAAAAATGAACTGTGCCAAAGATCCAAACAAATCTTAAGCTAGAACAGCATTTTAAGGGCAAGTCTTTCTGCAGCACCTTAGGTATTGCAAAGGTCCCTGGTTGGGCAAGTCATCTGCTTTTAAAGGTGATCCAGTCTAAGTACAATGTAAATGTAAATACTGTAAGCCGTTTTAAGGAGAGAAAGCAGAGTGTGGACTAAAAATCACTAGAAGATTTTTCATAGCATTAGTGATTTGGAGGCACATACAATGCATTGCAATTTTGCCCCAAATATTTATTAAAATTTTTACTATGTCCATTTGGTAGATGCTGCACACTATTCAGAATAGGAACAGAGCTGTGGTGGTTACTGCTGTAAAACAGCCTCCAAAGATGGTGCTGTTTTTGTGTCATTTATAGTTCCAAAACAAAAAGAATTGGAGTAATTCTAAAATTGTTAGGATTATATGGAGGCTATATTTTTTGTGTTTCTCTGTAGTCACAAAGACTAGAGGGTTCTGCTTCAACGAGAAGGTGAGATTCACTTGTCAGTAGTTTGAGCTCTTCTGAGATGTGAGATATCATAAGGCATGGTAAAACCACAAGGACTGACAAATCCGAATATGTGGCTCTGGAGGCAACTCCAGAATAATGCAGAAAAAGTAAACATTAAATCTAGGCTATGATAATTTCAGACATTGGTGTCATAATGCATTATTGTTGTGCTCAGTTTTCAGTTACTAACTGTAAGGCAATGCAAGGCATTGTTCATTAATTAAAAAAATTGTATTGTGTTTTTCAATAAGCATCTGATCTGTGTCATTTATGCTTGCTTTCTATATAAGTTTGAATAACCAGGTATGTTTACATGGGTTGGTCTTTTCTCCCAAGTAACTGGTAGGACAAGAGAAAATGGCCTTGTGTTGCTCTAGGGGGAATTGGATTGGATTAGACATTAACAAAAATTTTTTCACTAAAAGGCCTGCTGAGGATTGGAACAGGCTGCCCAGGAAAGTGGTTTTGTCACCTTCTTTGGATGTATTTAAAAGATGAGTAGACACAGCACTTGGGAAGACAGGTTAGTGCTGCGTTAATTGTTAGACTTGGTGACCTTAAATATTTGTTCCAACCTTAAAAATTCTGTGAATTCCATGTTTAGAGAATAGCTGCCTTAAAAAACAGTCATGTATGGATGGTAGTGTTCATGTGGGAACAAGGAATTATGACTCTGATTATTGCTTTGTCAGTATTCAACAGCTATACTAGTCAAGTTTTCTCTGTTTTTCTGTGTGTTGTATACAAGGACTTGGCCATGAGAATGTATGGTTAATGGTAGTTTTGTTGTTCTTTTATTTAAACTGTATCACTTGTCCTGAATTGTAATTAGTATAGTATGACTTCAGTGAATAATAACCAACAATCACTAACGTGTGTTTAAGCATTTAATTAATATTTTTGAAAAACACACATTTCTATGTGTCATAACTCTGTTAGACATATAGCTGTTGGCTAAATCTATACTTTCATTGTAGTCAATCATGTGATCATTTATGATAGCCAAGAATTGGATTCTTATTATTAGTGAATGATTTAGCTGGCTAGAGTGCTTTTCTGTGTTTCCCTTTTACAGTTCATAGGAGCTTTTTTTCCTGTTATGTAGGTCTGATTAAAAACAAATTTGGTTGTGATGGTAGGAGTTGTTCCACTGCCTTAGGCTTCCATGAAACATAGAGACATCTATTTCCTCATCTAAGTTTTATGTCCTTGCAGCTTTCTGCACTGTATAGACTCTATGTAGAACAACATAATATGGGTGCACACTAAAGTTTTTACTTAAGCAAACATACAAATTTCTTATATATCAGTTTTTCTGCAATAACCCTGTGGCCTTACCAACAATAAATGCATTATTACTTATGCTTATTTCCTTTAATTATATCACATTTACACATGACTTAGAACACACAAACAAATTGGCAACTAATGCACAATAAATGCTTTTCTTGCAGTAAAAAAGTGCCCTAATGTGTCAGGTAAGTTGTCAGTATGTCCCAGTGTTCTGACTACAGAGGTGTGATTTAGGAAGAGCTTGTAGACCTGTGTACTCTCTAATGTCAGATCTTCTCATGCTCCACTGGCATCCTAAATTACAGAATTAGAAATGTTAAATGCTATGTCTGAACCTATACCCTTTAATATCTTTTAGATATGACTGTGTTTATTCCCTTTTTGAAATTCTTGATACTGTTGTTCCATGGCTACAAATGCAACACTTTCATCACTGACTCTAAAAGAAGTACTTTTTTTTCTATTTTAAATCCATCTCCTAAAATTGTCACTGCTAAATGAATGTCCTCCATTTTATGTTTGCAGAACTTGGTGAACAATTCTACTATTATCTTGCCCAACTTTCCTCTAGCAGGTTCCACAGTTTTTATTTGTAGAGCAAGTGCTCCTTCTCCTTAATGAAATACTTTTCCTGTGCTATGTCCTGTTTGAAAAGTAGTACACACTAAGTGCAGTACTAAGAATCTCCATTACTGAAAATCGTGCACATACTTTCAAATAATCTGATAAAGAGAGACACAGTGTATATTATACATATAGATAAATAGTGTATAAATACATAATTTAACTTGTATATTATGGATCAGTATTTCTATAGGCATGTTTTTATTGACTTTTGAGACCATTACTTTAGAAAAGGAGATAGCATTTATGGAATATAAGCACTGATACTGTTTCTGCAATAAAATAATTTTAAAAAATCATTATTAGAATAAAGTATATCAAAAAAGGAAAATATTCTCTCCAAAGCACATAGTTTTGGTTTTCTTTTTTAAGTATGGTTAAAGCAGTGAAACAATGTATCAGCAAATATTTTGAGAACTAATTCAATGGTCATTTTTAACTTGTTAGTAAAGTTACCTGATATGTACTATAGTACTTTTATTTGATATTTTTACCAAAAATGTGCATATAATTTTTGTAGTTATCCTTTCTTTTAGGAATTTTTCTAAGAGGAAAAAAGATTAGGTGCTTTAAGTGTCCACATTACTATTTATTGGTTTATGCTTCACTGTTACTGATAATTTCTTATGCCATTGTGTGTGTTGGAATACTTAGGTTGATAATTTTTTGGAAAGTGCAGCAGCAGAGAAACAAATAATGTGAGACTTCAAAGGCCCTTGACCATTAAGTTGCATGTTGCCAGATTGCTTATTATAATGTTTGCTGCTGTAACAGTATTAAAATTAAAGTAATTGCCATGTGCGAATATGGCCAGTCTGCCCTTGAGTTTTGATTGTCTTGTTCTTTAGCTGCAGCTCTTGGATGGACACACCAGTTTCTTCCTGCAGGCTCTTAGCTGCTCCTTTTTTTCACCCTTACACTCTTCTTGTCTGGCTGACCCTATACCAGTCTCAGTGCTTCACAACCCTATGCATCATCTCAGAAGTCTTCCAACTTGCTGCCAGAAGTGGATGAGACCCACTGACTGCATGTCATGTTCTGTCTTTCAGTGGTGCAGAGGAGCACAGACAGGAAGAGACTTGCTGCAGCGATGTTCAGCTATTCGTGATTTCATAAGGGAAGGTTTGTTGCCAAGCAGAAGGGTAGCTGGAAGGTCAGAGGAAACAGAACGCTACAAAGGCGTGTCACTTCTCCTAAGTATTTCTCATCCATCTCGTTGTGGGAAAAGAAAATAACAGGAAAGAGAGGATGTTGAAAATACAAAGTTACACTGCGGAAAAAGAAAAAAGGTTAAGGTTCACCTGAGGGATAGGAAATAGGCCTGGTGAAAGCCCAAAGATGGGTCTGCAAATCAGATAAAAAGAGCTTGTGGTTAGGTAGAGGAGGGCAAAACCAGCAAAATGAGACGGATTAATGTATTACGTACATTATAAAACATACACAAAATCAAAATTAAAACAGTATAACATAAAGATGAATAAACACTACTTAAGAAATAGTTTATTTTTATTATTATTTGTTAATGTTAAAAACCATATTCCTACAACCCATTTGGTTGTCTTGCCCACATAATGGGATGTGCTTTTCCCTACCACATGAATACTTTGGGGAATAACTGAGCTGGAGCCTAATGCAAAGTTTAAAGCTTTATAATGAGCTCTGTCTGAACCTATTGCTTACATTTCTGATGGCCTTGGTGATATTGCAAGGTGCAGAGCTGCCTCAGCTCTTAATGAGTACTTCCAGTACTGTGTAAGAACAGATTCTGATATAGCTGGTTAGGACAGTCAAAATCAAATATATGATCATTCAGCCTGACCGCAGCTGAATTTTCTGGGTTCTGTGAGGATGACAATTACAGTTTCACTGAAGGCAGTGGCCATGACTTTGGAAGTTTCTAATCTGTTACAGCCAAAGTAGACCTAAAACTGTTTGATAAAATTCAGAATTTTAAGTTTTTATATTTTTATAAGATTCTTGTCAAAGTAGAATCAGTAAATTGAGTTGTGTGAGTCCTTTGAATTAGACCTGCAAACATGCTTTCAGCTGCACAGATAAGATTGGATTCACTTCTTCAGGTGTAACTGTATTTACATTATGTTGACTCTTAGTTTTCAAATGTGTTTACCGTAACACAGTAATGTGACATTCAAAACTTCATTAATAAATCATACTGGGCTTTCTTGAGAAAGGAAAGTCTGCAAACGCTTGCCTTTGTTTTGTCATTTTCCCATGTGCTTTCCTATGGAAATTCATGTAACAAAGGTTTTGGGAAGGTGACAACTGTAAGAATATAAGCATAGACCTGTATTTAAAGAATATGTCTTTGTATCTGTTTAATACCATTTATATTTAATGTTTACAAAATTAATTTTCTTATGCCTAGAAGCATTAACAAAAGGCAAATGTTGACAGTGAAACAAAATTTGTTAAAACAATGGATTATTTAAAGGTATTTTCAGATTAGATTTCTCCTGAATGCTTTCTGACTTTTTTTGTGCCCTCTGCTGACAAATACCTGAATTGCCAGACTTTAATACATTTAACATGCTAGCCTGAAAACCTTTGTTACCAGTAGATTGTCAGATACATTCTGCAGTTCAGTGGAAAGGCTCTGGCTTTGAGCGGTCTAGGAATGTAGGAATTTGTGCCAGCAGAAAAGCTGGCAAATTATATCAACACCTTTGGATGAATTTATACTTATATTTCAAATATGTAATTGGATTTTAGGGTTTGGGGTTTTTTTCTGACTTTCTTGTCATTTTATGTTTTTTGTAAGAGTCCATCAATGATGGCGAGTGTTCATGTTAATAACTTAAGGACCAGAAGGAGTAGATCCCTAAAAGATGCGTTAAATTTTCTTGGGCTTCACCTTTCTGCTGAGAGTATCAGAAAAGACAGTAGTTGTTACAAAACTGACATTGGTTTGGGTAGAATTGCACTGAGAAGATTGCTTGTCTTCAGTGTGTTTCCCCACAGGGGCATCAGGCAATTCCTTTGTACTTTGTTTTTAACCCACTTTAAAAACACAAATCCATCATTCTTTTCATCTGCTGGAGTACTGATTGAAGTTGACTCAAAGATAAAAGGTATCCTCTTAGGTCTCTGCTACCCTTTATGCAGTATTAATGGCTATACTGTTAGTGAAACAATACTGACAGAATCATAGGAAGACCATACTGCATTGTGAACTAGAAATTGTATTACCAATGAGATAAACTTAAAAAATAAAGTTTCCTATAGAGCTATTTATAGATTGTGTGTTTGGAATTTAGTTCTATATAGAAAGCATTCTGTAAAATTTTATATGAAATCTGTTTCCCAGAAGAGGTTTGAGTCTTTTCAACAAGGAAGAGCTAGTAAACTCTTCAATATACCAGTCTATAGGTATCAAAAACATATGCTGGACCACAAAAGTTCTTGAGTTTATCCCTCTCTCACAAACTAACCCAAGCCTGGTGCTTTTGATTTGCCTCCTCTGTTTTGAACCTGAAATGGGCACACAAGTTATATTGTAAAACTCTAGCTTCAAAACAGACATTTTAAAAAGAAAGGTTAGATTCTGATGTAACCATAACATTCTAGAGATAATAAAAGAGTCTAGAGACTGTAAGGCAAATATAACTAAAGTTCAAGCTAATGAAGGTGGCATGAGAGCTAACAACACCAAATGTGCTTGAGTTTCCTCATATCCTTATGTGCTGCTGACTTGCAGAACTAGTTCTGAGATTCCCCATACTGAGGCTTGGGGCTGTCAAGGACAGATATCTGAGGTCAAAACCGAGGTACCTTTTCGTGTGTGACATGGGAGATCACATCTTTGGCCTCTTAATTCACAACTTCTCTGAGTTTAACACATTTGTAATCTGGAGTTTTCAGTGCTGCTACTGAAAGATTTAATCTATTGCTGAGTGTCAGCCAGACATCAAATGTATCAAAATATATCAGCTTTAGATTTGCCCTGTCCACAGTAAAATGCAGCTTTTTCATTGCTAGTGATTTAAAGATATTTAAAGCTTTGAGTCTTGGACAACTTCATACTAAGTTTCTGTTCCTTCCAGTTTCTGTGAAAAGTCTAGGAATCATCTTTTCCAGGGGTGACTTATTCCTTGGCCATGTTCACATTCAACAGAAAGAAAAGAGACATTTACCTGACAATTCTGTTCAGATCTTAAATACTTCTCTAACTTGAGTTCTAGCTCAAGAATAGGTCAAAGAAAAGCCTCCTGTGAAGTTTGAAGTGTTGTCAACTGTATATGAAAAAGTCAGCATTTAATTCACAAAACAAGAAAGACAAAGCTTGTAGCTGTCTGCCTTCCTCACTGAGGGAATATTTCAAATTACAGCTAGTGAAAAGGATGTCATGTATACCAGAATGAAAATAAAATTCTTTTAAAGGGAAGAAGAAACTTCAATCTCCTGGCAAGCAATTCCAGATAGCAAGTCAGTATGTGTTCCAATCCGTGTTTGGATTAGAATATGGCACTAACTAATAGGGATGAGGAGTCATCAGCCACACTAACCTCTTTATTTTGTTTTTCCTTCCCCCCAATCAGGATTACTAATATTACTAATATTTCCCTTTTAAAATTTGATTACTGGCTTGCAGGATTAGCACCCATGAGACATATGGGAGCTGTTCACATCTCATGTGTTTTGTTGTATGAGCAATCTCTGTTATTAAGTTAATATGCATATTTTGAAACTTAATTGTAAGTTAAGGCTTTCCAAGGCAGATATTAGGACTGCTTGAATCTATTTGTGTAGTATCTTACAAGAAACTTAGACACTAATGGTAAATACATCAGATAAAATAGAATTCCTTTTGGGAGGGATGAGAGATGAGTGGTAAACCAAAGCTTAAACTCTGGAGACCAATTAAAGCCATTTTAGAAAAAGAGGTCATTACCACTGAATAATCCTTGAAACATGTATCTAGCAAAATGTTCCTGAGTATTTACTATACAGGATAGATGGATCAGGTAGTCCTGCTTCAAATTCAGCAATGTTCTCTGAGAAGAGATACAGAATAAGGGTGTTGAAAGGTGTTTGTGTCCATTTGTGTCTAATTTTCATTTATTCAAGTTAATGTTTTGCATTAGGGAAACAGTTTTAAAAGTGGAAGTGATTTTTGTACTCTGGCTTTCAGAAAATTTATGGTTTATTACCACATTCCTCAGATTCTGAAAAAGTATTTCCTTTCCCTGGTTACATACGACAGACATCTGAAGATGACCAGATGTAAGCTGGTATCAAAAATGCAAAATAAACAGGCTGAAACCTCTTTGAAAGTCTAACTGTAGTGGGTTGACCCTGGCTGAATGCCAGGTTTGTCCACCAGCCATTCTATCCCTTGCCTCCTCAACTGAACAGTGCAGAGAAGATATAAGGAAAGGCTTGTGAAGCAAGACAAGCACAGGGAGAGTTAACTCACAAGTTACTATCATGGGAAAAACAGACTCAACTTGGCAAAATCAACTTGATTTATTTCCAATCAAATCAGAGTAAGCTATTGAGAAATAAAAACCAGTCCAACCTTCCCCTGACTTCTGCCTTCTTTCCAGTCTCACCTTCACCCACAAATTCTCTACCTCCTCTTTGCCAGTGGCTCAGGAGGATGGAGAATGGGAATTATGCTCAGTTCTTCACATGTCTCTACCTGTCCTTCTTCCTCACACTCTTCTCCTGCCCCAGCATGGTCTCCCTCACATGAGGGACAGTCCTCCACAAGCTTCTTCAGTGTTAGTCCTTCCCATGGGGTGCTGTTCTTCATGATCTGCTCTGGTATGGGTCACTTCCATGAGGTCAGTCCTTCAGGAATAGGCTGCTCCAGTGAGTGCTTTTGCTCCATGCAGCTTGCTCCATGGAATTGTTCAGAGGTAGGACTTAACTATAAAATGTTGGTGCCAGTCCAACTTGTACATCTGCTTAGTAAATATGCTTCTACTGCAATAAAATAGATAAGACAATAAGGGAGTGGAACAAAAAAGCAAGTTTGATAGCAAGAGAACTTGAAGGGAAATTAAAGGTTCAGCAGAACAGAACTTCTGTGACCGAGTAGCCTAAAGTGTATAAAGCATGGCAAGCTTGCACTGAGAATGCTGCCTTGTCTTCAGCACATGATATACTTTATAACATGTTTTTTCCTGTCTTCCACTCCCCACCCCCCACTCCCATTGTTTATCTAAAGTTAAATGACAGAGTTTGACGAGACAAGAGGGAAGTGATGTTCTATTTTCTTCAAAAGACTAATGTATTGCAAACATTATTTTTGCATTGCTGCTGTTTTGTAACTGACACAGAACAGAAACATGCTGTTCAGAACAGAACACAATCTGAAGGGTAGCTCCTTCTTAAAAACTTACTGATGTGATTGTCATAGGATATAGTACTTACAGTACTTGGGAAATCTGAAGTAAAATTTATGTCTAAAATTACAGGCTCTTACTGTTCAGAAATTGCATCTTGACATTGCAATGAATACTAATAAGAAAATACCAGCTCAATATTCAGTGGTGACCAACAAAGTGAAAGTACTTAAGAGATGATTTAGGGAGAAAGGAGAATAAAAAAAATAAAAGCAGTTTTTGCAGTTCATGGTGCCTAAATTCTGGAGCATACTGCCATTCTCTTTATGCCTTCCTTAAACAAATGGGCAGCAAAATTGGCAAAAGAACAATAAAGACGGTGAGCTATGAAACAGATTCCATGTAAGGGACACAAAAATATGTTCTGTTTATTATTATTTCGAAAAGACATGAGCACAGAAGAACATGATGGAGTGTCTTGGAAAAGGTGAATTATGAGTAACCGTTTCTTTCAACATAAGAACTGTAGGATATCATATGAAATGAGTAAGAGGAAGCTCTGAACCCAACAAAGAGAGGTATTTATTCTTACAAGAGACAGTTCTGCTACAGAGCTCCTTGTCACAGGACATTCTAGGAAATTTTGTAGTTAGAAAAGCAACAGCTTTTTTACCAGCATATGAACAGTGACACAATGCTGCAAATCACTGGAAGATGGGGAATTAGTCTACCAAGTGTTGATGTGTGTTTCCTCAACCCTTTTTTTCATATACTCTCATAATCTCTTATCATCAGCTATGTTGGAAAGAGTGAACTTTGTTGAACCTCTGCTCTATATTTTAATATTGTTTTACCTTTTTCCTAAAGAAATTCATCTGCAAAACCAGTGGTGCTTTCACCTCAAACTCTTGTTTTAGGAGCTGACTTTGAAAAAGTAGCATGATTTTTAGGAATATTGAATATCTGAACCTGAACTTCCAGTTGCTTAAGAGGATACATGTTCTGTAGGACTGCAAATGCACCTCATAGAATCAAAGGATTCATCTCTGTCAGGCAAACAAATAGTTCTTGTTTCTACATTTGGTTGTCATTCATGTGAGACACTTCAATTCCTGTTTTTTATATATAAAAAAACAAAAGGTCAGGATGATATCCTGTGCAGGGAACACAACAGATAACTTTTCCTGTAATCATGATTAGTCTTTGTATTTGTTCCTTGCCAAAAGGAAAAAAAAATCAGTCAAACACTTGGTGATACACTGTGTTGGCAGAATACTGAAAATTTACTGGAAACAAACTCCTCTGACTTTACCTACACATGAGAAGGTAAAACATACAAAACAAGGTAAGCATGACTGCTTTCTTCTACAGTATTACTTAGATATTTGTCAAATGTGTTTCTGCTGTACTTAAGAGAATTTTTTATAAAAGAGTAAAATTTTGAGGACTATGCTTTGAATATGTATCAGAATTGAGAGCCCAAAGATTTGTACAAGGATTTGCATTAGCAAATCATCTTGTGCAAGAAATGTGTCTTGGAAATTTCTGTTTTGAACTTTTGAGTGAACTTTTTTCATCATCCTAAAGCTGCAGTTTGCTACTTATATTTTCAAATACACAAAAAGTATTCCTACCTAGATATGTTTCTTCTTGGAGGAGTCACGTTCTATATCTGGTTTTGGCAAAAAATTTAGAAGCATTATAGCTTTGTTGTATTTCCAAAGGTGCTAGTGTTTTTTAAATATGTAATATTCCTGAGCATTTATCCTTGTGAATATATTTATGTCTTCTCTTCAGTCAGATACATAATAAATAACCACTTAAAATGCATTTTTCTAAGGTTAAATCAACACAATTTTGTCATGTATCTGGCTTACTAGTATGTATCTGCTAATGCGAATGCAGACCAGAAATCTGTGCTTTAAACTGAGAGTTTTAATCAAAATCATTCTCTATTAAGATAAAACAAAGCAAGAAACTCAGGACATACATTTATTAGATAGAAATATTATGTACGTATTTTAGAAGCAATTACACTAGGCACATGAGATGAAACACAAATGATCATAGGTATTTTAAATAGTTTTAAGTAAAGTGTAGCAGGCAATTTTTAGGCAATTATGCATGTAATAATTTTTAGTCTCCCTTATGGATTGTGGAAGGTCTTATAATCAAAATTTTTTGACAAGATGTTTAAAGGTCTGTAGACTGTGCCTTTTGACTCATGAGAGCTCCCAGATTCAACTTTCAGTGGTCTGATGAACCTAACAGTGTATCTGGTTACATATGGTTTTTGTTTCTTGGCCAAACAAGCAACTGGATCCAGTAATCCTCATGGTTATGTTTCTGGTAACTCATTTAGGAATCAGTTTCCATTAATATTTACCTTAAATGCAAGCCAAATTTACTATTACACTTACCTTGTAAAATTGATTTAAATGTCAATCCAATTCACAGTAAAATAAATATTGAAATGACACCTATAGAGAGAAACCTTCCAAAAGAAAAAAATGCTTAAATACAGAAGATAATCACAATCACATGTTTTTAATAACATTGAACTAAAATGTAAACACAATGAGAAATCAGAATCTGTGTTTCTTAATGTGAGTGGATGGATTGTTTTAGTAGGGAATTGTTACTTTTATTCAGATGTTTAAAATTAATACAATATGGATTTGCTGCATTTTCTTTCATAAAACTGCACTTTAGAACTGTAAAAGACAAAATACAACTTCCTTGTACCTGTATCTGCTTCTGGTTTTCTTGGATTTTTTTCGTTTTGTCTCAATTATATGTTCCCCTTCATGTATATTTATGTAAATCTCTTTTCCCTCTCCTCATTCTTATTTGCTCTTTATACTTATTTTCAACTATTTTTTTTAAAAAACCCAATTTATTAATTCTCCTTTCACCCTTCAATGCAGCCTATACTCCCTTCATTAGCAGAAGATTTTTTTAAATTATTTTGCTGATTCACTACCAGGGTCTGATTTTAGAGGAGAAAATCTAAAAGCCTGTAGAAATATATCAGTTTTTGTTGTTAGGTTTCAACAATTTCTCATCTTTATATGATCCAGGATCTTGAAATTCTGGTGCGTTTCTCCACTGTAAAATTTTCAGTAACAGCCAAAGGGAGGGAGGAGAAAGAGAAGTAGGATTTAGGCAGAACTCAGAAATGGGCTGCACTGTTTTCTAAACTTCCCAAAAGCAAATGAGTTGTATATGGGTTTGTTTCAATATAAGGAAAGAAAAAGGCAAAATCATTCAGTGGGCAAGAGAAAATGGTACACTGAAACTGTTCCCTACTAAAACCTGGTTACTAATTACCTCTACATCCCCCCAGTATGCATTTTAAACTCCCATCTTCTCCCTTAAACTGTTGTTATACTTTGTTAACTCCTGTTAACTTTGGTTGAAGTACAATATGGCAAGTAAGAACAGGCTTTGATCAAGAGTAAACCTTCCCTCAGCCTATGCAGCTTTTGTATTTAATTAATTTAATATTTTTCTCCTTTTTTGCTACACAATGTGTTGAACTCACAGAGAGCTAATTAAGAATCCATGTGTTTTGTATGATGATTTAAAACACAGCTACTATATGGAAAAGGTATTACCACGGAGTGTCTGGGACATATGCCAGAAAGGCTGAAGTAAGGTAACAAATATGTACATTTGTTCTCTTGTCTCAGTAGACCAATGGTAATATTTTCTAAATCACAAGGATCTTGATGGGAATTCAGAGAATAGGACATAATTTTAACTAGTAACTGGATATACTTACCACCAGTCCCCTGTCTCCTAGTATCTCTTTCTGTTCAAAATGACAAAAGCTGGCTTCCTTCTCTCTTGTTTTGAAATCATTAGACCATAGTGATGACATTGATAATCCCTTTCAAGTCTATCTTCTGGCTTTTTAAAGCCTTGGTTTTGTACATTTGCCTGAAGTTTTTTCCGCTGAAACTCCAAGCAGTATGATGAAAGAAGTCATACCAGATGGAGGTGCACTAAGGCTTTAGTGCAGCATTGGGGTTTGATACAGAGATTTCAAATACTTAGGTAACCTTGAAGTCTGATCTTTTGCACACTTACAGTGTTTAGGGATTGTTTTATTCAAATGTGTCTGTCACTTAAAAAAATTATGTTTGCTGACAATTCCATTCTGTTGGAGATCTACAGCTGCCTGAAAGGTTGTAGTGAGGTGGGTGTCAGTCTTCTCCCAGGTAACAAATGACAGGATGAGAGGAAATGGCCTCGGGTTGCACCAGGAGAGGCTTAGATTAGACTTTTTGTTTTGTTTTGTTGTTAGGTTCTTTTGTTGGTTTGTTTTTTTCCCACAGAAAGGATTTAAAGCATTGAAACAGATTGCCCAGGGAAGTGGTGGAGTCACTATCCCTGGAAGTGTTCAAAAAACCTGTGGCTATGATACTTGAGGGCATAGTTTAATGGTGAACATTGTGGTTATGCTAGGTTGATGTCTGAACTTGATGCTCCTAAAGGTTTTTTCCAAGCTTATTGATTCAATGATTCTATGATCCAGTGCTTTTAAAGGTGACAGATACTTGTGATTTTCCTAAGACTAGCAAGAATGTGTTGTGTGGGTTGTCTAAAATACATACATATGCTTGTGCACTCATACACATGTACACATACACAGGCATACATATATAATGCAACATATTTATCTTCAGACTATATAAAGTATGTAGAAGTGTTTCTACTTTATGCTGTCATATAGTAAGTAGTACTGGCAAAAACATCTACATAGGTATCACTGGAGTGAACTTTTTTCAGGCTTCTAGCTGGGAATGTTGATCAGTTGCAGTCTGTGTTTCTTCATTGTGAATACATGTATATTAAAAAGTAAATACTTTCTGTTCTTGGACTTCTATCTTTCCAGAGAATAAGCAGTGCTTTTTGTAATAAAATTGTCTAAGAAATAGCACATTCGTAGAATCTTGTTCCACTATTTAATGAGATCTGGAAAGATATGCTTTTAGTAAAATCACCAGGACATTTTTTGTAGAAGTACTGCATTAAGTGAAAATAATTTCTTAAAGGAGAAGAAAGGCTTGATCCTAAATAATTTATGAAATGCAGAGATAATGACAAATTAAATTGCATCAATCTTTTATTACAATTGGCATTCCTTAGGAATAATTCGGCATTACTTTTTGTACAGGATTATATCATGAAGGATAATTGAAAGAGTGTTTTGATATGAAAAAACCAAACCTCCAAAAGGTGAGACACATCCTAAAACCAGTACAGCTGCTACTTATTTACTACACTTTCACAGCACATGAACACAGTTCGCCCATGCAAGTAGAGAATGAAACCTTCAGTGTCCATGGACATACATAATATTGCATGTGTAAAATGGTGTCTATTTTAGCCATCAGTGCCATGGTGATAAAAGGTAACTACTTTCAATTTAATTTCAGCCAAAATAATTGGCAAATGTAAATATTCAGTTTGCAGGTGTCTTTGTCAAAAAGTGGCAAAGTTTTACAATCGCATGTGTTAGAATGATTGTGTTCCTGGGCATTAAAACAAAATTAAGCTAATGAAGAAGGAATAGAAACACAGAGACATGATCAAAGTGAAGATGAAACTGTCTTATTCATATACCTAAAGGCTTTCCTCACTGTGGTTTAGTGAGAAGGGCAAGTTAGGAACTGTCTCAACCCCTTTTGTGTCTATACAGAAAAACCCCCATCATGAATAAAGAATTACTGTAAATCTCAGTCCTGAAAGCCATGGCCTGAAGCTCAAGCTGTGCAGCAGAGCTGCAGTCACAGTTCCCTTCTGAGATAGTGAAGCTGCTCATTCCATCTCGATCCCTTCACATGGTAGCTGGTGTTCCACGGTGTGGTGGTTTAGAGTGATACCGTCCCGAACGCCGCAGTCCTGATGAAATATTGCAAGCAGTGGGTCCTAGTATGATCTCCAGGATTTCGAGCTAATTAAGCTGATTTGCAGTCTATTATTTAGGCGCTAGATGTCGCCGTGTGCTGTAAGCAACACGCGGGTAAGCAAAGAGGAAATAGCTAGAAACGAACTTAGGTGGTGCAGTGTTCATAAACCTATAACTGAGTTATGACTTTGTTTTCACCTGTCTGGAATTTTCCCAAGGAAATAATTATGTTGGCAAACCCTGGCTGTTATTTCCCGACACATTTCATTGAAACATCTCGAATGTGATTAGGGCGCTTTTTACTATTTTTTCCTTTTTTTTTTTTTTTTTCCTCTCATGATTTTTAATGCGTTCGGCCCAACTTTCGCGCACAGGAAACAGTGGGAGGTTCCAAGGTTAAGAGAAGCCCATTGTCAGATCTACATCAAAGCCTGGGAGGCTGAGGTACCCTGGGACTCTGGGTCCCCAGCAAAGGCAAGTCCTGGAGCTTCACAATTGCTCTGAATTTCTAAACCAACTGATACTCTTTGCTGTGTAGCAGCTGTAGGCACGGGTTCCTTGAAATCCAGAACATTTTGGGGTTTAGTTTGATTTTACTCCAAATCAGACACTTAAAAAAAAAAAAAAAAAAAAAGAAGAAGAAGAAGAAAAGAAAGAAGCAAACCAAAACACCAGAAAGCGGCGGAATCAGATTTTCCAGTAATCTTTCACCAGATCAGACTAGCCCGAATAGGACTGCTGTAAGTAAATGTGTTCGGTCTCCCCGGTCAGCTCGGTCAGCCCGCGCGGACCTACACCTGCCCCGCGCCCCTGCTGTCTGCTCCTGCTGCCTCCCGTGCGCTCCCCGTGTCCCTCTATCCCTTCTCCGCTGCTTCACGAAAGCAACTCGCTGTGTCTCCGGCTTCTTCATCTGCTTTCGTGTCCGGCGGACCTTTTACAGCGCCCCGGCACCACCTGCGCGCTTATACTGCGGATTTCTTTTTCTAAACTCGGCCATGGATATCTAGCGGTGTGTGCAGTATTTAGTTGTAAATCAGTTTCTCTCCACGTTGCCAGGAGGAGACCCGTAGGTCAGGGCAGGTGTGCAAAGCACCCCCCGTGCCTCCTCTTGCCCCCTTAACCCCGGGTGCTGCAGGAGGCGGCCCCTGGCCCCTTCGCAGCGGGCGGGCCGGGGGCGCAGTCCCGCCAGGAGCCCCGGAGCCGAGCCGAGCCGAGCCGAGCCGGGCGGGGCCGGACAGCGCTGTGTCCGGCGGGGCGCGGAGCGGAGCCGGGGCCGGGCGGCCCCGCCGGATGCGAGGGGCGGCCCCGCTCCGCCCCCGACGCGGGGGCGGTGGGAGCGCGGGGGGCGGGGCTGTAGCCGCCTCCGCTCGGGGCTGGCGCTGGGTCGCCACGCGGGGGTT
>JAWWEV010000095.1:4420371-4445225 GCA_035583235.1 Hafferia zeledoni
ACCTGTATAAATATAAAGTTACTAGCTATAAGGCATCTCCAGAGCAATCAAAGTCTTATGAACCCAGCACTGCCTGCCTGACACTGGGCAGAACACAGGCTGGAGGAGTCTTTGACACTCTGCTGTGAGACTACGCTTAATAGCAAGAAAGAACTTTCTCTGTGGCAGCTTCTGAGATAACTTTTATTAATTCAAGTATGTGACAGTTATTGTGTTTCACTTTGCCAGTGATAACATTTAGCTGCAAGATTGTATTTAATTGATGACAAAACAGTACCAAAACAAACCAGCACAAAACACGCTTTACAAGCAAGCACACCAAACTTAAATTTCAATACAGAACTCAAGCACTTTATCCCTGAGACAGACTTGAAAAGAAACACACCAAATCGAAACACAGCAACCCAAAGTGCATATCCAGAACCCCCTCGGTAACACAGAGAGCTGCAAAATGAACTGCACACAACCTTCTCTGTAACACAAAGCAAAGGGAAAGAATATAGCTGTGTCCCATTAACACACGTTAAAAAAGAACTGCACACCTTAAAGGAGTTCAGCAACCACTATAAAGTAAAATATATACCTAGTAAGTTACAGAGTGTAAGGCAAGTTAAAATTATTAGTATTAAAATAGTACACAATAAATAAGGTGCCTGTAGAGTAAAGTTATAGCCAAGTGAAATTAGCATTAAAGTAGCTGAGAGGTGAAAGTGAAAACATATTTTAAGGGTATAAGGTACTTTATAAGGTATAACGTAACAGGCGTAGTATAAGATATAAAATAGAATGTATAATGTAATAGGCATTGTAAGAGAGTAAAGTATAAGACATAAAGTATAGAGAGTACATGGTTTTCTCACCCCTACATTGTCCGAAGAGGTGGCAGGAGACAGGGCAGCTCCTCTCAGCTACCCCCGCAGAGAGGAATGGCATTTCTCCCCAAGTTTTGCTCATGCCCTTCTATACTTTTTTCCTTAGGTGGTTTGAGTGACTTTTGTCAATAATTGGTTTGGGGGTGATAGACAGATATCATAGGCCTGAGAGTTGGCTCTCTCTGTTCCCAGATGTGGCAAAGGTCCTTTCCACAACGCTCTACCCTATGTTAAGCTTATCAGTCTGGCTTTAGCAGCTTTAACACTTTTGGAAAGCCACCGGGATGCCTTTGTCCTCTGACAATGGTTCTGGGATCATCCTCAACTCATCAAGAGCTTATCAGGGCTATCACTCCACAGTGCTCAAAGATTTCATTAGGTCAGATGATGAAGATACTTCTATCTGTAGGTCTGATCTTATAGTGTAAATGTAATGTTTGCTTTCACTTCTGTCTCTTGGTACCAAAGTGGTTTTGTGATTCTGTACTTTGAAAGATTTGGTTTAGGAAATGAGGTCCTTGGCTCAAGTCATTGTGTATCATGCAATTTTGCATGTTTTATGTGTGCCAAAAAATTCACTAAAAATTAGTAGTTACTACACAGGAAATTCAGAAAATCAAGGGAGAAGCCTCAGTGGTGGCATGCAGCAATCAACATGTCTGTCTAGAAGACGTCAGTAAGAGTTTTTACACTTTTTTAAACTCAGCTGGGATTTTTCAGGCTAAGTGTTGTGATTTCTGACAGTTGCTTCATTGTATTAGTGTGCACAGGTTCTTTCCAGCTTTTGTACACAGGTGGAAAAGTAGGTTCCTACAAACATTGCTGTCTGTTATCATAGTGAATAGGTGCAATTTCAGAATGAAGCAGTAGAAAAAAATATGGAACCAGATAAGAATGCATATAGGCACCCTGTGTGTCTGTTTGGAACCATTCTTAATGGTGAGGCTGTGATTTGTTGAACTGGGAACTTCCAAGGCACTTGAAGCATTAAATTGACCAGCTTGGAGGTTTGTAAAGGTGTGTGTGTCAGTCATACTTTAGGAGTTTGCTTTACATCACTTTTTGTTCAGTAATTGTACTTAGAAGCTTTTTAATACTGAATTCTTGTCCCTTTTCTTGTGTCTCTCATTGCACTTGGATTTCATACCAGGCAAGTTGCTCTAGCAGGAAAGCAGCAGTAACCATTGTCGTGCTGCATTGCACAGGTGAATACTTTTTTTGCTATGTGTTGTTTTCCTTCACTCTTCCTCAGCCTTTTCCTTAATGGGAATTATATACTCTGAGAATAGACAGTATCATAATAGGTCAGCACTACAGCTGGTGGTGTTTGATAGCCCAGATCAACAGAAGTGTGTGATTTCTTCTGGTTTCTCTTTTGTTTTATCTTTAAGACCTATGATCCTTAAAACATGCTTTAAGGGAAGCATTAATTCTTGGCACTGTATGGAAGTAAGTGTACTTTCTTTACAAACTTTTCAGAAGGTGTAGGGGTGTGGGAGTTTTCCAGCATGTTTGCCATGTCTTATTACACTTAGCATTTGACAGTAGAGAAGCGTGAAATATCTTGGAATATTTCTCACGTTTGGGGTGGTATCAGGTGATGTTTTGAGTTGTCTGGTGAAAGAACCTGATTCCTTTTGAGGAAACCAGCCCCCAGGTGAGAAATGGGTAAGAATGCCATCTGCTTCTGAGCATACAGTCATGTCTCGGGAGGTTCAGGTGTTACACCTTGGTTGTACAGTGCATGTGTTCCACAGTGGGAAACAATGTAGGCATGTGTGAGTGTGGTAGTGGTGCAAGTTAAAAGTGGTAAAGGAACACTTGAGGAGACTGGAGATGTTGCAGCCTGCTCAGCAGCTCGTTGCTGTCTGCCTGCTGGGGTTTGCTGTCCACACAGCTCAGATGTTCTGTAGGCAGATCCAGACTTGCAGGCATTCACTGTTTTCACTTAGATTTTTTTTTTTTTTTACTTTGAGTAGTTTTAGCTGAGCTGGGTGATGTGATCAGGATGAGAAGTGCTTGCTTGCTTATGTTGTAGGAAGAGGAGGTGCATGAGCAGAAATCTGGATTGTGTGGAGTAGCAGTACTCTTGCAAAAAGAGTGATATGCAAGTAGTACAGTCACCTGGCAGATGGGTGGCAGTGAGTGCATCGTGGACTGAGGCATCTGAGATACTGCAACTGAATCTCTGCATGGGAAGCTTCCCTTGTACTGATGAGCTGAAGGCAGATTGTTAAGTGTGGCCCTGACTAAAAGCTGTGTTGAATAATGGATTTAAAATCGCGCATAATGCGCTGTTGAAGGTTGGAGTACAAGAAGTTTGGGAATACTGAGACAACAGCATGCCTAAATGTCATGACAAGTAACACATTTGTATAGATTGAGCTCTGTATAACTGATCATTGGTTGTATATGGTGTAATGACTTGAGTGTTACTGAAAACACTCTGAAGCAAGCTGCACAGTAAAATGCATTCTGTATGCTACAGTAGACTTGTAAAATTAGGTGGTATTCTTGTCTGAGATTGTACCATCAGGAAGAGATGACTGTATCATGAGCTCCTTTAGGAGACCACAGCATAGGCATAGGTCACAGAGAAACATGGAATAATTCCGGTGCTTGGGAATTCACAGGAAAAGCGATCTTTAAGTAGTTCAGCAGTTTGGTTTTTTTGTCCTGCATTTTACTCTGTAAATGCATTTACAGAGATAAATTTGTATTTTTGCTGTATTTATGACCTACAGACTGTATTTGTGCAACTAAATAATTACATTTGGTGGGGCACAACCGCCTGCATTTCTGTGGTGCTATCTGAAGGCTTCTACAGAAAGGAAATAAACAAGCCAATAATTTGAATCAGATTATCAATCTGTGTTTAAAAAAAAAACACATTAGCTGCTCTACAGGATTGAAGAGATCGTTTTTCAGCTAGAGAATTTCAAATAACACATGAAGAGGGAAGGAAGCATTGCAATGGTTACTTCTGTTGTAATGGAAAACTATATAGTAAGTCCCTAGAATGTGCTAGGTGTCTCCTTATGACTTTGTTCCATTATTTTGTAGTGGGTAAGACAGCATTTCTGCAGTCTCTTTTCTACCTGTCTTTGGGATGGCCTGTGTTTTCACTTTTCCCATTTCAAAAATGAGATTTACAAACAAAGCAGAATGCTTTGTGCAAAATAAAATATGCTTGAAATGTGACACAAGTGTTTTCAATGTCTGTTGTAATTAATGACTTTTGTCTTTTTTCCTTTAGAGGTCTGGCAGTACTTTAGGAGGCCTTGATAGGCAAAATTATGGTAAAATTATTTTAAAACGAAGTTAAGTTTTGCATTGCCAGCCTGGATTTAATTGGTATAGCTGAGTAATTAACAAACTTGTTATCTCTTTGTGTTATGCTATAATGAACACTGCAGTAATTTTGTCAGTGTCACAGACAAGTGACATAATTGAAAACTTTTTAAGTTTCAGGAGTTAGGGTTTCAAACCATAAAAAACAATCTCAATGCTGGGTCGGATTTCTTAAAATTTTTAATCAACAAACTAGTCCAGTATTTGTTTCAGCTAGGCAGTCTTTGAATTAGTTGAAAAGCTCCTCTGCTCAGCTTTTAATGTGTCTTCTAAAACATAGAAATGATTGAATTTTCACTGCTGAGAGATGACAAGTTGAGTGCAAAAGCACACGTGTAAAAGCAAACTGTTCCACAGTGCTCATAACACATTAGGAAGTTAAGTTTGAGAAGAGAAGATTATGTTTGGGAAATAGTTTCTCAAAGACTAGAAAGGCGAATGGTGAAAATCAATTTGCTATAACAAACAGGTATGAGAAACGCTGCTGGAGGACTTGGAAAAATTTTTACCCTGAGGGATGGCTATGCCAGTTAATATTTCAATGCCTTGACTGTCGTTGTTTGTACATCTGGAGATGCATTGTCTCCCATGAAAGGGTAATCCAGCCTGTTCAGTACTAACAAGTCTTTTGCTGAAACAGTGAAGTATCAGATTTTGCACCATGTGAGACAGCTACTCCTACTTCTCAGAATAAGATTACAGTTGTCACATTTCTCCTTCATCAGTGTGCTCAGACTTCCCTTTGTTAATGGAAGAGAAAGAGGATCTTTGTGCTCTTCCATTATTAGTAGCTTTTATTTTCCTATTTCACTTTGCTGTTTAATACGCGTGGCTTATGCCTAAATCCCCTTCAGGATTTAGTTTAGAAAGTTAGGTTCAAGTGAACTGAAACTTGAACAGCCTTCTCAAAAAATTTGTTCTATAAGGAATGTTAACAGTAATGAGAAAAAACCCCAATCGTGCCAGTTTTGTGAGTACTCTATGCATCACTGTTGACTGCAAAACCTGAGAAACCAGTCAAATGCAGGTTTGTGTCCCTTAAAGCAGAAGAGCGTAGTGGGTTAGAATCACTGGTGCGGATGGGCCAGGCAGTGATGGCATTAGTAAGCTTTCCTCTTTCAGTGCTTCAGAAGACAGAAGTAGTAACTAGTAACTGAAATAAAATCAACACTCACTTCTGGGTGATAAGTACAGAGGTCTGGAGCAGTCCTGTTGCTTCCAGGCTCTGCGTCCAAACTCAGGCATCTCAGCAGTGAGAAAATGAGATGCAGATTGCTTCCTTACAGGACCATTCCTGATGCACCTTTATTTGAGTCCTACTGTGAGTAAATCGAGGGTTTGTGGGCTCTACGCCTCAGCTTATTACAAGTGTTGACTAAGTTGTGTCAGCGTGGATAGATATCAAATAGTATTTGATATTTAGTGTATTAAATTTAAATGCATTTTAAGACTTCCGATGTGGAAGAAAGGCTTGTCTTTTTCAGCTTCTTTTCCGTAAAGGAAAACAGTGAGGAGTTTGTTCAGCTGCTGCTTGCAGAAGAAATACATCTAGGCATTCACTGCATAGCTGTGGGGAAGCAGGCGTTGCTAGCTTTCTCCTTGTTCAGCTTATTTCTTAATTGCATTACACAAGTTAATTGTGATAACACTCTGTGAAAAATACCTCTTGGAACTATGAATAAATGGTCTGTGCTGTACTGGGTTCCCACATCAGATGCTTTTGAGTGTAATATTGTTGAAGACACATATGCTATTGTTCCACGCAGTTATACATGGCAAGTGCTCAGTAGCAACTGAGTAACTGGTTCTTTGTAAATAGCCACAGGTTCAATGGCTATTTTTAAGGCATGCAGCTTAAAGTTGCCTTTCATTATTGTTATTTCTTTTTTTTTTAATGTATTTTGATCTGTATTCTGAAAGCCTGTCTCTTATCTTTTCCCTCTGTGTATGTGTGTGCATGTTCCAGTGACTTTATAACATGCAAGACACTGATGCCAGGGGGAGCTCCCCTGCATTCCTCCGGCCTCAGAACGGAAGCAGTCACAGGTCTTCGGGGTACGTCCCAGGGAGAATTGCCCCTCTACGTCCCCCACCGCCCTCGCAGAGCCATGCTGCAGCTGAATTTACCTCAGCAAGACAAGAAGCCCGGACAAGACTCCCACCCTTACCAGTGGAGCAGCACCGCCGACAGGCAGAAGCCAACAGGCATAAAAATACTCTTATTTGCTTTGCAATTTCTAGCCTTTCACTTTTTGTTGCACTGGGGATTTTTTTGGGAATAGCTTCAAGATATGCTCCAGATGGTAAGTTCTTTTGCAAACAAAATAATCCTAGAAGTTACACTTTCTGTGAACATAAGTCAGTAATTCAGCATCAGGATTAGTGTTGGAAGTTAAGTGCAAAAATAGGACACTTACTGCCATTTTAACATTGAAGGAAGCAGTGTTTGGGGCAAAGATCATATCCTTTTTTCTGTTGTCAATGTCGTTTTTATTATGCATGATTCCATTTAGTTACATGGAACAGAAAGACATAGTAGTAAATAAAGATAACTGGTGAGGGGGAGAAAAAGCATGAAAGTTTTATAAGCATAATTATTTTTGTCTGCAAACCTGTCTCATAGATTCACAAATTGTAAACAAAATGAAATCCTGTCTGTTTAAACAAATAGTAAGAAAGCATTCAAGTAAAAAACATTTAAAAATCTGTGAGAACCTATACTAACATTTGTGTTTGCTTTGCTTATACACAAATTCAGGCAGAGACCTTTTTGGATCTATAGGCTCTGGGTTTGGGTTTTTTTTCATCTCATTTAGAAAACTAGCTAACTTTTGTGGAATTTGGAGAGTCTCAGAAATGTGTCATTGTCTGTAAAGCATGAACACGTGATGTGATTAACTGCTGATCCTTCTGGCCAGTTACTCCTAGGAGTTGCTATGAGGTGCAGCTGATAAATGTTGGTGGTATAGTTTGGAGCATACGTTGATTTGGTTGTTTCGCTTGAATTTTTGTGTGTTTTTAAGGCAGAAATCAGGGTTCTAAAAGCTAAGCAGGATTTTGAATTGAAACTGTTGGTAATTGTAATAACATATTTAGACTTCTCTGTGGTTTTTGGCATAGTAATTAATCAAGATGCAGTTTCCAAAGTCCGTTCAACACAGGCTGAACAAATCAGATAATCTATTGAATATTTCAGATGACAGTACAAAATGAATGCACACATCCATCTGAAGTGCTCTTGGTGGTGGCTTGCTGAGATGTTGTTTTGGTTGAAGTTACTGAGTTTTCCTAATAATTATGAAGGAAAACAACAAAACCTTAAGGGGTAGTAAATGGAAGGTTATTCCTGTGTTGTGATGCAGATCACTGGTAACTACTTTGGTTACAGACACATTGAACAGAAGTCTGAAGGGTGACTCACACAGTTCATTCTGTGAAGTGCTTCGGGCTGGACTCACGCTCTTCTCTGTGGCACTGTGCAATAGGACAAGAGTTAACAGACAGAAACTGATGCACAGCAAGTTCCACCTTAGTATGAGGAAGAACTCCACTGTGTAGGTGACTATGCACTGGAACAGGTTGCCCAGAGAGGCTGTGGAGTCTCCCTCACTGGAGATATTCAAGAACCACCTGGACACACTCCTTTGCTGTGTACTCTGAGATGACCCCACCTGAGCAGGAAGGTTCCTTCCACCTTTTTACCCATTCTGTGATACTGTGAAACTCTGACACAAAAGAAGATCCTGTGGGCACCAAGGAAATTCTGGCTGATGTTTTAGTCTTGCAGTATGGTTGTTGGAGCAACTCCCAAAAGTTCCCCAGCAGTTTGAAATATTCATAGGCATAGCTCCAACACGAACATATGCTGTACTACAGTCAATAACACCAATTACAGTTAGGTGTGTTCATCTTCAGGGCTAGTTGGAAATACGTACTGTCAAGTACTTTTAATGACTGTTTAAAAGGCAGTGGAGGGAACGTGACACTTGGTAGCAATTGCTTGTAAATCCTAAACCTCCAGCATACCTTCCTCAAAGGGAAAATGTTACTTGTCTGCATTTCTGTTCCTGCCTGTCAGCTGGTTTCTTTTTTCCTCCTTGCTTTTATCATCCTGTCATCTCTTTTTCTAAGAAGTCGTGAACACTAGAGATCAGGAAGAGCACTGGAAATGCAATTTCCTTCCCCATTTCTCTGTGCTTGTGCTGCAGGGTCAGGATGACAAGCTGGATAGGTTTTCAGTGAAAAGGTCTGCTTTGCACTTGCAACTCTTGACTGGAGCTTGCCCAAGGTAAACAGGAACCTCAGAAAACTTAACTGCCCAACTGTGATAAACTTCTGAGCACTGGTAACTTTTTCCCAGAGGCCTTAAAAACTCCTGACTTGGTGTCTAAGCAGGTAGAAACTAACTATTTAACTGTATCTCGAGAACTGTTTCCTGCCCATCTTTTCTCCTTCCAAATTTTGTATGCTTGCTCCATGGAAAATTCTATATTATTTTTGTCAGGATGTTTTCCTGTGGGTGGAGTAGTGTATTTTTCCTCAACGATTTGCAAGACCTTCACTTCCTCCCCCTGCTATTTGAAGCAATTAAACTGTTAGGAGAGCTGGCCCACTCTTACAGAAATGCTCTGAAGCAGAGAATTGACTTGAAAAGTTTTCAGCATGAGTGGCTAAATTTGGCAAGGTCATCACTGCCTAGTGGTTTCTGATCTCTTCTTCTGTTTTCATTTAACCTTAACTGTAGAGGCAATGACTGTCATCTGCAAAACCTAATTGGTAATTTTGGAGGTAACAAACATACAGTGAAGTTCTAAGTATCTGATGTTTCCATGCAGCCCACTGTAATTACTAAGGGAGAATTTGAAAACACTTTTGCTGAGCACATCAGATCCATTTGCCAAAAAGTTGATCAACTGCCTCAGAAGGATGTCTGTGTTGCCGGAGTGCCTGTTTCTGATGGCTTTCTTGATGAATTGCAATATACAGCAGATACTTAAAATTGTATTTTTTTTAGTTACTCTGCTATACCTCTTCTTTCTGACTCAACAGAAAAGTTTACAGTCACTAGATCTGTTTCTGTGATTCATACTAAGCAGAAGTCATCAAGTTGTGCACTCATGGTTTCCTCACACTGCCCTTTGCTACCAGCCAGGAAATAAGCATTTCTTCATAGTGCTTATGTGTGTGGTATCTGGGGAAAAGGGGTTAGGGACTCTGCATGAGTCAGGCAGTAGACTTGCCTTTATCTGGTGAATTCTCAGCAGTCTTGCTAATTTCAATACTGTTTGCTTTTTGGCTCTCCCTCGTTGAATTACATTTTCTAAGTGCTGTCTTCACTGGATCCTCCCAAAAGATTTTATTTTGGTTTTGTATTATTACTTGTATGTCTTTTACCCTTTGCAATTTTCTAGTTTTTCCCCACTGGTAGTCAAATCTTGGTGTATGTGGATTTCCTGAGCTGGGAAGGATTTGAAATGCAGAGTTAATACCAAAGAAAAAAATTTCTGTCAGCAAACCAAGGCTGGCTTGTGTTAAACTTGTGGGTAGGTTTTGCTTTCTTTAGATTTTGCAAGAATGGACTATTGCTAATAGGTTTTTGCCTCTGAAATTGCACTTCAGATGTGTGGGTGTTTTTCTCCGGAAGATAGATTGTGAAAAGGCTGTTTGACTGTTACTCTCCCTTTGGCTGCCAACATGTTTGTTCTGGCATCTTTTTAGTTGTCTTTTGCATAAGAAAAATAGTTTTAATCTGATTTTGGTAAGATATTCCAAGGAATATACTTTCTGGTTTTTGCATTATGCCTCTGCTGCTGCCTTACTCAGATGGTTAATATGCTAAAGAGGTGCATGTTGTAAATACTACATTTCTGTACCTTCGTCTGAAATCACACGAGCCTTTAATTTCCTGCTGCTGCTTTTCCTTTTCTGGCCCTGTAGCTTGGCATTGTTGCCTGTGTAATGCCAGACCTGCAATGGGGTTTCAGCAAGGATTGCATGTGTCTCTGCTCTAGCATGGTTTGTAGCCCAATATTTGAGCTGATTTCTTAAGGGATACAAATCAATAAGTTTAAACACAAATGTCTTGTCTCCCAGGAAACATTAGGTATTACACTAAATATACTAAGAATGTCTTGTCACTCTTATCCCTTACCTGCAAACTTACACTGAAATAGGTGATTTTGATGCTTAAAAGCAAGAAGGTACCAGCCTTTCTCACATAAGGAAGAGACCTTGACGGAAGTGAGTTACCTAGATGCTTTACAACCATATTAGTTAGCCTAGGTAGCTGGCCTAAGATGTCCAGTGCTCAGTGTGACTGCTCTGTGTCTGAGTGCATCCTGCTGGCCTCTTCTCATCTACTACAGGTGTTACAGCAAATAAGAAAAAATCAGATAGTCTTCAAAGGTATCTATATTCAACAATGTGTGATTATCAAGAGTTCAGTTCAGTGTAAGAATGCCTTCCTACCCTTGAGAGTTTAGCTATGTTTCAGGTGTCTTTTTGGCTGCTCAAATACAAACAGTAGTATCAGTGGCTGCAGTGTTGTAACCACAGAAAGAGGTGGGAATCCTTTGTGAGTGACTAGCTCTCTCTTACTCGTGTTCATCCTAATGATTCCTTGATTGATGTGATGATGTTTGTTTTTTAAAAGTTGAATTTCACACTGTATTGCAGAGAATTGTCCTGATCAGAATCCTCGTCTTAAAAACTGGAGCCCTGGAAAGGATCCTGAAAAACGAGTTCTTATCAAAAAAGGGGATTTGTTTCGTCTGAATTCAGATGCCACAGTACACTCTATAGTTATACAGGATGGAGGTATAAAATAGCAAGATAAACACCATGCTTCAGTGTTCTGCATATTTTTTGCTTCTGTGATAATGTAAAAATATGTTGGAAATTCATGTTGTATCTTATTTGCCAGTTGCTGTGCCTTTACTTTTCAGCCTGCTACCAGGTCAAGTATATCATTCAAAAGATGAATGAAAACTGCAATATCTTTTCAGTGCAGCTCTAATGTAGTTTTCTGTGTGACATAGTAAAACAATATTGTTCAGTAGCCTTCTTTGTACGAGATCCATTTGTCTTCTGATCGTAATTGTTGTATATTAGTAACCCTACCAATATGGCAGAAAAAAATTAGGAATAAACCAAGCAAATTCTTACAAAGATAAATCACAATTGGTAGCAGTTACTTTCCCAAATATTCTGAAATATGCGTAAGAACATAACAGCTTAATGCATGGGCATAGAAAATAAATCTGTAATTTTTCTGTTGTTTTATTGCAGAACTTGGTTTTTTGAGTCTATCTGAATTTTGCTTTGACATACAGAAATTCTTTCTTTTAGGTTTACTTGTTTTTGCTGATGATAAAGAAGGTTCTAAAAATATTACCTTGAGAACTCGATTTATCCTGATAAAGGATGGTGGAATGCTTCATGTTGGAGCAGAGAAATGCCGCTATAAATCCAAAGCAACTATTATTTTGTATGGCAAGTCAAATGAAGGTGCTGATGTGCCAGAATTTGGTAAAAAATTCATTGGTGTGGGTCCTAAAGGAACACTGGAGTTGCACGGGCACCAGAAGGTATCATGGACTCTTCTGTCAAAGACTGTGTATTTCTCAGGGCTAGCTTATGGTCCTTATGCGTTTGAAAAGAATTTTTCCCGAGGACTAAATGTTAGAGTGATCGATCAGGACACAGCAGAGATTTTGGAAGTGCTGAAGTTTGATACTCATGAATTTTCAGAAGAAAGCTTGAAGCTCCAAAACTTACTGAAAAATGGAAGTCCTGGTCGCATTATTGCTATTGCTGTAGGAGATTCGGCTGCTAAAAATCTATTGGAGGAAACCAGAGTGACGATTCAAAATCTTCTGGGAAGTAAGTTTGTCAGAGGATTAAGTTACAGGTAAATATTTTATTTTTGCTTTTGTGCTGAGTAAAGATGAGATGCAGATTCTGCTGTGGAGGATTTGTTAACTTTGACAGTGTCGACAGTGTTTGTACATGAAGTTTGCAGAGAATTCTCAGTGTTGCATGTAGTTCTGCAGTAATAGTATTCATTTAGTGATAGAGTGCAGAGACTGGTAGTTACAGGTATCTGTGTGTCAGACTTTTATTTCTTACTCATAACTGCTGTCTTTCACTGTTGTTTACAGAAATGAAAACTGAGTGCAGCAAGGAATTTTCCCTCATTCTAAAACACAGGTAGAAAACAGCTTCTAGGTGAAGCTTTTAATGCCTGTGTCTTAAGGGAAGCAAGTAGTGGAAATAAGTGATCTTTAGGGTCCCTACCAACCCAAACCATTCTGTGATTCTAAGAGATGCTAATACTGGGTATCAAACAGCATCTTATTCATACTTCTGAACTGTTGAAATAAAAGTACATTACCCCTCCACTGAGACTACAAAGGAACTTATCTGTAAAATTATTTTGTAATTGAAGTGCACTTATGAGATATTTCCGTATCTTGTGACCATTCTTTTCAGTTGGTCATGATTTGAATGGTGAGACAGTAGAAGAGGTTTAATGAGAATTATTAAAGCAGAAAACTTAAACTACTGTGCTGTTCATTTAGTTCTTGCAAATACCTTTTTGCAATGCCTGTTTTGGACTTTGCTTTGTGCTGCAGAGGGTTATCCACACTGCTCTGGGCATACAAAGAAATGTGCCCAGGTGGCCAAGACAGCCAGTGGCGTCCTGGTTTTGTATCAGCAGTAGTGTCACCAGGGGGACCAGGGCAGTGATTTTTCCCTCTGTATTGAGCACTGGTGAGGTCACACTTTGAGTCCTGTGTCCAGTTCTGGGTCCCTCATGACCAGGAAAACATTGAGGTGCTGCAGCTTGTCCAGAGAAGGGCAGTGAAGCTGGTGAAGGGTCTAGAGAGTAATTCATATGAGGAGCAGCTGAGGGAGCTGGGGGTGTTTAGCTTGGAGAAAAGGAGACTGGAGGGAGACCTTATCACTGTCTGGAACTACCAGGAAAGAGGCTGTTAGCTAAGTTGGGGTTGGTCTCCTAAGCAGCTAGTTAGAGGACAAGAGGACTTAACTTCAAGCTACACCAAGGGAGGTTCAGGTTGGTCATCAGGAGGAATTTCTTTATGAAAGAGGTCGTTAAGCATTAAAACAGACTGCCCATGGAGATGGGAGGATGCCCAGGGATCCCTGGAGTTGTTAAAGAAATGCCTGGACATGGCATTTAGTGGCGTGGTCTAGTTGACAAGGTGGTGATTGGTCACAGGTTGGACTTGATGATCTTAGAGGTATTTTGCAGCCTGAATGATTCTGTGATTCTGTGTTGGTGCTATAAGTGAGAAGTATGCCCAGTCTTCTAACTGATGTCAGTCTGTTCTTCAGCTGCCATTGAGATGGTGTTGTATAACCTCTTTGTATTGTCCAGTATTTTCCAGAAAATTGGTCATTTAGTTTTTCTGTTCTATTCTTATCCCCTAACATCTGGATTCCTGTTAGTTTCCTCCCTATGCTTTGGCAGAGGCGGGCTAGTGCATCAGTCAGGATGGCATGTTCTAACCTCAGTTCCCATCAGGAACACATTTATGTCACTGTCTGTGTAAGTGTGGGGTCATGGAATGGAAAGCACTTGCAGTGGTGCATCTGAAGCAGTTTGGTCAGGAATGCCAAGACCTGGATGTCCTGCAATAGATCATCACTTCCTGAAAGCAGCAAAGCCCGTGTGGCTTCATGTTGTTCAGGTTATGGTACAGTCTGCCCATCCTGTCTTAGAGGTGTAGATGGTTTTAATGTCTGCCTTTGAATCAATCATTAGCAACAACTGCAGTCCAGATAGCTGACACTATTTTCATTTGGGATGAATGATTCAGCTTTAATGATTCAAAATTGTCCAGCTTTTTAATAGATGATCTTGACTGCTTCCTCTTCACACATCATTATGGCATTAGAGAGGATAGCAAAATAGACTTGTTTTTGAACTTGGTGGCAGCTTTCTGTGGCATGTTGTTTGCTTTTAACTTTCAAAAACTTTGGTGCTTTGAGCAGAGCCGTGAGAAGGGCAAGTACATCCAGGGTAGTTCCCTGCTCTGTGCTGGTGGTCAGCCAAGTGGGTGTCCAGCTGAGGGAAGGATCAGGGAAGGATGCAAAACTAAAGGTCTCAGCCTTCAGAAACATTGCTGATCTCTTGTGCAAAGGTTGTGTAACAGGGTGCAGTTCCTTTTCTGGATCTGAGCATCATGAAAGATTCAAAAGCTATTGCCCATCCAACACAATGGCCACTGCCAATGACCGCTGCTGGCTGTGTCCTTCCCTCTTGGCCTGATGAACATGTCCTCCCCTGGGAGTCCTGGTCACTGCTTTGGGGTGCTGCTGGCTGATGGCAGTGGGCCATGGCAGGAGCATTGACACTGGCTGCTGGTTGTCCTGTGCCCCACTAAACCTGTTTAGGAGTAGGATCCTATATTGCCTTTGTCACTTATCTCTAGTGATTCTGCTTTTGGAAAAAGGTGTATCTTGCTGAATGTTTTTCTAAACTGCGTATGAAAATCTCATCCAGTAAGAGCTCTTGTATTTGCCCATTCATATATTGGACATGCAGTTATTTTAAACAATTTTTCTTTTCAAGGAGGTCTGCCCATTTTCTTCTACATTTTGAAGTTGCATTTTAAAATTCATTTAGAAGAGCAGGCAAAAGAGTTTTTTGACTACAGTGCTCATTGTCTCTTCCTGTTTTTGTAAAGAATTTGTTAGGGACCATTACATTTAAACATTTACCTTTGATTTTCGCAGGCAAGCCTGGGCTTTAGTTGGTGTTATAGGTGGTGGAAATTCTTCCTGTAATGAATCAGTGAGAAACTATGAAAACCACAGCACTGGTGGGAAAGCTCTTGCTCAGAAAGAGTTTTTCACAGTGGACGGTCAGAAGTTTGTTGTGAGAGCTTACAGCGAATGGAATGATGGTAGGAAAGTGTTTTGTGAAATCCTACAGTTGGGGAAGAAGAAAAAGTGTTGTATGTGCTGCTTTTTTTTTTTTCCTGGAGTGGTTGGTTGCAGTTTAGATTTTTGAGTACTACTGTAAGTTGTTTTTGCTTGCTATGGGTGAAATATGAGGATATAGTTCTTCAGAACTACCTATTTTCGAAATCTGTTTGTATATAGTATGTGAGCAGTATTATACCAAGAATCTTAATTTTTAGTATATTTTGATGGAGATAGGGGTGTTATAAATGCTGACATGTTTTACATTTTATTTTAGTAATTTTTCAGCTGTATATATTTTAAATCTAAACTTCTGATATGTTGATTATGGTGCTAAAAAAGAAAACTTGATAGAAGCCAAGAGAAATGTTTTATTGCAATTTTCTGTTGCTGTTTGAATGCTGAACTTTAGGCAGCTCTTCTTATACAATGTTGGACCTTGGACCAAAGGTTGGACTTGATGATCTCGGAGGTCTTTTCCAACCCAATCAATTCTATGACTCTATGAAATCTGTGGTCTAAAAAGCCAGAAAGCCTACCACTTACTTTATTCATTTTTTAAACTTAAGATATCTTTGATTTGATTTTTATGGGTAGTCATCTCTTTCTGTTTTTAGAATTACTAAGCAATATGGTGTTTTCCTCAGAAGAATTTTTTAATGGTAGTCATGCATTTATTTGTTAAGCAATGAAGCTGTTAGTTACCACCTTTTTACTGTTCATTATGGCCCTATGAAAGTGTATAGACTTGTATTTTTAAAAAAATAATCCTCCAAAATACTTGTTTTACTTACTGATACTCTAAAGTTAGGTTCAAGAGTTAGCAAAAGCAGCTGAACTTGTTCAAATCCATCATAAGCCAGTGAAATACCATGTGTGTGTCATTTAGCCTGCCAAACTGTTCTGTTAGTTGTGCTTAAAAGAAGAGTCCCTCTACTTTGTTTTCCAGTACCTTAATTATATCTGCAGAGTTTAAAATGGCAACAAAATGTCACTCAAAACAAGCAGAGGTAGTTGGACCTACAAATTGTTGCCATAAGCTATTAGGTTTTTTTTTAAAAAAAGATTTTTCCTCTTGCTCTTAGTTAGGTCTTTTCCATTTGTTTTATTTGAGATCCAATAAATAAGAAGGTTTTAAAGGTACCTCACACTGGCATGTTTGAGGTGAGAGTTGTAGTTTTGAGGGCTTTGGAGATAGTGAAATACACATATTTTAATAGTAACCACTTGGGAATGGTTTCATAAAGGTAACTGTAATCTTACATTGTGTTTACTTTTTGTTTTAATTAGGTGTCCCAATTTCAGGCTTCCAGGTAGAAGCAATAGGTGGAGTAATACTGAATCTTCTGGATGATGTTAGTAGTTGGGAACCTGAAGACCAGATTGTGGTTGCAAGCACAGATTATTCAATGTATCAGGCAGAGGAATTCACCCTCCTTCCCTGTCCAGAATGTACCAAACATCAGGTTAAAGTCAAAGGTAGGAGAGTAGTCACCACTGGAAGTTTTGTGTGAAATATGTATTTGCTCTTGGACAGTCCCTTGCAATGGGAGCAGTAAAGAATAGCCTTTTCACCTGTTTCTGCATGTCTTTGTTGCCTTATATATGAATGTGTAATTCTTCTTGGTACAAAATGACTCTGTGTAGCGTGAGGCCTGCCTCACAGCTTACTGTACTAACTTTTCTTTCTCATTTCTCCCTAGACTCATTGAATGCCTTAGTTTTTTTCCAGGAAGATTATGTTTGTTTTTCTTCCTTGGCTTCTTTCTGTCTTTTCACAAGTTCTCTTTATTAGGTTGCTTGAATAGCTTTTCTGGTCATTACCATTTCCTTTGCCTTTAGTGTCTTTCCCAGTTTGAACTGTTATCATTATAACTTTTTCTGTTGTTATTAAGAAAGGAGAAATAAAAAAAAAAAAAAGGAAGAGAAAAGAAAATTCCAGTATTTGAACCTGCACCTCTTTTTTTTTTTTTTTTTTCCTCTTTTGTCTCCACCCTCGACCAACAAAATGGTTCTGAAGCAAGTGGCTCTTCCAAGACTGTTCACACAAGATAACCCTTAGTAGTCGCAATCTGTTTTTTTTGGGGGGTGTGATGCACACAAAATGTTCATGTCTGTTATTGGCCATTTCCTTTTTATGTGAGTCATTCTGCGTCACATCACAAGAGCCTCCCAGGAGACTGGCTTGCCAGCTATGCTTGCATGGATGTTTTCCTTCTGCTGCTCCACACCCACTCCATGCTGGTGCTCTCCTTCTTGGGGGTCCTCTAGCTTCTGGTCTGGAGCTTTCCCTCTCACTCCTTCTGGTGGACTGCAGTGTCAGTCAGTAGCACAAACTAACGAGCCGTGTTTTGCAGTGTTAGTTTGCAGCAGCTCAGTAGTGCTGTGCTGAATCTGGTGTTGTCCCATTTAATCTCATCATGCAACTTCCTCTTCTTCAAACTGCTCTTCTCTTTGTTCATTCTTGGAAACTTCCTGTGAATGCCCTCAAACTTCCCTATCCCCCTATGCCTTAAGGGACTGCCAGCCTGTATGTCCTCCTTGCAGTGAAATTTGCTTCCCACAGCATTTGTTAGCATGGGTCACATAGTTTTACTGCATTGAGAAATCTCAGGTATGGAAAAAGCATATCTGAGTTTACCATGTTATACGTTGGAGAATACCAGGTTGCATGAAGCTGTAGCATCTTAGTGCCACTGAACATGGTACTTCCTCAGCTTTGTTTTTAAGTGCCATGTTGTGTGTTTTATTGAGCACAGTGTTTTAAGGAGCAAGCTTAACTTGAACACTGCAGTATGAAATTTAAGAAGCTTTTTGTCATGACTGGATAGTGTATATGCAAAATTTTTTCTCTTGCAAATCACGTGCTGTGAGAAAGCATCTACTTCTAAAGATTTTTTTTAAAAACCCTGTTTTCACAAGATTTACAATATGGCATAAAATACAAAATTTTGACCTTTTTTTGGAAATTAAGTCTTACCTAAACTATTTAGAGATCTTTAAAAGATGCTAACGATGGTGAACTTGCCCATTTGTGGTTTTTTGGGGTTTAAAAAAATCCCCAAACCACCCTACGTATTTGTTCTACAAAGAATGAATTTTTTGTGGAAGGATAAACTTTACATACTGAGAATACACTATCTTCTGAAATTATTTCTAGTTTTTGCTAGGTTCTTAGCTGTTTTCTCCTCTCTCTAGTAGGAAAACTGAAAAGTGTTGTGTTGTAGGAGCCCTAGTTGCCCTTTCTTCGCTTGATTTATATTTGCTTGTCAAATACAGGGAAAAACAATAGCTAAGCCTTCAGGGAGAGGTTTGCAGTCCTATTCACAGACATCTCTTGTCTTTTTAAATCTTCAACAGCAGATACAGAGTTAATAACACTCTTTGTTTTGCTTCTCTGGTAGTTTAGGCTTGTATCCTTCTGTAAGCCTTGAATGCATATAGTGACAGTCTGTATTTGGCAATCAGTAAATGCATTTTTTTAAGGTTTATAGGACCAGATATTTTCTCATTTCAAATAAAAAATTGATTGGTTCTTGGAACAACAGTATTAAAACAGAGTATCTTCTCCCTAATTTTAGTTTATGCATCTTCAGAATAGCTGTGTAGAAAAGGGGAAACTTAAGCAGGAAAGCTAATCCTTTTTTCTGTTATGAGAGGATGAATACAGTATTTTTTGGAAGGTGTTTGGGCCTTATTTTCACTTCTTAATTTGTCTTTGAAACAGTTTAAGCAGCCAGTCCCTTTTTTAGTTTTAAAGCAAGTCTTCATCTATGTTTCACTAAAAGTTTTCTAAATAACCAGGATTAATTTAAACTTTTCTTTGGTTTTTTTTTTTTCCATTTTATTCACAAACTGTTGGACTGAAACTAAGACATATTTGCAAATAAAATGCTGATATTCGTTTAGGATTAATTTCTTATCAAAATAAAAAATACGTATAAGAAAAGCTAAGAGAGAGCAATGTGTTAAGGAGGAGGAATGCATGGGTTTTGTGGCTAGAATTAACTTGCTTATTTAAATAAGTTTGTTCTGGTTTTAATTAATGACAACTTTTTTTCTCTTCCCCCCTTCAAAACTGTTGTTGGACAGAAAATCCTCAGTTTCCTCATGTAGGAGAAGTCATCGATGGAGTGGACATGAGAGCAGAAGTTGGAGTTCTTACAAGAAACATCTTAATAAAGGGACAGACAGAAAATACCTGCTATCGTGAAAAGGAATGTCAGTTCTTTAGTTATGATACGTTTGGTGGACATATCAAGGTTTGAAAAACATTTTAAAGTAACTTCCTCTCATGTAAAGGCACATCGAGGAAAAAAAAATAATGTTAAACTTTAACAGATTTGAAAACTTTAAGAGCATCAATTCATGCAGTTGCTCTGTGTGGAAATGACTTTGTCCTTAGCTTTCCCAAGAGTAGATTTTTCTCCTCAAGATTTACTCTGTAGAATCAGAGGAAGGGA
This sequence comes from Hafferia zeledoni, assembly GCA_035583235.1. NCBI lineage: Eukaryota > Metazoa > Chordata > Aves > Passeriformes > Thamnophilidae > Hafferia > Hafferia zeledoni. The sequence continues at coordinate 4,440,008 of JAWWEV010000095.1, forward strand.
TATCAATGCACAAAGTGTTCTAGAAATATCCAGCCGATATTGCAACATTGTATGTCAGGGATTAAACCCTTACAAGTGACGTCCGTGTAGGTGCATCCAGTAATATTACAGAATAAAATTGGATCTCTCTCTTATCTCTTTTCCCTCTTTTCACTGTCTTCCTCCCTCCCCAGCTGATGAGCATTGAATCCTAAAGATCCGCCTCATCAGAAACCAGAGAGGCATGGAGAGAAAAGAAATTGAGTTGGACCATGGGTTTTTGTATTTAATTTCTTAAAAATTTGAAAGTAGTAAGGTTATGTAAAGGGAACTGCTTCCAATTTCTTGTGTTACCTACATAAAGAAACCTGAAAGTAGTATTATAGAAACTGATATTTAAACTTGTGTTCACTTTCTTTTTTAGATGAAAGTGCTTCACTGATGCTAGAGAAGTTTGAGGCCTCATTTTAATTGCAAATGTATTTGTGCTTATTATGTGCTCATCATAGTTTAAATCTCTTTCTAATATATTTGAATGCAGATTTTAATTTTATAGTTCTGGACATAATGGTGAGAAAGAAAATATGCCCTTTCCCTGCTGTGTGGCAGCTTTTATTTTGTATAAGGAAGTAGGTAGTCTCAAGGCACTTCTTTGTATTTAAGGTAATGTAATAAAAGAAAATAATGACAAGCTACAACTCTTGCAAAGTGTGACCTTGATTGCCACAAAACTTTAAATACAGCAGACACTCAGATGTCTGGAAGGCAGAAAAGAAAACAAACATTTTTAGTCATTGAAGCTGTTAAACTGTTCCCATGAGATTGTTTAGAGTAGTAGGTGTCTGCTGCCAAACCTAGACTTTAGCACTGGAAGCATTTTCAGCTTGTGCAAATCTTACATGCTCAAGCAGAGAGATCCCAGATACTAAGAAATGTAATAGCTTTTGATCATCCTGGATTTCATACTGGTCACTAGGACAATAGCATAAAGGAGGCTTAGTGGCAGTGAAGGAGAGGCATTGGTTTGCAGTTTTGGTGCTTTTCCATGTTAAGAGTCAGAGATCAAGAATGCCTGTATTTTTGGCATGCAAACCTTAGGAGTTCATATGAAAATAATTATTTTGGATAAATACTTAGTATGGGTAAGTTAATGAAATTAAATTACAAAAAAAAAGTAAGGCCTGTTTTCATTTGGTTTCTGGGGTTTTTTTTTCCATCTTAGCTCCTTGCAGTTTAGCTGTTGCACTTGGTTTATGTTTTCATAGCAGACTAGGTGGAAGAAAATAGTTTCTCTTTCTCACATTACTTGTAAAGCCTCGTTATGATTTTGCTTCATACTCAGTAGCTTTCTGTAAAGTTGAATTATTGGAATGATTTATCTTCCTTAATAAAGAAATTCCTTTGGAGTGCTGTATCCAGTTTTGGGTTCCCATTGCAAAGATAATGTAGATACACTGGGTGTGTCCAGGGGAGGCTTTGTGTGGCACCATTTGATGATGATTGAGGATGAGCTAAGAGAAGGGATCTTGTTGCTGTCTTCAGGGACTGGTAAGGGTTCAGAACGGTCAGAGCAATTCTCTGGGGTGAAGAGGACAAGAGACAATGAGACTAGGCTTCAGCAAGGCAAATATTGCTTAGATAGTGGGGAAAATGAAAGGGTAGAACCAATTGTCATCTCTGTGGCTGGAGGTATTCTTCGGGGCAACTGTCTTTAAGCTGACCAAGCGCTGAGCTCCCAATTGGACTAGGTATCTCAACATCGTCTTTTGAATCTGTATTATGTTGCACAGCTGGTTTTTATTCAGCTACGCCTGTCCCAGGTGGACTATGCTGGTGCAGCTTCAGTACAGACAGCTTTTCATGTTGGGTGACTTCTGTTTGTTTGGGCAGTGCATATAAAGAATATGTAATGTACCACCTGGTAAAGACCAAACAGTAAAGTGTGGTAACATGTCTGGTGAAAATTCCTCTGTTTTAGCCATGTGGAGATTTAGCTTTTAAACTTATTTATAAAGGAAACTGTTTTGTAAGGCATTGTGTAGAGCAAGACTGTAATGATTGCTCTAACTTTTATTGTGTTGGCCTGTGGCAACTATGTGCATCTAACTTCTGTACATCTGGTTTAGATGATGTATTAGCTTAAAATTTCCATTGGTTAAAAGGCAAATAATTGGTTATTCACTCTAGACTTCATGTTATATTTTTAGGTATTGAAGAATTTTACATCTGTTCATCTCTCCTATGTGGAATTGAAGCAAATGGGCCAGCAGCAGATTGGAAGTTACCCTGTTCATTTTCACCTTTGTGGGGATGTGGATGAAAAAGGAGGTTATAGTTTTAAAACTTACTTGGAAGGTCTTTCCATTCATCACTGTTTTTCCAGATGTGTGACTGTTCATGCAACTAATGGCTTGCTGGTAGGTACAAGGAGAGTAAAACATACTGTGTTGGAATAAATGTTAAAGAGCATTTAGACCCCAAATAATCCCATCCCTTCTGCAAGGCTCAGCAATATTTTTCTTACTTCAGTTAATAAATTAACAGCTGAAAACAGTAATATTTTTTTAGCAGCTCTCACCATTCTGTTTCTTTCAGATTCTTCCAGGCATCTAAACTCTCTAGTAATAATAGTGTTTTTGTGAGGGATAGAAAAAATTGTGTTTGACTCATCTGAACTGCTGGTACTGAAGCTTCATTCTTCAGCTGTGCCAAGATAGTAAAACTAGATGGTATTTGTCAAGTAAATCTCAGTAAATGCTATTACAACTGATACAATAAACTTGTATTTCTGCAGATAAAGGACACCATTGGCTATGACACACTAGGTCACTGTTTCTTCATAGAGGATGGCATTGAGCAGAGGAATACTTTGTTCCACAATCTTGGGCTTGTCACAAAACCAGGCACTCTTCTACCTACAGACAGAAACAGCAGCATGTGTATTGGTATTAGGGATAAGGTGTACGGAAACTATGTCCCAGTTCCGGCCACAGACTGCATGTGAGTATGTCATGGTGAAAAACTAAAACCAAGACAGCTGCAGCAGTTAAACTGCGGATTATCTGTTGAAAAAATACAGATGGGGGTATTTTTATCTATAATTTAGTGAATGCAGACACCTTAAATATAGTTCAATAGTACTGGTATTTAAAAAATAAAAATAAAAACTAACAGGGTTTTTATTAAAGAAAAAAAATAAGTTTTTTTTATAGGAAGATTATTGTTCCTTGTGATACTTGTGGCCTTTGAACATCTTTGCTTCTGTATGCATATTCCCAAGCTGTCACCACTAGAGACATAAGTGCTACTTGTGAAAGCTTCTTAAAACAGTTTATCATTGCATGGAATATCCACACAACTTTAAATACAATACTGTGCATTGAACTAAAAAAGGGATTTTTGACTTCTAAATGTGAGAGGTTTTATGATTTTTGTTGCATTTGATGATGATGAAGTAGTAACTTTATAAGTTTAACTTTTTCAGATGTGCTTGATACAGAAGGGAGATATTCTATTGGACCTAGATCTTTTCTGTAGTAACTTGTTTCTTAAACATTTCAGGGCAGTTTCGACATTCTGGATTTCTCATCCCAACAATCATCTTATAAATAATGCAGCAGCAGGCTCACAGGTGAGGCACGTGGATGTAATTCATCACAAGCTACTCGTGTCACTGACATTCATAAAATCTGTAGCATTTACACTGTCAGAATTTTTCTTTTATTCTTGGCAGTGAAAATGTATTGACATTGAAAGTGCAGGGTGTGTCTAGACGTGCATTTAAGAGACTCCAAGAATCTTTGTTCTAGCCAGAACAGAGGAGATCTCCTCCATTTTGTAGTTAATAGACCTGACAATAATGTCAATGTGTATATGTAGAAATTCTTTTATTTTCACAGAACAAGTGCATTTCATTTAAGGCTTTTGTATTTTCTGTAGGTTATCACGAATTTAGTGATTTGTCTTCATAGTTATAGTCATTGGAATGAAAAATGACTACAAAAGGTGCTCATTGTGTAAGAAACAGCTAAACTACTTTTTCCTGTCAGTAGTTAGTCATTTGTTTCCAGTCAGTGACTGCTACATGGTTTTGCTTGTTGTGAACCTTTTATTAGTGCAAATACTGTGTTACAGCTGCTTGCAAAGTAAAGCTGAACTATGCTGTATATGTAGTGGAGGAGGGGGACTGAAGTCTGTTCTACTTCTGCATTTGTTGAGAGACTGAGTTGTGTATTGTTTTGAGTGGATTTTTCTAAAGAGATCAATGGGAATGGAAAACAGGAAGGGTTGTTGGTTCATGCTAGGTTGAGCTGGCAAAATGCTAACTGCCCTACACAGAGAGAGAGAGAGAGCCCCCCCACAACCCTGAGGAAAAAAACCCTAGAACTAACACTTTAAATAGCAAGCTTTTTTATATTTTGCATAGAAAAGAGAAAATTAAAAAAAAAAATGCTATAACACATTTATATACAAATGTGGAAAAAACCCCCAACAACAGCAACCACTGAGTCACCCACCCAATAAAATAACATAGATTCAGCCACCCCAGCAAGAGAGGAGGAAAAACAAACGACAAAGAAATGTTTACTTCCTGAACCAAACACCTGTGAAGTGGTGACCAGGCCTAACACTTTCAGCAATGGTGATAGCAGGTCTGCTCAGCACCTGGCCATGAAGGGGAGAGCGCTAGGAACCTCCTACACCTTCTTTGATACTTGATTTGACATCAAATGATATGAAATACTTCTTTGGTTGCTTAAATCTGGTGATGCTTGTCCCCTCTAATCTACGTAGCATTTTCAGGGCCTCCTAAACTGCGGGCTACTAAAATTCAGGCCTAAATTACCACATGGTTATTGTTGCAAAGGCTTCAATGCTCAAAGAATGTGTGTGCATATTCTTACACACAAATAACATAATAACCTGCAGTTAATAAATAGAATAGGATCCAAAATACTTAACTGAGTTAAATATCTAGGGTATAAAAAAGAATCAGAAAATTTTGGGTTTGTTTTTTTGTGGTCTGATTTTTGTTGATCTGGGGAGTTTTGGTGGGGTTTTTTGATTGGTTGGTTTTGAGTTTTTGGAGGGATTTATTTTTGTTTGATTGGTTTTTGAAACTTTTCTATTTGACTGGGAAGGATTTGGACATTTATGGCCAGACTTCGTGAAGGAAGATTTGGGAAGGGCTCTCCCCACGTGGGTGTGCCCTTCCAGCCTGTGCAGTGGATTTTTTAGG
>JAWWEV010000095.1:4445325-4456046 GCA_035583235.1 Hafferia zeledoni
TCCTTCATTATACCTTCATTATACAATGAAACCTATTGTAAGGGTGTATTGGCAATAGATGTTTCTTCTGTTTTGGCTCTGTATGAGAAAGAGGAGGGGGGAAAAAAACCCTTTTCATATTTCTAAATGCTTTCAAGTGCTTAAGAAGTTTTTAAGTTTATTTAACAAATTTTCAAGCATCAGGATATGTTTTGGATAAAAATTTACTTGAATCTCCCAAGCACAGAGCTATATTTAATTATATGTGAAGTAAGATTTTGGTATTTTTATTAATGGACCATCCACATTTGCTTTGTAATGGTTACTCACTAGAAATGTCAAGGTGTGTCATCATGACAGATAGGAATGTTGTTATGAAGCAGAACTTCCAGGTAATGAAAAATGAGTATATTTCTGGAATGAAATATATGAAATCTTTTAAGCCGGAGTGAATTGGGTTTTTCCATGTTTCTAGAAAAGGATGATGACTGTTTTTTATGAGATGACACACTCAGTATGCGGTGTTTCTTTAGCTCCTGTTTAACCCTCTAATGTACTTTATGGGATTATTTTTTTATGTTATAAGGGCATAGAGCATATGGTCAGGAAAAGTTTTCCTGTTAGTAGGTATCTGCCATGAAGGTGTTGTCTTGATGCCACTTCTTGTAAACGCAGATGTAGTTGAAAAGGGAAATTTTGTGGATCTCATTTAACAGATAACTCCAGCTTCCTTAAGAGCAGAGGTGTAGAAGTAGAGAAAATGAACAGATACTGAAATAATTGCTGCATGTTATTGGCAGTGCTCTGAACTGGCCAGACTTCTTTTTATGCTTTCTTTCCATTCTTCTGAAAGCTTTTGTGGATTTTTTTGGCTGTGCCATTTAAATTATGATGTGAGCAGAGATAAGCCAACCTTAGTCAGACTGTAACAGTAAGGAGAGGAGGAATGATTTTGAGTATTTTGCTGTAAATAGAATGATTTATTAGTAAAAAAAAAAGGAAAATCAAGTGTGTGGGATGACATGTAACTGAAATGGAAAAGTTACGTTAATATGTACATTTTTCTGTTTTGAAGTATTAAAGATCCTAAATGTGTGCTGTTACATGGCTTCAGTGAGAAGCAAAACACTTCTTAGTGCATATTGTTCACTAGAATGTAGCCTTATTTGCAAATTTCTACTTTCTCAGTGGGCAGTTTTTTGGAGATTTTATTAAAAAAATATATTCTCTTTGGCACAGTTGTTTTGAGCTATGCTCTTGTTTGTTTCTGTACTTAAAATATCCAAGTTCAGGTTAGCATACATTTATTTTGTGAATAGATGCTTCAGCACCAATAGTAGTATCAGAATCTCAAGTAATGTTATTCTCTGCTTACTTGCAGGATGCTGGAATATGGTATTTGTTCCACAGGGTTGCTACAGGAGATTCTCATAGTTTAGCCATTGAAACCAAATCAGAGCTCACACCCTTGGGAATCTTCTATAACAACAGAGTTCATTCTAATTTTAAGGTAATGTATTATCTCATTAAAAAAAAAAAAAAAAAAAAAGTGAAGTTATTTATTTGCAAATATTCTATATTGGGATTTGTCTGTTCACATTTTGAGCTAGTTAGGTGATAAATTTGTGCTATGTTTGAACTGTGTTGTAGAATGGTGTTTAATAAGCATGGGTATGTTTTCTTGTCACATTTCAAGTATTCATTCTGTTTCATATCTTTGAAACACAAGAACAACTAAAACCAATTAATATTTCTAATAAAATACTTTTTCTCAGAAGTAGTATTTCAGGTACTACTCTTTGTAGCTTTGTTTTCTACTCTGAAGAAAGCTGATCCCTGAAGAATCAAAGGTCATTTCAGCTGTAATTCATCTGATAACTTCCTGGAGTAGATGTGGCTTGTTTTCCTGAGTCTCTAACATACAGTAACTCAAGTGTTTACACATGGTGACAGTCTCTGGCTAGAGATAAAGCTTCAGTGTTGCCTTCAGGAGCCCAGTAATTTGTGATAGTTTTTTCTTACAGGGTTCTCAGCCTAGATACAGGTATTGATGATTGTTTTATTAGTGTGACTTTCATACCTTTTCCACTTGTCAGCTAAATGAAGTTAAAATCCTTACAGTATTTAATTTGGAATCTACCTGCTCTCTGTGTGTGGGTGTATAAATATAATGACATTTACAAAGCCATCTAGACTCTAAATACTTATTTGTGTTTGAAGTTTGCCTTATAAGGAAGTATTTGGTCCATGGAATTGCTATAACACAATTTCATAGTTTAGCCACTGAAACCTTATAGAATCACTACTAGCCTTTTTATGCCAAGTGAAACTGATTTTCCTTAACAGTTGACTGTTTAGAATACCAAGAAATGATGCAATATTTTATGGAAGTTGTGTTAACAATGTGTTTGGGACTGTAGGGGATTTTGTTCAGATTGAAATTCATACAAATGGAATAAAAAAGTGCTTTGGGGAAAAAACCTTTTGGCTGTATATCTAGTGTCATCTTTAAACACAATTTGTGTGCTCAAATTCCATGTTAAAAGAGAACTCCACTAGCAGGTCTGAGGATCTACTTGTGCATAGGACTCAATTGTAATCATAATTTGGATCACTGGTGAAAATAGTTGCAGGTATTTGTATGTAATTCAGGTTAAAGAATGTACCTGCTTCCTCCTTGCTTTTGTTTTCTCAAGTAAATTATATCATACTGAATTATAGATTTCCAAGCTGATGATTGCTTACACAAAAATAATCTTTAGTGGTGAGAAGAGTTTAGTTTTAAAGTGAAATACAAAGGACTTTTTTGCAGTGGGTTTTTTTCCATTTCTGAGGATAATATTCACCACAAGATTGGATTCAGACTTTCCAGAACACCATCTGGAAATAAATGCAAAACCTCAGAGAGATGTTGTGAAGAAAATCTGAGATGAACTTTTATGATTGTCCATTACTTTTTTTTTAGTCCCCAAGAGTTTATTTCTTCTGCTCAAATTAGCACAGACTGGTTTATTATATTAATTAGCTAGTTTTCCCTTAGACAATATGCCATTTGAAGCCAAACCCAAAATCTAAGAGTTCCTAATTTTTGTATGGAATGCAATGTTTAAATTTTATAAATTTAATATTTACTCTAATTTTGGAGACTATGAATTTTCTTTTCTTGCTTGTTTCAGGCTGGTTTGTTCATTGATAAGGGTGTTAAAACAACTAATGCTAGTGCTGATGATCCCAGGGAATATCTTTGTTTGGACAATAATGCAAGGTAAAGGATATTTTATTTCAATTGAGTGAAAAATGGTGAATTTTTTGAGACTGCTCTTGCCTTCACAGGGGGAAAAACACTTGTAAAACAATAACATAATTTATAAACTATAATGAATCAATAAGTTCATATATAATTTTTTTCCCTCATTTGTTCATCTGTTTTGGGAACAACACGGATGGTATGTCAAATGATTTGGCTGTTTCTTCTGAATTTTTGCTCAGGGTAGTTTTCAGGTTCCTAGAAGACATTGTTTTAAACATGCTCTACCATGATGCTTAAAATGTATTCTGGAATCTCTGCTAAAAGGAAAGGTTTCCTTTCAAATCTGATCTTCTGACTTATGATTCAATTTTAACTAATTGTTAGGAAAAGGCTTCAGTAATCCACTTGCCTTTCAGTGTGCTGAATGCTTTCTGCTGTACCTTGCAGGTCATAGCTCAGTGTGCAGTTTTACTGAAGGCTACGTGCAGAGATGGTACAGTGAACCACATTTTCTTTGGTTTATAAAATGAGAAAAAACAAGGGAGAGTCTAGGAAAGTTCCAGGTTATACTGTTCCTGGTTAGTCCTGAACTTCAAATAACATAGCCTAGGATAGTGATTTTATGACAATATGGTATAACTATCTCAACATTTTATTGTGACAACTAAGCATTAGGACTGAAAATATGATTCTTAACATTCTCTTTATTTTCAAGCCCTGTGTTTAGGACAAGGACAGTTAAGTGACAGTTAAGCTGCAGATGCAGAGAGGAAAGTTCCTAATTTTGGTGATGCTCAATAGTTGGAAATGAACTTGCTAGTTCCATATTTTGACAGAAACCCCATATATACGCTTGGGGTTTACCTCAGTCATTACAGGTAGTCAAGAGGAACATGTATTGGCAAAATGTCCTATGAGAACCTGTAGTGTGTTGAGAATGCCAGAAACTTAGTGCATGAGATGAAGTTTGTGTTTCACAGCAGATAAAGGAGTAATGAGGCGCTGTGTAACTAACTACATGAGGCCACTAGTTATTGTACATGGGACCAAACTGTGGGGGTTTAAATGCTAATTGAGGAGATTGAGACTATCAAAGCCAAACATTTACCTGTTCTCCCCTTCCTGCCTTGGATGGGGAGGAAGCAGATCCGAATCCAAACAAAAGAGTACAAGGTGATGATTGAGGTAATGGACATCTTTACCCACTCAAGATGCCTATTTGTAATTTTTTAAAATGTATTACTTTTTCTCTGGGGTCTTGGGGATGATCAAGTGAAACCTTCACCAGTTCTTAATCAGGATGTTTCTTCCTATTCTTTAAAATAGATTCCAACCCTAATTTACAGTACAAGACTGTCTTGGTAGCAATGTAGACTATCTGGTTTGGAACAGAAAAATATCTCAGATGTTCTTAAAGAAGGGGCATTTCTCTGTGTCAGAAGTGTTTGAAAGATTTGAGGGACCAGTTAGACAAATGTCTAGCCTGCTTTTGCGTAGTTAACGTGAGCCCTGTGAATCCTCCCAAGCAGCTTTAATTCCCTTCATCAGACTCTTGCATTAATGCTGCAGTAAAAGTGGGGAAGGCAAAAAGTAAAAGGGCGTAAAAGTAGTGAGATGTACCTAAAGAAACTTAGGGAGACTGAGCAAGAGAGTTACTGGAAAAGAGAAGTTTTATATTCCTTCTTCATTATACCTCGAGACACTTTTCTAGTAATCAGAGAGTTAGAGATGTACCTGAATTTATCTTCTGTCATTCCAAACATGAAGCAGAGTGAAATTTGCTCATCAGATGAGCATGAGTGTTTATCTTTCAGGCTTACTCAAGTCAATATGTATGACACATGTAAAACAAAGAGTTTTCTTGTACTGAATGTTTGGATTTTTATCTCTCCCAGGTTTCGACCTCATCAAGATGCAGACCCTGAAAAGCCCCGAGTTGCTGCCCTGATTGACAGATTAATCTCTTTCAAAAACAATGATCATGGGGCCTGGGTCAGGGGAGGGGACATTCTCATTCAAAACTCTGGGTAGGTATTCATAAGTAAACAGCTGCATGCTGTTACGAAGTTTTACCTGAAGCTTTCTTTATGTAAGTACATTACAAAAGGATTCTGAGAGAGGATTGACGGTTAACTGGACAAATTTCTCACGATCATGATCAACTTTCATGCCATGCTTGAAATACACAAGTTTATATGAGATTCGATGAGAACCTGCCTTAAGCAGCAAAAAAAGAAACTGTAATATAGAGAAGTCTAAAAGTTGGTAGACACAGTAAGTTTAGATTGAGGTATCAATGCCCTGAAGCTCTCATGTCCTGCTTAAAATGTGTAGAAAATTATTTGATTAGTTTTTAACAACATTTTTGGAAGAGTTAAGTGTGTGGTGGGTATAAGTTCCATTAATAGAAAGATTCAGGCTTTTTTTGTTCAGTCCATAACAGAATATGCTCTTAAAGTAGCCTATTACAGGATAACTCAGGAAAAATCCTGATGCTTTCAACTTTCTTTTAGGTTTGCAGACAATGGAATAGGTTTGACATTTGCTAGGTGAGTACTTTGTTAATCATTTATGTGTTTTCTTGCCTAGAAGCTTCGAAAATCTACATGCTGCTATTAAAATTAAGGCTGTGGTTTTGTTTTTGGGCCTGGTTCTATTTCCAGTGATGCAGATGAAGTTATAGAGACTGTAAACTGACACAGCTGCCAAAGCTTATACTTTAATTCATCCTGTACTTGGTTTACACCAGTTTTCTGCCTCTTCACCAGAAGGGATACATTTATCCAGATATTCTTGGTTTTGTATGATTCCTTTTTCGTTTTTTGTTTTTCTTCTGAACAGTTGAAAGGAAATATGGAAAAGAAGGCAGACAAGCATTTAGAGAGGGTGGAGTCTCCTTCTAATGAAAAAAACCCAAGTAACTTACGTAGTAAACCAAAAGTGTTGCCATTTGAGTTATGACAAACTGGCCCTAGGATTGCAAAAGAAAGAGTACTGCATTAGAAAGGCAGTTAGATATTTTAATGTTAACTCTCTGCTGAACATTTCAGACAGTTAACCTCAATTACTGTTAATAACCAAATTTGTGTATTATAAATGAAGTCGAAACTGCTCTGCTTAAGGAGGACTGTTACAGAAGTAGAAGTAGGACTATGCCTTGGTATGTGCATCTGCTGGAGAGTCTTGGCTAAAGACTTAACTGTGATGTTGTTGCTTTGATAGTGATGGGAGCTTCCCAAATGATGAAGGTGCCAGCCAGGAGGTATCAGAATCACTGTTCATAGGTGAGAGCAAGAATTATGGGTTTCAAGGTGGCCAAAATAAATATGCAGGAACTGGAGGAATAGACAACAAGACACGCACTCTGCCTAGAAATCGGTAAGTATGTCATGAGTGGAGGAAGTAGAAATGCAAGATACGTTCTCTGTATCAGATGTAAACACACTTCTTGCTAGAGCTGTGAGAGATTGATGCCATTGAAGGTGGTACTCTTTATACTGCTTTGTGTGCAGCTGTGTTATTCTTACTTTTTTGCTGAGGCAGTTTCTTCTGATGCTACCACAAGTCACTTTGCTGTAGCAATTTTAGTTATCCTACTTAAATGAAACCTTCATCTTGAAAAACATTTGGTTCTGGAAGAGAGAAGGAAAAAGCTTTCAGTTAAAAGAATTTCAAGGGTCAGTTTGGCTTTAGAGACTGCAGTCTGTCTGTACCAGATCGCAATCTGTGACCATGATCCTTTTCTTTTTTCACTGACTTGCTCTGTGACTTATTTAACATGGGGTCAAGTCCTATCCTTGCCACTGACTAGGAGAGAAGACTTGTGGTTTAAGCCCAGCTGGAAATTAAGCCCCACGTCGCCTCTCCCCTCCTCTCACCCCCTCAGGTGAGAGAGACAGAAGGCAGACATCCTGAATTAAGATAAGAAGAATTTACTGGAAACAGCAGTGAGATAATAAAATGAATAGTCACAGCAATAATGTTAATAACAAAATATACAGAATGAGAATGACTTACATATAAAAAAATGCTGACCAAGGCAAAGAATAAAATGGTTGAGAGAACATCTATGCCCACATTTTCCCCACAAGCCCAAGACAATGAAAAACAATGGTGAACAAACCCTCTGGTCAAGACCAGTGTTACCCAACAACTCTGCCAGTTGCTCCCATGGAAAAAGGAACAGCCCCCTTTCTAGGAAGTGAGAGTCCTTTCCCCTGTCCCCCAGACATGATGTAAGATGGTGTCAAATAGCACAATATCTTGGCCACACCCACAAGGCTCCAGGCTCTGCTCCCTCATGTCCTTGGCCAAAACCAGGACAGTATCCACCCCTTATTCTATACCATCTACTCATGTCCCGACACTACTCCTTCACATGCTGTCTGTCTGTCTATCTATCTATCTACCTAAAAATATACACAAGCACATGTGTCATTTCTATTGTCCATAGCTGTCCATCCAAGATGTTTTGCAGAATGTTTTCATCCAAAAACCAAATCTCCTTGAGGTACACATTGTGTTTCCACATCCCTCTGCGCTACCCACGAAGTGCACCCTGGTCCTTGAACAAAAATAATCCCGTAGATGAGTTTGGCTTTGCTTGAGGCAGAACTAATCCACACTGTTTTCCCTAACACACTCCTCTATATGCACCATGGGGATTTTACCATCTTCCATGGTATGGGGAGATTTTGATGGGCAGGTTCCCCCACCCATTGCTTTCAATGTGGCACTCGGTGGTCCTATAACTTTGTTCAGGTCACAATAGTCTACTGTCAGTCTCCACTGGACTTAGGCACTGGCCATATGTGACTATTAAAGGATGAGCAAGTCTTGCTGACTACTCCCTGGCTCTCCAGTTCAGTCTCCCATCTCATGGATGGGGGTCACAAAGTCCCTGTTGGTGCAGTGTTATCGATGGTGCACTGTTGTGGTAGCAATCTTGTTCTTCCACCCTCAGCAGTCTCCACAGCAGCTATCCACCAATGCCTTTTGGATCCTTGAAATACCCTCTCCTGAGGTAATCTAAGCCAAGAATGCACAGGGCCTCTGGGCTGGTCACAATAGGATATTTTTGCCATTTGTTCCCAGTCCGACTCACTTCAGCTTTCAGCACAGTCAGATGTTGGAATCCCTGTCACTCCAGAAATCGAGGTGGTTTCTGCCCCTACATATCCTGATGGCATCAGGGTATACTGTTCACTGGTGTCAACTAAAGCCTTATACTCTTGTGGGTCTGACACACCAGGCCATCAGATCCAGTAGATCTGATTGTCCCTTTCCTTCACCTGGCTGGAGGAAGAGCCCCTCTAGTTCTGGTCATCATGCCATTGCTCACTTCTTGTAAATATGAACTGAAAGTCCCTTCAAAAGGATCAGAAGTAACGTCATCCCTCCTATTCTGTCTGAGGACTTACCTACTGGAAACTGGAGTTGCCACAGCATTCTCCTTGCAAATATTCTGTTCACTTTAACAAGGTCCTGTAGTTGTTCAGGGATGAACTTCCAAACTATTGGAGCAGAATAGTCCTTCAAAAGCTGGCCAATTTTCTCCCATATTCCATGCCACTCATGACTATTGACTCTCGGGCAGATTTCTGATCAACCTTCCTAGAAATGTTTTTCTTGACTCTAAACATGGTGTGGACCACACTAAGGAGGCCTGGCAGACTTAGCAACAAGAACATGCAAAGGGAATTCAGAATTCTCCAAAGCTGTTGTAACAGGCCTGAAGGAGAAAAAGGGTTTGAAAGGTTCAGAAAATCATCCTCCCATGTTCCCCCAGAGGGTGGGTACAATTATTAATGAATTCCCAGAGGCAGCATACAAAGCCAGAGCAGGAGAGCAACACTGAATACGCATCTCAAATGACCCTCATTGCCCTTGATGTTATATCCTGTACTCGTAATTCCCAGTACAGCAACAGAGCAATCCTGATCCCTCTCCCTATTCTGAAAAATATCATCACAAGGAGCACATCTGGGAACAGAGACAATGTTTGGTACTAACCCACATGAACAGACCAGGCAACATTGTGATCAGTGGTCCATGTCTAATACATAAAAGCTTAGATCAAGTTTGTTTCCAACCTGCACTGGGTGGGTTTGTTGTTATCTCAACCCTTCGTGCCCCACATTGGGTGCCAATTAAAACTGATGTGGCTGAAAATTAAGCCCCACACAGCCACTCCCCTCAGGTGAGAGAAACAAAAAGGTGGAGATCCTGAGTTGATATAAGAGCAATTTACCGGAAACAGCAATGAGATAAGAAAACAGACAGTAACAACAGCAATATTAATAACAAAAGTGTACCAAAAGAGGGTGATTTACGTACAAAAAATGCTCACTGACTGAGCCGGTGCCACGTGGCTCCCATCACAAAGAACAAAATGGCTAACAGACTTTCCATGCCCACCTTTCTGCCTCAAGCCCAAGACAATGAAAAGCAGTGGTGAACAAATCCTCTGGTCAGGACCAGCATTACCTCTGCTCTGTTCACTGCTCCCTCCGCCGGAAAAAGGGAAGCAAGGGAGAATACCTTTCCCCTGCCCCCAGCCATGGCAAAAGATGGTAGCAAATAGCACAGTGTCTTGGCCACACCTACAAGGCTCTAAGCCCTCCTCTCATAGCCGTGGCCAAAACCGGGATAAGGGGTGATGTAAGTCTGGGCCACCCAGGGTTTTTCATACTTTGCAATTTAAGGGGAAGAAGTTAATGTGGCAATGATTTATAAGGCATTCAGTCTAGTTCACTGGAATCACAGAACAAATGAGGTTGGAAGGGACCTTTGGAAGCCACGTTGTCCAACTCCCCTGCTCCAGAAGTGTCATCTAGAGTTGGTGTTCCAGGGCCATGTTCAGTGACTTTAGTGTATCTCTAAGGGTAGATTCTCTACAGCTTCCCTGGCCAACTTGTGCCTGTGCTCAGTCACACTAATGGTGAAAAAGTTTCACCTGATGTTTGGGAGGAACCTCCTGTTTCTCATTTTGTGCCTGTTGCCTTTGATCCTTTCACTGGGAGGAGCCTTGCTCCATCTGCTTTGCACCTTCCCTTGAGATGATATTATACGTTGAGATTCCTGCCTTAGCCTTCTCTGCTCCAGGCTGAACAGTGTGAGGTGCCCCAGTGTTTCCTGTTATAGGAGATACTGCACAAACTTAGCATCTTTGTGGTCCTTTGTTGGACTCCCTAGTATCTCTATATCTGTCTTGTATTGGGAACAAGCACTGTAGGTGTCAGCTTGCTGAGAGTATACTTGGCCTAATCATGCCGATCACTAATGAAGATGCTGAACAAGACTGGATTCACTATTAACCTCTGGGGTACACCAGTTACTGGTCTCCAAGTAGACTTTCTGCCATCACTTTCTAGACCCAACCATTCAGTTGGTTTTCAGTCTGTCTCACTCTCCTCTCATACAGCCTGTACTTCATGAGGATTTTATGAGATCCTCAGAGTGTCAAAAATCTTACTGCAGTTTTGGTAGACCT
>JAWWEV010000095.1:4479452-4510972 GCA_035583235.1 Hafferia zeledoni
ATATTTTATATATAGATACAGATACAGATATATATTTAGATTTATATTTAGATTTATAGATTTATATTTTTATATATATATATATATAACCAAGACAAAAAAAAAAAAAAAAACCAAAAAAACAACAAACCAAACAAACGAAAAAACCCCAAACAGGTACCCGGTACCCACAAAGAGAAGGGGAAAAAAAAAAAAAACCACCACCCAAAACCCGAAAACTAAGATCAGCAAAGCTGTTGGGGAACACATTTGGTGCAAGTAGCTCAGTTTGCAACCTTCATGTGAGATACAGGCTGAGGTCCACCAGCTCAAGCTGGTTTTGTGTTATCACACCATGAATACAGGAGTTTATGGAATGAGATGTCTGAGGTTCTGCTGTGGGAGACCTGGCATCAAACCACTAAGGAAACCAGGTCTAATCATGTGAGAATGTGTAGGGAGTCAAGTGGGGACCTGTCAGGTCACTGGAGCCACCTGATGCAAAGGGGCTTCGCAGCCAGCAGTGAAAGTCTCTGGTGTTGGGAGTGTGACAGCCAGAGAGTCTCATGAATGGTCAGGCTGGAACACTTCCTTAATGCTTTCTGTGGTTTTGTTGTCAGTTATGCTGCACAGTTTTCATTGCAGAGCAACAAAACCAGAAACAAAATGTTTCCAACTACATTGCTGTGAAGGGAAAGCCTTAGGTCCCAAATAGCTGTTCAAAATTATTTTTGCCATTTATATTTGAATAAGAATTATGTTATTCTTATGCTAGTTTGGTTTTTTAATGTTGTTTATGTTTTCATCTGGCGTTTTGTATTTCAGCAGAGGGCACTGTGATCATACTTAGAATTTGATTTGTTAATTGGGTCACTTGAGAATGGAAAAATATGACACTGTTTTTCCTCAGCATTAGACCTTAAATCATAGGGCTATACACATAGGATTTATTATTTTCCATTTTAGTCACTGGCTCATCATCGTGGTTAGAAGACTGGAAGCAAGTGAGAAAAAACACTTAAAGGAAACAATATGTTTTAAAAATAAAATAATGTCTGTATTTTTCTGTAGGGAAGAATTAGCTAAATAAAGGCCTAGACATTTTTCCTCTAGAGTACTGTAGTTTTCCATAGAATAACAATGTACTGGATAGGCATTTTAACAGTACAATATAGGCTTTTTAACAAAGAATTTACAGCAGCTGCTATATCAGAGTATAACAGAGAAAGACACAATTCTCAGACCTTACTGTTGTGTACAAGTCACTGAAACGCAACCTGCTGTTCTATGCATTAACACAAAGGGTAAAAACACCAAACCCACCTCCACTGCAATTACACCTGGGGAGGTCAGGCACACCGTAAGACTGGCATCCCCGCTTCCCTCCAGAAGCCAATCCCATGCTGTGAGCCTCAGCCAGACCCTGCCTTTGTTTTGTGCCCAACTCTTGCATTTTCCCACCAGCACATGGGCCTGTTTTGAGTCTCAACTGCTGACTGAGTAGGTAGGCATTACGAATTTGCTGAAATGAGAAAGAGAGGAAAAAAGAAAAAGGAAGAAGGTCTCTGCCACCTATCACCCCACTATGCCGGGATATACGGTGTTACCCAAGCTTGTTTCACTGTGGAATTTTGGGTGATAAGCATTTCACAACCACAATGGCAGGCACAGGGACGAGCAGAAGAGATGACATGAACTGGTGCCCAATGGTGTGATGTGGCCATCAGCATTGCCCACCACGACCCAGCAATGTACCCTTGCTCTCACCAAGTGTACGCAAGAATAAGAAGGTTGGACTTGATGATCTCCGATGTCTTTTCCAACCTGTTTCTGTGATTCTGTGAACCACCACATCTCCAGCATCGCTGTCCCTGCTCTGCCAAATGCTGTGAGCTGAACAGCTCGTGTGGGAGTAAGGAGTAAAGATGTTGCTATCAGTTGCGCATTTCCTAATCAATTCATTCAGCTGCTACACAGAAAATGGCAGTAAAAGGGTAGCAATACACAGAGATCTTGCATGTGAGTCAGGTTAGATGGCTGATAATATTGCCTAAGGGATAAATCAGTCATTCTTTCAGGGATTGTGTGTGTATATTTGTGTTGGTATAGAAAAAGCAAGAGTGAGCAATTCTGATTTATATAAGACCCTCTGAGACTGAAAGCAGCTGAGAATAAAGAAGGCCATATCTGCACCAGACCATTGGAGGAGTTAGCTACTCCCCAGAGGGTTCTCATGAGAACTCCTCAGGTTTCTCACAGCACACCAGACGTGTTCCAGAAAACAGTTAGGATGAGTTCATATAAACATTGGACTTGTGAGATGGGTTATAACCAATTGGGATTTGCAATTAGGTGGTGTGAGGTTCAATTTAGCCAATTGAACGTAGCTTTAACCCTATATAAACTGTGTGTAGTGTGTAATAAAGGGGCATTCACTTGATCACAATGATCTGTGTGTGGTGTCCGGTTCCTCTGCCATTTATTGTTTAATTTATATTTATGAAAAGATGAGGTCAGAATAAAACAAAGAAACTAATACTGGCTAGGAACCTCATCCTTTGAATTTTCTGCATTGAGTTGCTTATATCCATATTTTATGCTATTTTATCCAAAAGTGGTATTTGTATTTCTCACAGATCATACATCACTTGGCAGGATTGCTTTGTGCTCTTCAGCTAGGAAAGCTTACTCAAGATATCTCTATTTTGTTTTGATGGTAGCACACAGACATGTGAAAACAAGAAAAACAATTTGGTTTTTAAGAATCACCCTCTTCTTTCCCTTCCTCTCTAGGATTAAATGTGATGTTTTTACAAAACAGAAACAGGAACACCTTGTGCTTTAGACATCAGGATCCTTTAGGGATGCCATGGCTAGACACTATTTTCTGTGACCTGTGATCCACTCCTTGTAGTTGCACTGATTGTGTTGGTTCTTCTCTATTATACAGTGCTTGTAAAAAAAGACCTCTGGGAACATGAGGGTTGTTTACAGGTATCTAATGCCAGTACTGGAAACAGTGAATAAAAAAAGGAGACTTGGCTGTTGGCAATGTGGTAGTTTCTTGCTGTGCAGGAGTCAAGTGCCCTGGGAGTTATTTCTAGCCCTGTGGGTATGCAACATACCTGACAAACACAGTAGTTATGCATTGTTTGTGGTCAAAAGTTTATGACATACTTGCCCACCACCTTGTTGACAGGCTGTCTTAACAAGCAGCTCTCAGCAGGATCCTTCTAATGAGTCAAATATTTCTTCAAAATGTATTAAATAACAGATCTACCTGCGTACAGCTATATGCCACACAACAGTGACCTCTAGCTAATTATTGTTCCTATTCCACCCACAGCACCCACAGGAAAAGTTGCAGCAGTTCAGTTTGTCTGCATTTTCTATGTCTTTGATTTTAGAGTAAACATGACATCTGAAGCTAAGAGGATCCTCAGTGACAATGTGAGAACAATGCCTATATTTTAAGTTCTGGTTTTCATTTGGCATGTTACCATCCTTGCTGCTTTCAGAAGATTGATGAGTTGTACTTGTGTGACTGCATTTGTTTCCCATTGCCCCCCCCAGAAATGACCTCTGTGACTGTGCTGGCTTGGGTAGCTAAACCAAGCAATTTAAAAAATATACTTACCCCAGTTTGTTATTATAAATTCTGTAATTTCCATTGTATTTAAAAGGGTTTCTCTGGTATCTTGTGAGTCTGTAGATAATACAGGTTCCTAAGAAAGCAGTGGTGCCTCTGTACATTGACACAATATAGCTACCACTTATTCTTCATTTCTTTTGTCTTGTGAAGTGCACAAAGAAATCCCACCTGCTATACTGCCATTTCCTTGTCACCTTCAGACTTGTATCAAATGGGAAGCATGGAAAGTAAGATTGGATATTTAACTTTGTAAGAAATTTTTCAGTGATTTAACATTATGGTGCCTAGGAGGAAAAGAAGGAAAAAAGACACACTGTGTATCTATACTGGCTTGAAAAGGAACAGGAGATGACCACAGTGGACCACAATGGACAAAAGGGCAGGAAAATGGCCCTAGGGGTTATGGGAAGAAGAAACTGGGATGGGAATGGCTAAGGGAAAATACAACTGGGATGCCATAATGGTTTTATTTAAACTATATCATAAACTTAAAAACATCTTTAAACAGCCATATTATTGTTCGGTTTGTCATTCCTTGGCATAATGTTTTCCAGCCCTGTGTCATCATCATAAATCCACTTTTTGTAATAACTGTTCACTGATTATATCCTTGATATTCTGCCACAAAGCTGTAAGACAGAGCAGGTACTGGAGGCATGAGAAACACATGTGCAAGTTTGGGTGGCCCCATGAGCTTCAGGAGCTGCAGGAGATGGGGGAAACACAGCATTGCTCACCGTAGCCATGGATGACCAAGACTGGCAGTAGAACTGGCTCTCCCAGGGCTTGAGGAGGATGTCCAGGTGTCCCCAAGGCAGGAGTACCCCTTGCCCAAGAGGATTTCCATGACACCTACTCGGCCGCATGCTTATCACACAATTCTGCTCTGGCTATTGGTAGACAAAGGAGATCCTGCAGGGCAGAAGAGAGGGCAAGGAGACTATGTCAGGATGGCAGGAAAAAGAAATATGATCTGGTTCATCATTTATTCCCCCATCAGCTCCTTTCCTCTGCCTTCTTTCTTAGTTTCCTTACATACCACTACTTGCAGAGGCAACTTCTCTCCAGTGTCTATATCAACTATATTAACTATGCTGATGACACTGAATATACTAATCCATTTAAACTATTAATTGTATTTGATTATTTCCTTGCAGAATGGCTTAAATAGCTCTTTTCAGGGCCTAATGTTTTTCCCTTTACAAATATTGTGGGCTGTGAGCATGCCAGGTTTTGATTTAAAAGTGACACAAGGTGTTATTTGATTGTAATTATTAATTTTGTAATCACTTTTGCCTATTTTAGATCTGATACATGTGAATACTTCTTACCTCTCACTTAACATTGGTTATATCTCAATTAGTGCATAAATCCACCAGTTCTTGCTTATTTCATTCTCGTCTCCTCCCAATCTTTAATACAGTTCTATAGATGTTTGAGTTTTGGTACTCAGCAGTATTTTTCAACATCTGCTGCTGTGTGCACATACCGAGTGTAGTTATTAAAAACCCTCCCAATGACAACACATCAATTTCACTGCAGAATATAAAGGGAGGCAGCTGAAAATTGCATACCTGTTTTCTTAATGCTAAGATGCTAGTAAATGTTTTCAGGCTCTGGATGTTGTGATTTAATGTGACTTGATTCTATAAGAAGACTTCTGCTTCTCTCGGTCTAAGCCGGTTACAAGACAATCAATTCTTCATGAAAATTGGTTTAAATGATGGTTAAAGAGAAGAATTGTCTTTGTGCTGAGGCTTGGAAACTTTAACCTGAAAAGACTGGTATGATAAGGACAGTAAAATCTTGAGTCAGCCAAACAGCAGCTGCTTATAAAAGTATGTCATTCAAACCCACTAGTTTACAATCCACGCACATGTTTAGCTCAGCAGGCAACACTGTATTATAAACACTCTCAAACGCAGTTCAGAGCCAAGCGCAGCAGACTATGTTTACCTCAAGACTTAGCTTTGTCACCCCAATATGCTGATGATATAAAGATCTCCAGGTGTGTTCACAGTGAATCATAGAACATCTCAAATTGGAAAGCACCCATAAGGCTCATTGAGTCCAACTTCCTGATCCTTAGAGCATGACTTAAAACTAATCCATATGACTCAGAGCATCCATATGCTCCTGGAACTCTGACAAACTTGGTACTCTGACCACTTCTCTGTGGAGTCTGTTCCAATGACTCTTCATCAGGGTATGATAAAGTGATCACATTTTGAAAAAGACTGTAGGAAAGCCATAATTTTTGACTTGTCCTGCTTCATAACAGCTTTATTTCTCAGTTAGGTGTTGTTGCTTTTCAACAAATGTTTTTATACTGCAGCAAGAATTTTGATGGTTACTTTTATCAGGAGAGAACTATTAGACAAGTAGTTATTATAATATAAATATTTTAGAACATGATACTTTATGCAGACATGTTCAGATATTGTGATACAGTCCATAAGACAGAGTAAAAATGGATTCAAGTGGATAGATATTTAAAGATACAAATACTGGATCCTAGTGGTAACTTTGGCTCTTGGCAGTTGTATGCAGCATGTACCATAGTTGCTCTTTTGAGCCCTCATTTGCTCAATTTGAAGTATCATTAGATTCATGAAATTATCTCCTTTAAATGGAAGATAATTATATGAAAGGTTTTGTATCCAAACTTCAATTTCAACCCCTTGTTGGTGCAGAAGGCTTTTCTCTGTTTAGCTTAATCCTCATTTATCACATATCACACCGATGAGAAAACTTCCTTTCCTGAAAATAAACTTTGCTGTCACATAGGTCTGCATAAAGTAAATAAATCTCAAGTGGAGAGTATTGGGTAAAAATGTTTTGAAGCAAGATTTATTTTTTCATCAAATATCTTCTATCTAGTCAAGTAACCATGCATATCACAATTCAACTGTCCGTGTTTATGTTAGACTTCATAAGTAACTGAGTTTTTCTTAGGATTTATTCCTGGGAAACCTATGGAACAAATAATTTATCCTTTCCTCCTCCTTTGTTTTGATTCTTGTCTCTGTAGTATTATCTATCATTTTTGCTGTTGTTCCTTTCTCCTTGTGAGGCAAAAGTGATGCAAACACAAGACAGACCTACACAGAAAAGTGTGTTCTATGTGCTGACCTACGGACAAGAGTATTGAATTGTAGATTGTGCAGGTACACAATGAATGAGTCTTGCAAAGGAGCAATATCAGCAGCCGTCAAGTGCTAGCATTCTTCTAATCATCTTATCTAACCTATTCAGATTCAGAACGAAGCCACTGCTCTGATATTTGAATAAGAAAAGGGAAATTATGAGAATGAAGGCAGTTTTAAAGAATGACTGTCCTTTGTTCCTCACCAATTACCAGGATTGACAGAGGCAGACAGGCCTGTACGTTTTAATGGCAGTAACTCCATAACAATTCTCTTTATCTTGTGACATGGGTGTTACTTGCTGCTGAGCTCCTTGAATGCTCATACCTTCAACCCCACAGCTGTTTTCTGATAACAGCTCTATACCTTTTCACCCAGGCCATGAGGACAGTATTTCCCAGAGCCTCCAGTGCAGTATTTTCCCCATATTGTTGCCATACTGCTGTTGATATGCTGGTGGTATCATGGGCTTACCCACAGTCAGACCTGTGCTGTTATTATAGCAGGTTCTCCTGGGAAATGGTTACTGATGAGAATCATTCCCTTATTTCCATGCCTGGCAGCTGCAGCACCAGGTTTCATTTGGAGACCAAGCAATACATCAGCAGAAAGCTCAACAGCCATCTGAGAATGCAGTTCCTGGCCACACCAGGGCATATAACAGCAGCCAAAATATTGTCCCAAAATAGGTTCTTCTTTTCGGATAGTTTTTACTGAATGTATGGCTCTGCTATCAATTAAAAAATCTATTGTTTCATTCCCTGGCTTTACTGGAACTAGGGGATCTGTTGGAGGTTCCCTGATATTTTTGCTTTCAGACCCCCAAATCCCTGTCTATTCCTCTTCTTTCACTTTCTTTTCTATTGCTCTTTTCAATATAGTCTGCATGTCCTCTCAGTTAGGATCATGAGTCAGCTTGACAGTTTCCTGATACATTCCTACAGGATTCTTTCAGTACAAACCAACAGATCATTTTCATTTTGACAAATCCAAGGGATATATGCAAAAACTGGCAGACACTCTGTCACCACTACTTGTCCTAAAAGCACTTGTATCACTGGCTGCATGTGTCCCCAAGTCCAACCTGCAACAAAAATTCTGATTTCCCATATGCCCTTTATTTTGGTCCATATCCTCTTTATCTATTCCTTCCCTGATTTCACATGAGGTGGAACAGAGGGAACTAACATTTGCACATCTTTCAGCCCATCCCCTCAGCAAGATACAATCTCTTGCCCTTTCTCCTTCTCCTCAATACATACCATCAGCATATCTCCTCCCAATTTACACTTCTTCTGAATACCTGGATCTCTATACAATATCATAAAAGCATCAACATAAAACCAACCTCATCCTGTTTTCCAAGTCAGTGGCAAAACAACACCAATTCCATGAAAATACTAAACCACAAGAACAGATTTTCCTCATTCTCCATTTCACAAGGCAGCAAGGTGGCCAGTACTGGTTACAGTATTTAATCCTTTTATCTTTAGTCATTGGATCTTCCCCAGACATATTCCAGTTCTTCAAAATACAACCTGGGGGCCAAAGGGTAGAATTGTAAACTGGTTTGCCAATATCCAATTACCCAATTTCTTTATCCTTGGGACTGGGCCTCCAGTACATCATTTTAACCATGACTTCATACACTCCAGTTGTCTCTGTCAAGCATGTATGAATTCTCCCAAATCCTTCTCCTAGTATTTTATCAATCCCACTGATTGGCTACAACAAAATGAAATCTGATAGTCACCAGACTAGGATTCACCTTTCTTTTGCCCTTGCTCAAATACCTCAAGGCTGTTGTACCTTTAAGTTGCTCACCACCCCAGTGCTGTAGCAGATTCAGTGAAGTCCCCAGTCAAACTGGTTGGTGTGTGCTGGATTCCTATTTGATCCAATTCTACTTGCCTGTGGGCATCAAGATGGCCATATCAACTGGGTCACTGAAACTGTTGTTCCAAAATACATCTTTCTCTTGATGTGCAAGAGGCCAATACATACACTGTGGTGTTTGATTCACCCTCTCCTCCTGCTGAAATTACCTTTGATCCAGTCAGAGCAGAATCAGCACAGTTGCTGACTTGGCTTTATTAGTTTTTTCCTTATCTTGGGAATTCTGTGAGATGTCCTTGTGGCCCCTAAATCTTCATTCTTTGTATACACTGTCAGTGGTACATCCTTTTTCCTAAGCTTTGCTAATCTCCCCTTAAATCTGAGGTCAGTGAAGCGTGTCAAACCCTAACCCTTAACAAGGCAATTCTACCAACAAGTAATTTATCTTTTGAACACCTGGGCATCAAAAGTACCAATAGCCAGTGGGGACTTCAAGCAGGTCCTGATGAAAACCTGTGTTAGTATGGGAAAGAGCTTTGAGGTATATTATCTGCTGCATGAGGGAGGAAGGATATCTGCATTTGTGAGAATGTTCTTCCTAGGACTCCCAGACTTTCACTCCCTGCTTCTCTCCTTTTTTTACCTAACTTTCCTCTGTAAATAACTTTGATTATTAGAGCCATTCAATGTGACCAGCTAGAGACCCTGTCAACATGTCTTTGTGCATGGAAATCTGTGTGAAGGCATTTTGTATGGAAGCTTTCTCCCACTAATGTGAATTCTTGTGAGGAGTATATTTGTGAGGATTTAGTCAAACTTTGTAGGAATTTATAAACCTGCTGTATTTACATACTTAGCAGTCCTGAGCCTAGTAAAGAAATACAGATTTTTGAAGCAAAATAAGTTGCATCCATTGGAAATGTGCCACGTTCAAATTTGTTATCTAATTAAATTATATACTGGACTGCTGCCACCAATACCTAGATTTAGTAGGTTAGTTTTGTAGCAGTGGTTTTTGCTCTTTGTTCTATGAGTTGAAGCTGTCTTGTCTACTATTGTGTGTTCCTCTCTTAGAGTTATTCAGTGATAAAGGATAGTGATTTTATTTGCACTAGGGAAACCTTTTGTTATTTTATAAGAAAAAAGAGTAATTCTTAAATCTGGTAGATTAATCTTAATTTTTCTTTGTTGGAGTATACAAATCTGTTTTTATAAAAATGAAATGGTACACACAGAAACAAACATACATGTCTGACTTTTCAGTGTTTTTTCCTCAAGTGCAAACATATGTCTTAAAAATTTTTCAATACAGCTATGGAAACCCTTTGAAAACTTGGTACCTTGTGCAGAAATTATTAAACTATCATTCTAGGTAATCTGAATATGTTTATTTTGCACAATGATTACATTATACAGCACATCACAGTCTTCTGGTTCAGTTTGATACCTGTTTTAGAAGCTAATAATATAATTTGAGATCATGGTTGAAAACAGAAATGTAGCATACATGTGAAAGTCTCCCTTTGGCCTAATCTGAAACTAGACTTAAAACTTTACCTCAGGAAGCACAGCAGTAGCATGTAGTCAAAGATGTAAGTGTAAATCAAAAGTTTGTAAATTTTTTTTCATGGTTTTTAATTAGCAACAATTACCAACTTGCACATGGCTATTAGAACATTTCACTGAATTAAACTCATAAGATTTGTAGATATAATTAACTCTTACGTGGATGCAAACCTTGAGTATGTGGTATAAAGTTCAAATCCATAAAGGTTTCATGCATAAGCATGAAATCAGAATTATATTAACAGGCCAGTTCCTCCATACCTAAGCTTCCTTTGGTTTGGCTTATTTTTCTCTCTCTTTGAAGGTAATTTAACAACATCTGGAAAGCTGCATATACCATTTCATCAGTATCCACTATCTTGTTCTAATTTTATTATAATATAATCAGAGCTACATTTTATACACAAAGAAAGTTTTGGTTTCATGAAGTTAACCAATAGAAAGAAAACACCAGAAATGATGCAGCCATGATAGTCTAGGTGTGGGAATGAGGCAAAGTTTGTGGAAGTGGTGAATAGTTTTGGGGGAGGGAGAAAGCAAACTATCAGCTACACAGCCCTCTTGGAAGTTAAGGTGAGAACAAAAAGGTGTTTACTATTTTTCAGAAAAGCTTTGGTTACCTGAAGGGGGATTTCTCTTCCTCCAGATGTACTCTTTGAATTTTAAAAGCATGTGCTGCCTGTCTCCTTGGGAGGGGATGAGAGGCCCTGTAGCACAGTCCACATGTCTTCACAATGCACCACTTCCCTCCTGTCACTTTGCTCACACACTCTAATGTTGATTTGTTTTATGCACAGCTCCAGAGGTTTGATCTGACTTCCTAGTCTGACCTTTCCACCTGGCATGCTTAAATAGTTTTCTTATTTAAATTTTTTAGCTCTGTTTGGGTGCTACATTAGCCGTCTTAAGCCATTTTATGGATGGCAGGAGAGAGGATATATAGTTGTCATGGGAAAAAAATAGTGGCTGTTTGAAAATAAATTAAACTAAAGTAGAAACATCCAAAGGTAAATGTCTAATATATTTCTTTATGCATTAAAACCTTTCCAGACTGATGGCATTTTTACACAGAAGATTTTGTAGGGGGTTCTTATTACAGATCCAACTGTTTGTCCTCTTCTGTAAGCTGACTTTTGATGCAAAACACCTGTATTTGCAACAGCATGATCTCATTTTCTCTTTTGGGGTTTCATTCTACATTGTCTACAGTGCCAGAAGCACCCTCTACCCTGTGATTAGATGCTGGAGAAGGTTGAACCATTTCCAATCTCTATTTAAACCTTATTCCTCTTTGATATTTCAACTGAACAAACCCACAAATGTAAAAGAAATTATGGAAATATATTTTATGCAGAGCATGGTCATGACACAGTTGATCTCTCATCATGCTAGTGAAGTACAAGTAGAGGATACAAAAATGACAGTGATACAGCATGGAACTCACAGAAACCAGACATTCTGACATGGTGTTAAATAAATGATAGTGATCTTTGTAGCCTTCATTTGCATATATACAGGATGTATTGGATATCTTCTGCTCGATCACAGTCTTTTCCAAGTCTTCCATAGTCATGAAGTATTTCTGCAATGGGAGGGAAAGTTCTTAAACATATACAAAATCGATTGAATCTGTACAGAAATAGGCAAACACCTGCAATTGCTGTACAGAATAATGTTTGAGATGTTATTAAATAGTTTTAAAGAAGTCATTCTCATCTTTTTTAATGCTTGCTTAGACAGACTGAGTACTAGCTTAATTTTAATGAGTGCATTATCAACTATGTTGTTCCATCAACCTCTAACTATTACTTCGAAACTTAAATTGAAAATTCTATTAATGTTTTGGCTGAAAGTGTCCTTTCACTTGTGACATTGAAAAACACTGCTCTGAGAACAGACGAACAATAAGGCATCTACAATATGAGATTTCTTGAGGTATGCACCCACCAATAATACCAGCCCCTCCTGAGGATTTCACCATCCTGCATGATGGTGGTGGGTTAGGACAGCTGCTTTGCTTATGTCAGCCATGGACAATATTCTCCTTTGGCCTCTGAACAGCAAACTGCAGTTTGAAAGTGCTGTGATATGTTTCTGCAGATCTGGATGTAGGAGCCTATGCATAAGTGCCATTAAAAAACAACATGCCATCTAGCTAGCTCCTTAAATCTTGGTCCAGATTCACCTCTGCCTGAAGGATAAATTCTTTATGGTAAAACTAGATGAGATGGGCTTTGCAAATCAATTTCTGATTTTAAAAGAATGGAAAAAAGTGAAAGATCATGAGTGATTCATGTTGCCTATCTGAGGAACTGTGTTTCCTACTAGTTATGTCATTGGAAAAATGAAATATTTGAGCAATATAAACATATGTCTGTGTTTAAAAATGATAACAGAATTTAACTTTCCAGGGTCAAAGGAGAGCACATCCCAGATAGGCTTTTTTGGCCGACACTGGCTGTTTTGTTTTTGCTGTCTTAATATACACATTTTATTTGAAGTATTTAAAATTACTTTATAAAGTGACACTACTTCCATGTTAGTGCTGGGGAAAAAGATCAGTCTTGCAGTCAAACAATACAGCAAAAATAGAGTCCATAGTGTAGTTAGTACTTGTGCATCTCTTTTCTAGTTGAAAGTACTGAGAGTTTACAGAGGTCCTGTCACTAGGAAAAATATTAGCATGAGTGAAATTCAAAACTGCCTCAAGCAATTTCTATTTTTTTAATTATTGAAAAAACATTGCTATTCCCTTTATACAAGATAAAATTCCCAGTACAAGGTGAAGCACCTGTTTTTTCTCACTATTCAAACAACTTAAGACACCAAACATCTTCAATCTCATTTTGAAGGTGTTTTGTGTTTTGGGCCATCCAGAAGATTATGATATATATCTTTTTCTTAACTAATGTATTACTTTGATTATTTTGTTTGCTTACTCTGATCATACCAAAATCAACTACTCTCCAGAGAACCCTTGATGACAGGAAAGGAGAGTTCATATATGATTGGGATACAGAGTACAAAGGATGTTGTATAAATGATTGGTTCAGGTGTCTTGGTTTTATGGGGAACAAACTGCACAATAAGGTTTCAGCTTCCAAAGTGCGCTTGAAGTATATTGTATGGTTTAGTTTCTTTAGTATATTCTCTCTCTTCTGCATGTTTACAAATAGGTTAAACATAACAATCTTTAGGACATAGAAATTACATATCTGATATACAATTCTGCATCCAAATAACTAATTCTTATTCTGCCCTTTGTAAATTTATAATTCTTTCCCCTGACTTTATTGATGGAGAACTGGAAGTAGAGAAGGGTGTAAAGATTTTCTCCATAAAACACAAGCTTATGTTGGTGACAGCCTGCAGATAGGACTTTAAAAATCTCAAACCTTGGGCTCTTCAGCAGAACACACTGTCTCTGGGCAAGCTATTCTGCAATAAGAGAGACTCATAGACTAGAACAATATTCTGAGAAGAGGACAAGCAGTTTTTGAAATGTCACCATAGCCTCTGTGGGTCACACAACATGTATGGATGTTATCCCATTCCCATATGGCAGGACAACTGTGTCATTGAAGAAATGGTTCAGCTGTGATGAGCTAAGGAAGAAGCCAAGCAGTCTGGCTGCAGAGGGTGGCTGGTGCCTTGCAGCAGTGAACTCCAGCTCTTCTCTGATCTTTCACACTCACCCGTGGCTCTGAACGCAACCAGCCTTGGGCAAGACTCCTAGAAAAACACAGGGTACGCCTATCGACTGGTCTACACACAGATTTGGGGATATGTTTATGTTGATTTTAGAAAGGTTTGTAGCACTTTGGTTTGCATCAGTGAATTTATATTATCATCATGTGGCTTTCTAACACCATGGGTGATTGTTAAGATTCGCTGTTGGAAAATAAAATAAAGAACATTGGCTAGCTAAAGAATTCCTCCTGCCTGCTGTTCTTCTGTTTGCCTAAGATGGCTTCAACTTTTTTATGAAAAAGGACACACCTTTAAAGTAAATCCCAGCTGGAATATTTTCACTAACCTTAGAGAAAGGAAGGGACAGGGTGGCAGCCTGGAATTTTCACTGAAACTAGTAGAAGAGAAAGCACACATGGAGGGAAAGGCAGTTTAAAGCCATGTGAGAAAGAAGCCCTCTGCGCTTAATCCATCTATCAGTTTTTTCCATGAAGGTCAGAAAAAGACTCAAAAATGCTTTTCTCTTTGCCATTGTTCTATATTTTGAATAAGAACTGTCAGGATAGAGCAAATGTCAAGGTTTTGTTGTTTAGAAACCTAAGAAAATTGGTGTGTCTTAAAGATAATCCAAAAAGCGTTCACCAGATCTCAGCCAGCAGGACAGGGAAAACAACTGAACACCAGGAATGCAATGCTCATTTTTTAAACCATAATAAAGCCTTGATATTTCAGTATATCTGTTGTGCATTTTCTTCATATTATCTGAAAGCATTCAGAGTAAGTTAGAGGGCTCATTCTCTCCAGGTGAAAAGTGAATACTAGGCAGAGATTGTCCAATGGCATGATGAAGTGGCTTGCAAGCCTCAAGCCAAAGGTAAAGGATGGGGAAAGGCATATCAATATTGATAAGATTTTCTTTGAACTTGAGAAACCAATCTGTCAAGCTGGGACAATCTAAGTGTAAGAAACCTTCAAAATCCTTCTCATTTTTCTGTCAACTACATTATCAACACCTTTGCAATCCCCAGGAAGACAGGCAAGCTTTTATAAAATTGTATTACTATAAGCAACAACAACAACAAAACCTCCCCAAAACTGGTTTATGTGTTTTTGTTTTGTTTTGCTTTGGTTTTTTTTTTCTTTCCTTTTTTTTTTTTTTTTTTTTTAAATTCATTCAAAATATCTCCTGTTTAATTTTGAACCTCTTCTAAATTAGTTGCAATTTTAGGTCTCAGCTCTCTGCTCAACCTCTGCTCCATATAAGACTGCCTACGTATCACTTTCTATTTTGTTTTAAATAGAGATGATTCAATTTTTGTCTCATCTTTGCTGTGGAGCTACAGTATCTCATTCAATCATTCAGCCATGTTTTTTTTCTGCAGAGTTACATTGAGTAGGCAGCTGGAAATAATGTAATATGTTTAACTTTGGAAATAATTTTTTTCAGCCTAATTATTTAATATTAATTTTTC
Source organism: Hafferia zeledoni (assembly GCA_035583235.1). NCBI lineage: Eukaryota > Metazoa > Chordata > Aves > Passeriformes > Thamnophilidae > Hafferia > Hafferia zeledoni. The sequence goes on from JAWWEV010000095.1 coordinate 4,494,794, forward strand.
TTGCCAAGTTTTAAATGTCAAAAGATAAAATCTTTTGGTTCTGAGCTTGGCAAGGCCTTGTTTTCAAGGCTTACCTGCTCCTAGAACAGAAAAGATAAAAGACGAGAGAGAATATTCCTCACATCTAAACTAGTTTCTACTTCACTGGTATGTAATTTAAATGCGCTTTCCCTTTGCAGCCGTTTTGCTTTTGTTTGTCATTAGTGATATGAGCCATGTGTCAGTTGCAGAGTATGTCTGTTGGAAACAGAGATTTGAAATAAAAATACATGTTTCTGGACAGAAACTATTGTTTCAGCTTTCTGGCTCCATAGAAAAACTTACATCACATCTTAAAACTGTCTTAAGCAAAAGGTATTTATTCTGCTTAATCTATAACATTAAAACTTTTATTTTTACTAGTAGTTGATATTGCCAACTATTCCTGTAGCATTTAACTCATAAAAACATCTTTCTATGTGTAATCAGACTTTTATGCAGTCTTAAAGAACTTTTAACATTAGGTTAATTTTACATTATTTGTGTAGTTTTTAGCATTTATGGGTGTTCCTAGAGCAGTACCTGTCATGTGAAAAGTTCTGCTGAGTTTTAGGTTTGACAAAATTGTTTTGACCAAATTTGTTCTTAGCAGGGCTGCAATGTATGATATTCTATCACATGCTGCATCTGACACATTTCAGTACCTGGCTGTATGGTGGAGAAAGTAAAATGTATATATTGAAACTTCCCAAAAACAGCAGGAAATGCCAAAAGCCCTTGTCTTTTGTATCTCTTGAGGCCTGAAGGAAAACTGGCTTTTCAGAATCATCAAGACAGGTCACCATATGGGCAGGACACTGAATGTGAATAAACAGGATACAACAGCTTTCATTTGCTTCTCATTATCCATGAGATATCTTCCAGCAAGCACAGAGATCCTGCAGAAATTCTCCTTGTGACATATGTTTGTGTGTCCAGCTCCTGTTCTGCTGCAGTCCAATAGCTTGCAAACACTCCAATGTCTATAGAAACTTTGTTCTTTTCATGTAGGAGCCATTTTTTACATCCTCATCTATTTTTCTTAGCTGGAAAAGATCCTGACATTAGTGGGTTTTTTTCTGTTTTATTTCTTTTTTTAATTTGGAAATGTGTTGATAGTTGATTAGATTGGTTATAATTGAGTTACTCAGAGCTGCAAATCACACAACTTGGTGCACAGAATTTGGATTTTGATGTCTGACTCAGCAGAAGCAGTCACAAGAGATCCCAAAATGCAAGCCATTTACTGAAGCATGTTAAATATGAAACAATGAAGTTAGGCATAAATTAGATATTCAAATGGGAGCTACTGACAAGTGTAGCCAAACTGCAGATAAGATACGTGCTACAGCAGAACCAAATCTGAGGGAACAGGTGGGTTAATGATAATCTCAGGGCTCTGGTTGTGCCTGAATTTCATCTGTGCACAGCAGCAGGGCCGTCTGGTAACTACTGCCACTAATGTGATACTAGTGAATACTGTAATCCCAAACAGGCTCAATGTGCCAGTGTTGTAAAGTGCAGTAAAGCATTGCTGGCTCCCCTCTCAAGCTTGCTACGATATGCTGTGTTTCATCTTTTGGGCAGAGAAGATAGCTACAAAACCCCTCTTTTTGGAATCCAGGAGAGTGAAATCTTCAGCATCTATGCAGGAAATCTTTTTACTTTCAAGATTCCTGAAGCAAATGAATATACATAGAGAGAAAAAAAAAAAAAAAAAAAAGGTAGGCTTGAAAAGTGTTGTACTTGCAATAAATAAGAAAGTCTCTACAATTTTGGTTTTGTGTCATGATAAGCAGAAAAAAGGGTCTGGTTTGAGATAAGGAGAAAAGGCTCAAAAAGGATTGAGGTTGTTTATTTCAGAGAACAGTTAAAGCAAAATGGGTTTACACTGATACCTACAGGTTCTGCTCAGAGTCAGTTAAAATAATAGATACCCTTTTCAACGTAAAAATTGATTTTTTTAAAAATGCACTCTGACTTTCTTTTACCTTGTTTCTAACAAAAGCTGTCTCTAATGCCCTTTTGATGCATCTCTTTAAGTTTTCGCTGGACTCTGAGGGAGCAAGTGTAACTTTCAGGTAAAAATGGCTTTCTGATTTTTCTGCCATGTTTGCATCCCAAAGGTAACAAACTTACCTTCTTGGGAGGAAAAAATATGCCAAGAAATATGAAGACTGCTACTAATTTTAGATTAGATCAGACTAAACCTGACAGTACAATCACTTTACAAGGCTGTTATGTATCCAGTGAGTCCTTCTCTTTGAAAAGTCTGACTGTGGGCTCTGGGCTTTGTAGAACTTAATCTGGAAGGCACATTTATGCCCTCTTTGATGCCCTTCTCTCATGACAGTATGCAATTTCAACAGTTTAGGCACCCCTAGCTGTGAAACTGTTTATTACATAGAATCATAGAATGGCCTGGGCTGGAAAGGACCTTAAAAAGCAACCAGTTTCAAAACCTTCCTTGGTGCTTCAGGTAGCAACCTCTTTTCAGGTATGTTTTCTGACCCTTTTGGTGACCTCTGTTCACACCTTGTTCCTTGTCCTTGTTCCTCTGGGTGGGTGACATTTATATCCTGAAACCTTATTTTCTATCCTCTCCTCTTGTGACTCTCAGAAGTCTGCACTGACATAGGCCTTCTCTCACCTTTGTATATCACCTGTCTCGGTCAGGCTGTGGTAACAAGTGTCCCTGTAATTGGTCAGTCTGCAAAGTCCTCCCAGTTCTGAGGTAGAAACAAGGTGGTTAGTTTATCCTGAAGCAAAAAATTCATTGAGCTATTTCCTTGGAAGCTAGGGGACAGGAAGCAAGGAAGGCAGGTGAGCTAGTGGTGGCAGGTTAAGCTCGAGGGGGGCAGTTCAGAGATTTGCATTTTATCTCTGAGGTTTCAGTGATTCCTTCTTCATATGAACTATCAGGATTAAAAAGAGATAGGATAAATAATGCATGTTGTTATTCGCTGAAAATATATTGCTAGAATTCTCTTCAAACAGCATACTCTATTACATAGTTAGATTTTTCAGACCTCTTCCATTAGTGCCCATTTAAACATGTAATATTTTCCAATTAAATGTGTTGGCAGGACTTATTCATTTTAATAATTAAAGCATTTCCAGAGCTCCCTGAAGAGCGTTACCATGGAGGATTGGACCCTCCGCTGGGAACACTCACAGCATGCCAGTATACACTGTAGGCCAGATGCTTAATGTCAGCTGTGCAGAAGCACAAAATCCAATCCTGAGACACCTTAGCATTGGTTGCATATATCTGTTCTTTCTGTGCCTGTGTCAAAGTGAGATATTTGAGGCAGCTTTTGAATTCTGGGGCTTATGAAGCCAGCTGCTTGAGCATTCTGCAACGGGCTATAAACCTGTCTGTCTCCCACTGCATGTTAGAGTGGTGGCTTCCTCTTAGATTTGGTCCTCTTAGCTTGTTCATCAAGGCCAAAAGTGAAGGCTTTTGTGTTTCAATGATTTGCATTGTCTCACTTTTGGAAGACTGCTAGTTCTGACTATTGAGAAGTTGGTATTGCCCCTTCTTCCACTAAGTCATGTTGTTGGCATGCTCCTCTTCTTTAGTAATCAAACATCTGCTCCTTGTGGGGATTGAAAATCCCATGGCATACTCCAGAGAGGAGGGTTTGATGTGGCATCCTTGGCCAATATTCCTATTTGCCACTGCCTTACATTGGCTGTTTACCAGTTGGTTTATGTGACTGTCACCCTCCTACTAGAGATGGCTGATGCTCTATGTTTGTGTGTGGGCAAATGAAATGAGACAGACAGACTGCAAAGTGCTTTAAAAACAAGAAACAAGATACAAAATTAAGTTTTGCTGCTATAATAAATCTCCAGTCCACATTCAAAGGCTAAATTGAAACAAAGGAAACTTGACAAGCAGCAACTGAATATGGGAGTCACAAGGTTAATTTATCCTTCCAACTTTGTAAAACTGCTTCTGTTTTGGTTTTGTATAGGAAGAAGGAGGAGCAAAGAACTGGTTAAGATACTGTTATTTTTTCAAAATCTTTCACGGATTTTTTTTCTGTCCCTTACCAACACCAGGAGGCCAGGATAAATGGTTTGTGGAAGCCCACCCTACTACCTGCTTCCAGAGCCAGCTAACTGCCTAAAGGCTAAACAAAGGGATGGCTGATAGCTTTGCATTCGAACATGATGGCTGGGGAGACGGCTGGGGGGATGTGGAGGGAAAGAGAGTTTTCCTGGGTTTTGCCACACTTCTCTCCTCCGGCTGCTTGGTGTGCCAGCTGCAGTTTGCTGTGCTGGTGGAAGCAACTGGAGGGGGATCCCTGGCTCAGCCCCCAACTCCATGTGCCCTGTGCCGTTATTCTGAGAGAACAGTTGCCACTGCCTGGATTCACTACAGACTCCTTGAAAGACAGAAGGAGTCTTTCTGGAGAAGAGAAGGCTCAGGGAGACAACATCAATACTTAAAGGGTCCATACAATACTCTCAGGGAGACCATTTCAATACTTAAAGGGTCCATACAAAGAGAATGGAAGGTTTCTTCACAAGTAGCCCCATGGAGAAGGCATGTGGCAATGGGATTTTCATTCGGAGAGATTTCACATCAACATAAGGAAGAAATCGTTCCCAGTGAAAACAATCAATCACTGGAACAACATCCCCCGGGGTGTGGTGGAGTTCTCATTTCTGGAGGTTTCCAAGATGCGGTTGGTCAATGTGCTAGATAATCTCATCCATCTTCCCTTCCCCACAATTAACTCTGGGAAGTGGTGGCACATAATTCTTCAGGTTCTTTGTGTTCCATAACTTATCATTGACCTTATCTAGAGAAAAGCAGATTGGGCATAGTCACATTGAACTAAGTAACAGACAGTAAAACTGACTTAAAATGGTTCTCATTTACAATTATCTGTATTGCTAAAACAACGTTTGTTGCACTCACTGATGAGAGTAGTGTAAGCAGATAATGTAACTTATTGTGGCCTTAGTTTTAGCTAGGCCTAGATTGGGGTTTAATTTTAATAGGCCTCAGTTTAATAGGCCCAGATTGTGCTACATAGATTAGAAGGGGCAAGTATCACCTGATGTAAGCAACCAAAGAGATATTTCATTTCATTTGACATCAAATCAAGTATAAAAGCAGGTGTAGGAAGTGCCTCGTCCAGTTTTCCTTCATGGCCGGGTGCTGAGTGGACATGCTATCACTGTGTTGGGAGTGATAGGCCTTACCACTACTTGCAGCTGTTCTGGTTTGGGAAGTAAATATTTTTTATTGTTGGTTTTTCTCCTCTCTTTCCAGGTGTCTCTTAGGAGGTGTCGTTTGGGGTGTTTGTGGCTGGGGTTCTGGAATCTGTATTACTGGGTAGGGGACTTGGTGTGGAGTTATTGTTGAGGTTTTTTTACATTTATATATATGTGTTATATTGCGTTTTGTTTTTAATTTTCCCTCTTTTGGGTAAATATTAAAATCTTGCCATTTTAAGTTTTAATTCTAGGGGTTTTTTCTCCCCTCCCTTTCCCTTGGTGGGGGCTGTGACTCTGTAGTCAGTGCTTGGTGTTTTGCCAGGTCAACCTACTACACTTAATACATCACAGTTTTAGCCTTGAACACTGATTTTCACAATCAATTTCCATTTTCTCAGTGACTTCTCTAGCAGTGCAGTTTGTAGCTGGAAGCTCATTCAATATACATTATTTAAACTGTGATGGAACTGGAAGAAGCAATCAAACTAGGAGTAAAAAGAAGCTATTGTTTTACAAAATCCATAAAAGATAATCCACAAAGCTATTTTATTTATTTCTTTCATTTTCTCTTCTATTATTCTTTGAATTCTGCAGCTTGCTTCAGAGTTGCCACTTATTCCCTGGTTTCTCTGAGCTGATGAAGCAAGGTCACAGTTACCTGGTCTTCTTGTGAGACTCTTTTCTAAGGGATGAGCATGAAAGTGGCCCAGGGACAGAAGGGCCCAGACTAACATCACTTAGATAACCAGGCACTGCTAGGAAGCATGGTGCAGGAGAAGAAAAGAAAGAGAGGGAAATGGTTCTGGGCCAGCTAGCAGCTGAGTACTCAGAGCTGACTAGCTGAACTAAACAAAGCAATGATCTCCCAACCATGTCTGGATAATCAGAACTGGATATTCAGCCATTGCCTTCTTCAGAGTCCTTACTTGTTCCTACTACACATTCACAACCAAGATGACTAAATCTAAAATCAGATCCTAGTCCATCTGCTATCAGGAACCCCTGTTGTTATCACTTCAGCTGTCAGCATTCAATACTCTGGTACTGCATCCTCTCTCCATGCCCATCATGCCCATGATTGACTTCCTCCAGTTCAACATGCCCTAGGCTGTCTCTGCAGCTGAGACAAGATGGATTTCAGTGTCTCTTGGCTCAGACATGAGGAGAAAAGGCTCACTGGAATGGCACACAAGGTTAGTAATCCTCCAACCTGTCCCTGGAAAGATCTAACTGCTTTGGAAACTGTTGTTGACAACACAGTGTATAAAGGCAGACTGGCACTCATTTCACTGTTCTGCCTTAATCCATCATAGCATCAACTACAACCAATGAGGAATGAATTCCCAAAAAGTGAAGTCCATAGTGCCAGTCCTAATTCCACAGAAACTTCCTATATCTAGTTATTCTTTTGTAAACCCAAAACTTGCAAAAGTAATTGGTTTATAATTAGTTCTTCAGACACATGAAGACACAGAAATTATGACTCAAGTGAAACATAGATAGTAAACAAGCTTAGCAGCTGATAACAAATTCAAATATTTGACAAAACCATCTTTGTCCTTAAAAATATTTTGCTTGTCTGAGTTTCTCCACAGCATTTGGCTATAGGTCAGAGTTCCCTCTGGAGCCCAGGATCCCTAACTCTACAAGCTTCCTTGCCAACGTGTAGCCTCAGTATCTCTACATGGCCCCTCCCAGCCCCACCACTTTCCAATACTTTTCCTTCTACAGTCATTAAACAAGAACTCCGTACTAGGAAAGCATCTTTTTTTTTCCTGCTGCATTATCACTTCCTAACTTGTAAGACTGATACTCATATGTCTGGCTTTGCCTAACTTAAAAAAACCCCAAACATTATTACATTATTTTGGGTACCTTTTTTTTTTTTTTCTTGAGACTTCTCCTTTCCTGTTTGCCCAAGCCTCACCTCAGTGGGAACTTTTCAAAAGATGGAGTCTGCACACACACAGTCACATGAATGCCATCGTGTGGGAGAAGTTGAAGATGAAAAGTTGACATTCTGACATAAACAAACTTAAGGACCTGCAGCATCAAACGGTGTTTCATAGCAGTCAGTAAGATGCCCTTAATGCTCCTGCACATTTTATTCTCTCTCTTTCACATCCCAGAAGACAACACTGGCACCGCTTGTTGGTCAGTAAGGGCAACAAAGGAGGGAATTGTCTGTGGAAGGAAAATGGGTGAAGGGAGACAATCAAGGAAACTTGTCCTCCTTGCCAGCTTCTAGTCTCAAGTAAAAGATCTCTGAAGTTAGTGGAATTTGACTGTGAAGGCTGTGAACCAGGTTGTCAGGTGGCTGCCAGGGCTGGTTTGAAGAGATGAGAGGTTTGAGTAAGAGGCAGTGGTCATGCAGGAGAGCTGAAACACGTTTCTATAATGTCCTTCTTGGTATCTTTCCTAATTGCTAATGAGATAATTAAAATACATATATAGCTATTACTTACACCTTCCCCCAGATTTGTGGTGCAGATCTGACCTGTTTCTTCTCCACTCATCTCCCACTCACTCCACCCACCTCCAGCTGGCTACCAATCTGTGACATTTTTTGCTCATTTGTTAGCAGTTGTACAGGCTGGCTTTCCTGTGCAGGGAAAAAAATAAAAGGGGTTCATTTCCTCCCTGCTTTTCTACACCATATACATAGCATCAACATGGAGCTTTTTTGAACTATGGTGCTACAGCAAGGGTGTATCTCAGCAAAAGCATTCAGTACTATAGAAAAGGTATTTGGCTTGATATATTAATCCATTGCCAGTTTTGTTCCTGAAAAGAAAATTAGAGTTCAAAATTAGAGAATTAATAAAGTTGCTGAGTATTTGGTAACAAAGAGTAAGATGAACACAAGAATAAACATTAAAAAGAAATTCGTGTCTTACTTTCAAACTCTTACTTCAAAGGAGATATCCCACTTCAACTTTCAGTGTTCAAAAGTCAAACAAATTCTAGCAAACCTTTTCAAAGCTGCTTTTCAGTGGCAACCTATGACAGAGAAGACTCAGCTTTACGAATTCTTGTGGAGATTTTTAATTCTAAATCTAGAATCCAGCCTATCTCATGGATATTTAGTTACATGATTGCAACAAATGTTTCTTTCAGCACATGAGGATTAAGAAAACAGATGTATTTTTAGATTCAAATCTAATACATAACTTGAGGAAAAAAGCTTTCTTAATGTCCTTATTGTAAATCAAATGCTTCTGACTGTACTTGCATACCCGGTAGGATTATTTCAAGGTTCTGTAGTAATGGCAGTGGTGGCTCCAAAGCTTTTTCAGCTGGTGAAGATATATTAAAAAAAAAAAAAAAAAAAAAAAAAAAAAAAGGGAGCAGATTTGAATACATGTGTGCGCATTTACTCAAGCACAGTTTTAAAAGAACAGCAATGTACAACACAAGAAAAGCATAGTGTAAAGAAGATTGTAACTTACTCCTCTATGCCCAAGCTGTCAGTGGTGATCTCAAGAAGCTTGAGAACACTAACAAAGTCCAGAGATAAATGTAGTGCATGTCTATATTTGAGTGAAAAGGGTAATTGATTTTTGTGTAAGTTAAAAATAGTAATGGAGCGAGTTATGCTACATCCGATATCCTTGTCCTCTGTTGAGCTATACTGCCACTGCATGTCACTCACAGCAGAAGTGAGATTTTAACAAGGTTTGTGATTTTCTGGTGGGGTTACTCTGTAACTTGCAAAGAAATAACAACCCTCATTAAAAACAAAAATAATTTTGACTTCTATACAGGAATAACTATACATTGCATTATGTTATTACAATTTAAATCCCAAGAACAGCTTATGGAAGTCTGTGCTTTGTTTCTGGAGTTTACCATTTCATTTTCTTTCACATTAAAATTTCAGTGGGTGCATTACAGATAAGCCATTCTCATTATTATTTTGGGCTCTATACTTCTAATCAAAGAGCTTAGAAGGAAGTCCACCATAAAATTAAAGTGTAAAAACTACTTTTTAAATATCTGAAAATGTTTTAAAATTTTTTCACTGCACTACATATATACCTGCACGTGAAAACTATTTCTAAAATAGTATTAACATGTTCACAAAATATTTGAGGTCAAGGTATTGCTACATAACTGAAAGAGAAGAACATCATAAATCATAGCATTAATTTTCTTGCATTGCTACAAGTCAGAAAAATTTAGGTTGTGAAAAGCATACATCTGTCAGGATGAATTCTTAGCATTCATTGACTTTAGACATATTTGAGGTGGTAAGGGTAACTTACCTTTTTTATTTTAAGTTTTTAAGTTTGTACTGTAGCTTTACATGTTAAGGAAAAAACTTTATTATACAGTTTTTCTTACCAATCCTCCTATCTTTTGTTTTAAAATAAAATAGATTGTAGTTGTTCTTCTCTCCAGGATGAAATTTGGAGAAAGGTCTGACTCACACCTGCTGTTTTATCCACATGTTATCTTAGCTGTCAAAATCTTTATTGGAAGAAAATAATATGAGTAAGATGAAAGGATAAAGAACCTTGTATGTCACCAAGATAATGTCTTTCTCTGCTTTCTTCCTTCTACTAAAAGAATGTGATTGAGTAGTTTTACTTTTTACTGTAAAAAGTCTCTGCAATAGGGAAAAAACCAAAAAGGAAAAAGAAAAAGAAAAAGAAAAAGAAAAAAGAAAAATAAAAAGAAAAAGAAAAAGAAAAAGAAAAAGAAAAAAAAAAAAAAGAAAAAGAAAAGAAAAAGAAAAAGAAAAAGAAAAAAGAAAAAGAAAAAAAAAGAAAAAAAGAAAAAAGAAAAAAAAGAAAAAGGAAAGAAAAAGAAAAAAGAAAAAGAAAGGCTTTGACTTTCTTCATCTTTTTTGGGGGGAAAAAAGAATAAAATGTGGAAATGTAGTTGAAATGCAGGAGGGATCCAGGTATCTGGTACCTGGAAAAAAATTTTTTGTACCTGGAATACAATTTGGCATGAAAACTCTTGCTCCATGGTCCACCTCAGACCTCAGTTCAAAGTCTGTTCACATTGCACAGCAAACTACCCCAGTACAGCATTGCCTAAAGGTAGTCAGTAATAAAATACCAACATGATCAGGGACTTTCTTCAGGCCTTTCAAATGCTACACTGGCTGTAGAGAGGTGTATACGCATGCTCCAGAAGACGCAAAACCTCAGAACTAACTTATAGGTGCAGAAAGTGGTGTTTGGGTCTCCTTGTATGTAATAGTGTCTATATGTTCCTTAAAAACAGAGAGCAGTGGTTCAGCTCCTTTCTTTGCTATGGAGAACAGCATAGAAATCCAAGTGTGTATGAATGTATGTTGGCTGCTGGGGAGTGCAAATCACTATATGGCAACCCAGGGACATCCCAGTGGGAACATTCAAGGTCTGTTGGGGCAAGGGGATGGTTTACAAGAATGAGTGTTAGAGGGAAATCTGCTTCCCATTTCTGGGGATGCTTAACATTTTTGGTCATTAAGGTAGCCACTGGAAAACAAATGCCTGTTATAGCATATGTAGCAAGCCTTTATATGGAAGTGAGAATCTATACCTGCTTATGGACACCTGAGCTCCCTGCCGCACCAAGGCCCTGTCCTTGGCTTCTCTCAGTCCTGAGTGAATCTTCACTCATGCACTACATTGCAGTGGTTAGGGTGAGAGTTGTGAGAAGGAAGAGAAATTTTTGATACTCTGGAGCAAAGAGAGGAAAGGAATTTGGCTTTGTTATGTAACAGGTGACCTTGTTAACAGATGGAACTGTTTTCTTCAACAGCTCTCAGTGACCATTTTAAATCAGAGCAGTTTGACAGAGTGTTATGAACAGAGAGAGGTTATTTCTAAAAGGTATTTACACACAGTCTGAGTAATAGCTTGCCTAGCAGAGGGCATTGCTATGAGAACTGAGGCAGGAGTGCTTCTGTCTGAATCTCACAGTTTCAGTATGAAACCTGTACCTGAGGTTATAGCTACCTACTACCTATAAAGTTTAAAGATTAAAATAAAAATGGAGGCATTTAAGCAACTTTGTCAAGTTTTGGAGAGTGGTAGGGGAAAAAACCATAGGTCTGGGTTTACTGAGTCACTGAACTTTTTTGTATTAGCTAAAGTAAAACTAAATAAAGTCATATATAATATGTGGTAAAAAAGTCTCATTCTTATTATGGTTTCTGCCAGAGTATTAGTTTTTACTTCATCATAAATTGTTCAATATTCTGAGACTTGTCCCAAGTCACACTGAGGCAAGGTTCAGTAATACAATATGTTTTGTTCTTCCACTAACAATAACTTGAAATTTCTCAATGCTCCTTCACCAGCTTACAAAGAGGAGAAATGATCTGATGAGCTTGTTGCTTTTTGGGGACGATGAGCAATGCTTGAAAGTGCAGCTTAGGCTATAGGGGTGCTTCATCTGCTAGCTCATGACCCTCAAGGTGTTAGAAAACAGTCCTGGCAAAGCCGATTCTCAGCCTTTACTTCTACAGTCATAAATAAATAAAGTGAATAGATAAGTAACCACCAACTGTTTTACTGTAGTTTGTTATTAGTGTGAAAGGTCTGCCAATTTATGCATCTAACAAGTAATGATATCTACCAGGAAAAGAGGAAGCTCTTTTCACAGGAGAAAACTTCTACCCCTTCCTGAATTCAACATGACAGTAAACAGAAAAAAAAATAACCTACAAATAAACCCAGTGAACTCATGTTCACAATGCCTTTCACACCAGTTTTAATAATCACATTCAGTGCCATTCATTGATTGTTTTAAGAACCAGCTGGGATAATTATTACTTAGCTTTGAATCCAACATTATTACTAGAATTAGGAAATTGATCAATTTATCTCAGGTGACAGATGTCAGATTTTCTTTCCTCCCCAGGTATTTATTGCCTCCACAGCCGATAAAACCCCAGAGCTTACTGCAGGAGATAGCTTGAGGTGTATAGTGATTAGTCTTCCTTTGTGCTCCCCAACTCAACAGGCAGCAATGTCAGAGGAGACGAGATCAGCCAAAGCCAGTCATAGCAACCTGCGGCAATAATAACATGCAAGAACTCTTAAACTGCTGTGAGGACTGACTTATCCCTCCACCCCTGATTTTCCTGCCTTCCTGCTGTAGAAATGCACCAGTGTTGCACTCTGCTGATACACTTGAACCTGTCAAATCTCCTAACCTCCTAGAATGAGGGAAAGGAAGCTGGATTCATAGCACCTCTGCAGAGAGTTGACTGCCCAAATGAAGAATAAACAGGCAAATTTGGTGAGTTTCTTTTTTCTATTCTATATGTTGAAGAGAAGTTAGATTTTTGGTGGTGGTGATTAAAAAATTAAAATCAGATATTGCAATTGCTCTTTCATAAGTTCCTACAGAGTAGCATGGCTCAGAAACTCAGGAAAGGAAATTCACTTTCATAATTCCCTCTGAGATCAGGTGCACAATCACACAGTTTGTAACTACAAAGCCACAAAAGCCAGAAAATACCACTCCTCTTGACTGATGCACTGGAGACATTGTATCATACAGCAATAAGCTGTTTATAGATTTGCTGTCCCCATGATGGGCAAACAAAATAATGAATATTTAAAGGTTTCAAATGTTTTAAATAAATTGGAACTGTCACGGGAAGGGAAAGACGAAGTTCAAAACTGCCACAAGGTTTAATGTAATATAACTCTTTCAGTTAATTCATAATGCTTTTAAAGAATAAATACAAAATAAACCAAAGTTACTTTTTTAAGTAATGAAAGAATCTTAGTGTCTTGACTTCTCTATTCTGATTAACCTATGTTTAATTCTTGTACACAGAGTGTATATACAGAGTGTTGTTGTTTAGATCTTTGTTAACTATGGAGTGGTTCTACTTTTTCAGAAGCATTTTTTGTATGGGGTAGAAGGTATCCAGAAGTTTAAATCATGGTTCTTTTCTGGACCCTCTTCTGGTACCAATATACAAATGCCTTTTGAGGGCTGATATTTAATTCTGTTGAGAACTTTGATCAGCTGGCATTGGTTTTGGATATGAGTGAGATGTTTTCATCTGGTGTTTTGTTTAGTTACCACTTTGGACCTTACAGTTAAAAAGTCTAAAGAGAAAAATATTTTTAGGTGCAATAATATTTTTGTGTTACTTAGCTGATAAAAACATAGAAAATTTCTTGCTCTTTGAAAGGTATTTTGCATGGGAAATATTCTTGTATGACATATATAAATAAAAGAAATTTTCCCATAGAAAGCTAATTGGGAAAGGTGTTCTGGCTATGGTAAGTAATCTTACTACTTCCTTAAAGATAAACTGTGAATGTCTTGCTTGCTTCCTTTGTTTTCCATACTATGACTCAGAACTCTTGGTGTAGAGGCATTCTAAGTGAGGCAAGTGCTGAGAGCTGAGACCTAACAGCAATATTATAGGTGGGGGCAGAAGGAGCTGTCTTTGGATAGAGTAGGGTCTGGACAAGATTAAAAAGAACCAAAACCAAAACATTATCTGGAATTGCCGTTACAGCCCTCTGGCACAGAAGGGCAAGGACCTGCATTTTGTGTTTGTGGCTTGCTGTAAGCATTCAGGTTGTTTTATTGACACTATTAAGACCTATCTACAGATGGCTGGAAATGACAGCATTCTCATTATTTGGAGAAGAGATAAATGAAATGCAAAATGGATTCTCTGGGTTGTTTCTATATCAGGTTCTATATCAGGTTTTAGAGCACAAATATTTTGAGATGCAAGACAAGGAAGTACCAGGTCTGTCTTGCTTGTGTGCAGCATCAGAGGCAGAGTTGTTGAGGCTCTCACATTGTAAAGCATAGCAAAGAAGCTGAAGACAATCAGGAATAAATCCCCAGTAAGTGAAAAGCATAAGATCTCAGTGCTTCTGAAGGATTATTAAAAATACATGTTGTTTGTGTTATTAGCTATGTGCTATAAGCCTCTTTGAAAAGTATTATCGGAGGAGGGCTTGGGAGGAAATTAGGACTGGACAATGAAATGGTTTGTAGTTTCTGGATCCCACGTATGGTTCTATAGCATCTTGAAATTATACATAAAAATATTTTAGAGATCTTGTTTTTATAATCCAGCTATAGAAATAAACTTTTTCTAATCCCACTTTTCATGCCATTGTAAATGTACAAATACTCTTTGAAAGTCACTGACTTTTCATTAAGTTGTCTTTTGGAGATCTGATATGTTTTTTATATATTTCTGTATTTCCTCTTTTGATGTAAATAATTGCACCAACTCGAGGTATCTGGTGATTTTTAAGGCCCTATTCCTACTGACCTCAGTGCCATAGTCTTCTCCACAGCAACAGACTGTTACATCACAAATGGTGAAGGGAGCAATATTCACTGTATGAGTATTGATAAAACAATAAACACAAATTCACTTGAGACAAAATAATATTAAAATGAGAAAACTAAAAACTATATTGTCGGATAGCAGGAATTCTTCTGATAGGTGACATTCTTTTCAGAAAGGCAACAATATATTTTAAAATGGGTAGGAATGTAATCTGGAAGATATAATTTGTAATAGATATAAAAGGATTAATTGTTGATGGTTTTGCTTCTAGATACTGAAAATGGTAATTCAGCCATGCAATGCCATTCTCCCAATCTTAAATTTCTTAATTGAAAAAAGAGCAGGTGTAGTCACAACTTGAAAATCAGTAGTACAGTACAGTATTAGCATACACCCTTAAATATATTGAAAACTGGGGTTTTTTGTTTGAAGGATGTGTCTTTGAAAAACCCTCCTGAGGATATGGTAGCAATATTGGCTGAGAATTTAATTTAAGTACTCCTCTTGTTGCATGACATCTCTTCTCAAAGAAGTTGAAGTGTCAAGGATTTCCACTGCATAAATGAAAAGTTCTGGTCTCTTGGAATCTGTATCTTCTGGTGTCCTCCACCTCCATCTCTGACCAAGACTGTCCAGCTCACACCAATGGGTCCTACTTCAGGAAAGCATCAAGCAAGTTACCTAAAGGAACATATTTTCAGTGCAGTCAGGCCCAGAATTATGTTTGAGTTAGACAGCATAAAATTTTCCATTCAGAGATTTTAAATGGGTGGATGTCCTCCTGATCAGTACCACATGGATTATTTTCTAGACCATGGGCAAAGCAGCCTATTTGCTTGCATTGATTTTTAACACTACTGTTTTCCACATATCTGGGTCTCAATTTGCTCCACTTTCTGACAGTCTCCTTTGCTGGCCAAAGGTTTGCCTTTGGAATGCTTGTTGCTGACAAGGTATGTTTCATGGATCTTCAGTGCATACCAGATCAGATCTTGCTGGAAAAAAATTGCTCTACCAACAGGTTGACTAATTCTCTAGGCTGGAGGGGTAACATGCCGGTGTCTGGGTCAACAGAAGTTTATTATGACTGAAAACTGGCTGTGATGATGTGTACGTGAGTGTTGTACAGGAGTTGTTTGTTGTCTTGAGAAGCAGGTGTGACGACTTCATGCTATACAATGGTTTCTCACTTTGCTGTGAATGACTGGTTGCTGATGGCATTGCTGCTTGAGAAACACTGTACTCAGAGAATTAATTCTAGAGTTACATTGATTGTACTGATCATTAATTTGCTCTTACTGTTTACTGATTTTCTTCAGTATTGTCTTGGATTGAGCTGGCAAAATGCCAACTGCCCAAGTACAGAGAAAAAGGGTTCCTCCCCCCCAACCAGCCAAGGGAAAAAGAAGAGGGAGAGGAAAAAACCTCCAAACTAGGTTTGTGCTGAAACTAACTAGATGTATTTACACAGAAAAGAGAAAATTAAGAGAAAACTACAAACAACACACACAGAAGTTATATATAACAAGAAATAACCTCCCGCTCCCCAGTTAATACAAAGTCTGTTACTCTAGATCTGTAAGTACTCTAAAAGACACTTAGCAAGAAACAGAAAGAGTAACAACAAAATGTTTCTACTTCCC
>JAWWEV010000095.1:4511072-4524311 GCA_035583235.1 Hafferia zeledoni
AAAGACACTTAGCAAGAAACAGAAAGAGTAACAACAAAATGTTTCTACTTCCCTGAATTCAAACAAAATGCAAGCAGCAGTAGCAGCAGGAGCAAGGCCTAGCACAGCAAAACAACTCTAGCACATCTTGCTTGTACTTCAGCCATGGTGGAACTGACCTAACACCTCCCACTGCTGCACACATATCTTAGGTTTGCATCATCTGGTGTGAAATATTTCCTTGGTTACCCAGTCAGGTGAGAGCTGTCTCCCAGTCCACATAGATTCTCTGAGCCTGCTAATTTGAGGTCTAGCTAAAACCACTACAAGTATGAACAGCACAGAGCCATAGGGGAGAAAGTAAACATGTTGGAAGACATTGATCAGGAAGAGAAAAGGGGAGTGGCTTTTATGTGGAGTGCCAGAGACAGATGTTTGGTCTGAAGTATAGGGAGATGTAAATGAATTTTGGTTTCCCTTAAATGAGACCTTCTCTTAAAAGATCATGTGCATGAATGTTTTGAAATATGTTTTGAGAACTGAATGCTTTCTATGGAAGAAATGCATAGTTGCTAAGTTTTTCTGATCAACTTCAAATAAAAAGAATTCTCTAGCTAACATTTTAAATAGGATGGGTTCTCTTATGATTATGGTTACTCTACTGAGATTTCAGATGTGCTATATGAACACAACAGTAGTGTTTTGCTGAAATGGAGACCGCATCCAAGTTTGAGGGCCATTCAAAGTTATAACTAATGCTTCCAGAGATGAAGTTCCAAAGCTTTTCTCTCTTTAAATAAATGTCTAGGGCACAGTAGCTTTTATTGAGTTCAAAATTAAGAGCTGAAGTATCTAACATGTGAATCATTCCTTTAGTTTTTCTCATGTTTTTCTCTTTAATTTCTTATAGCAAAATTTTGGGGATTCCCCCAGGTACTGAAAAAGGATATCACAACTTAATGGGGCTGTTGTCTACTTATGCTGCCTGGCCAATGATTTCTTATCTCAGAGATGCTGAGGCTTTCCTGGAAACAGGGGTTTTTGGCTGGTGATTGCAAACAGTTACAATTGTGACATGTACTGTGTGAACTGTGAGCATACACGTTCCTGACAGACTAGTCCTGAAGCTCCGTCAAACTCCAGGCTGCAGGGCAGAGCTGCAGTGAGCTCAGATGTTCCTGATCCGGTTTTGCCCTCTGGTGGTCCCTGCTTGAAAGATTCTCCGGACTCGAGAGAGGAAAAAGGTTTCTGAATCTGAAAAGACCTAAGAAAATGGGAGGTTTTTGTGATGGATGTAATAATAAAGACTAAAGGAATGAAAGGTCTTGCAAACATTAAGACTGTGTGTACCTCAGACTCAGGAAGAGTCTGAGGCAGGGAGGATCAGTGCTCCTACACTGAGGTAAGCCTAACAAGAAGGAGTTTTACTAACAAGCCGTTCCTCACTGCTCTGACCAACCCTTGGACATGACAGATATTAACAGTTGAAAAAACCCCACAAATATTGTCTTATTAAAGCTCAGTTCTTAACCTGATTATGAAGACCCACCCTTTAAGTCTCTCTAGTATTCAGTAAAAGAGAGAACTTTGCAGAACTGGCTACTTTAATGAGACATCATCTCACTGGCCTTCATAAATCTGTGAGTAATACTAAAGGGCTTTCATGAAGTGCAGCCTTTCATTTAAGTGGCAGGTGCATTTTGAGAGGAGGCAATTTTTTTTATTTTTACCACCTGTGTGGTCTATGTTTTGGCAGTTATTCATGTGTGTGAATGAAACTTTTGCTTCTCCTCTCAAAAAAAGAAATGAGCAATTGTTTATAGCCTATAAGGGAGAGAAATGCTCATCTGAGAATACAGTTGAGGTGTAAATCAGGTGCCAAGCAGCAACTAGAATAAAGAATAGTGTGTTGCTGTTTGAGTAGAACAGCTCTTATAGGCAATATCAAAAAATGCACACATTTTGAATGTGTAGATGTAGCTTTATTTAATGTTTTTGCTGTTTTTCTTTCTACCTTAAACTAGGGAGCAAAGACATGAAGGCATTTCAGGGAAAGGATGTTTTATTTTCCTGAGCAAAACACTTTTTAGTTTTGAGGAAAAAAGTTTGGAATAGTAACTGTTATATCTAGTCATACAAAAAAAGCAAAATAGATCCTTCCTTTTTACTTTTTTTTAGCATTCACAAGGAGAAAACTGCCAGTGAAAAGAAAATCAATGTACTTACAGTGGATATGCAAATGTAGGGTTAATCTCTGCAATAATTCTTTGTGGAAAGATCACACAGGGAAATTGCTACTTATAAATTACTAAATAAAATCTAGGGCACAGCACAAGATTATGCATTTTGACGTATTTTCTATCACATTCAGAAATAGCCTGGATAAGAGAGACCATGGGTCTTAGTCTTATGCTTGGACATTGCAGTTAACATATCCCATAACATGTTCTTTCAAAGAATAGAATAAAGTAATCCTTCCTGCCATCTAGACAAGCACATATACTTCCCTTCTTGCAAGCATTTGTTTTCTCTTTTATTTTCTGGTTTCTGACTTTTGTTATTTAAGTCTTGCAATGCAATGTGCTAGAAATGGACAGTGCTGTACAGTTTTGTTGTTCTGTCTGTATCACATAATCAGAAATTGCTCCAAGCATCCTGATAGTGAAAAACACCTCAAAATAAGTAACTGCGAAGAGACTTATTATTCTTTTAGCAGCAAAGGTATTTATTGACAATGTTGGAGGCAAGCCAGTTCATACTGGGCAAAACTTGCCTGACTTTTTTTGTGTAAAATAAGCCATTTGTACAGTTTTGAGTTCATAGTTCCACCTTCTAATTTCCATATTAATGATTAGGTGGAATTTCGGGTGGAGCTTTCCTTTTTGTCTTGAAATTTCGGTGGTGGTCTCCTGACTTCATCCCTCAGGTGGTCTTGAGGCATCTGCATTACTGTTGGACTTCTGCCTTTTCTTTGTTCAATGACATGACCTGTCAAACTTGTAAAAACTTGGCTTTAACTCCATAAAATCTTGTCTCTACCATTTCATCCTATTGAAGTGTCTAGCTTACCTTAATTTATGACTCCTAATACATGGTACACTGGTCTCTGTAATTGTTAGACAGCCTGTATAGAACAAAGCGACTTGATCATTTCATGCTATATTTCATGAGTTAAGTAGTCTTGCTATGCAAACAAGAAGTTGCAAAGCAGAATTAGAAATTTAACAAAACTAGGATTTTTGGTCGCTTTTGTTTTTCAAATGGTGTACTGAGAAAGATGCCAAAGCATTACTAAAAAGCCAAAAGGCTCTGGAAAGCATTCACCTTACACAGATTAGCAGTTGTTTTACACCAGAAATTACAAGATTCTGTGTAACCAAACTGATGCTCCCCATTTCATTGTAGAAGGGTTCTACTGATCTTTTGAACTTATGGTAGGAGAATGAATAAATTTAAACCTGAAATACACATTTTTGTGAATATTTTCAAGTCAAATATTTCTTGCTCTCCTCTTCAAATTTCCTAGTTTTGTCTTTAGCAACAACAACAAAAAAACTTCTGGTGTAAAGGAACCACATTGCTACTGGTTCTAATTCCAGCATTCCATTTAAGCAAATAGGGTTTCTTCTTAACAAACTGTGCCTGTAATCACAGAATCACAGGATGTGTGGAGTTGGAAGAGAAACACAAGGATCATTGAATCCAACTCTCAGCTCTGCACAGGACCATAGCCAAGAGTCACACCATGTGCTTGAGAATACTGTCCAAGTGCTTCTTGAACTCTCTCAGACTTGGTGCTGTGACCACTTTCCTGAGGAGCCTGTTCCAGTGCTCAGCTACCCTCTAGGTGAAGCACCTTTTCCTAATATCCAGCCTAAACCTTCCCTGACGCAACTTCTGTCACTGGTCACCAGAGAGAAATCAGTGCCTGCCCCTCCTCATCCCCTCATGAGGAAGTTGTAACTGCAATGAGGTCTCCCCTCAGTCTCCTTTTCTTCAGAATGAACAAAGTGCCCTCAGCTACTCCTCTTACAGCTTCTCATCAAGGCTCTTCAACGTCTTTGTGTCCCTCTTTTGGACACTCTAATGGCTTTATGCCTTTCCTATATTGCGATGCCCAAAACTGCACACAATATTCAAGGTGAGGCTGCCCCAGTGCAGAGCAGAGCAGAACAGGACAATCCCTACCCTTGACCAGCTGGTGATGCTTTGCTTGATGCTCCCCCCAGGACATGGTTGGCCCTTCTGGCTGCCAGGGCACTGCTGACACATGTTCAACTTGCCATGGACCAGGACCCCCAGGGCCCTTTCCATGGCACTGCTTTCCAACATCTCATTCCCCAGTCTCTATGAACATCCAGGGTTGCCCCATCCCAGGTGCAAAATCAGGCACTTTCCCTTGTTGAACCTCATGTGGTTGGTGATTGCCCAGTCCTAAAATTTGTTGAGATCTCTCTGCAGGGCCTCCCTGCCTTCAAGGGAGTCAGCAGCTCTTCCCAGTTTTGTGCCATCTGCAAACTTCCTTAGTATCCCTTCCAGCCTTGCATGCAAGTCATTTATGAAGATGTTGAAGAGAGTAGGGCCTGAGATGGAGCCCTGTGGAACCCCACTAGTGACAGGTTTTCCAGGTTATTACATTAAAATGCTGGACAAAAGTGTGAACGACCTCTTTAAATAGTTTGTTCAAAACATAGCCTTTATTTTTTTCAGTGTAATTATTTCTAACTGGTACTCACTTTAAAAATATTGGTTTTGCACTTGTTGAAGATAAATAAGCAATATACTTACTGTTTTTCTTTTTCCTAAAATTTTATGCATTTGCATGGGCATTTTTTTCCATCAAAGGATAAAGGAATATAAAGATCATCAATAAGAGGATGAACATAGGCTTGTAAAGCAAACAATAACCCTGGATTTCTAAGGTGGAAAGGATAACACATGTTCTGTACGCTATGGAGCACTACTTTTGGTAGCTTTTATTTATATGATGCACTTTAAAATAAAAATATAAGCTGTTTTGAATTACTCTTAGATATCACTTCAGTTTTCTTAGTTGGTTTCTCTTAAACCAGTATTAACAATGGAGATCTTTCTGGATATTTACAAGAAAGTGTACAGCATCTAAACCCATACAGAAATACTTCTAATAAAGCTGATAAATGGGTAAATGAGATAGAGTAAGTAGAAAATAAGGAGACATGGAACAAAAATTGAACTTAAATTTAGTATTAGGATGTTCACATTTGGATATCTGAGGTGCTGGAGGGGTTCAAGATTTAAAATATAGATAAAATTGTAAGTTACAAAAATGGCTTATGACAGGCATTTGAATAGGTGTGGGCAAGACAGTGAGGAGGAGAGAAAATTGTGACTGACACTGAGACAAGCAAGACCCAGGCAAATGTTTAGGTAATTTTCATTTGATTTGGAAGACCAAATTCAGTCTCACTGCTGCAAATGGCTGCACCTTCTGTCTGGCTGTATAATCCCTTGCCTTTTACTTTAGCCCTCTTCTTCTTTCACTTCAGATGGTTACTGTACAAAATAGTGTAGGAACCATAAATTCCCCAGTAGAGTCACTAAAGTTTAGCAATTGTTTCCACATCATAGTTTAAATCAACATCTTACATAGTTTACCTAAGTATCCAAATAAGGAATTGTCACAGTTCCTTGCTATTGAAACACATTTTGCTGAAGATTTGCAACGCATCTTACAGCTCAGCTGTTTAGCAAAAATTTTGTAATTAGATTATGGGTTGGCGTTTGTGTAGTATGGAATGACATTCTGAGTGCTAAATCTTTCTTGGAGAATCTGATTTAAAGTGTTATCAGGCTTCTTAAATATTCTGATAGGTCTAAATCTCTTTGTCCTCATATGGTTCTTATTTTGTGCAGTGTTCCTATTTATACCGTACCTCTAATGTAGGGTATAAAACAATTTAGTCTATGAAGTATGACTAGTGTTTTGTACTACTGAACTTTTGGCTTCAGGATACTTCTGCTGAACAAAAACTTTACTAATTCAGACTAGTCTCCTGAGCCTGATATAAGTATGTTGGTAACAACAGTTTAGATATATTCCAGTTTGAGATGGCTTCAGTCCTACATAAAAGTACATGGATGATAATTTTGAGAAGACTATTTACAGTTCTGAGATGAAATGTCTTCTTCTTTTCTCCTATACGGGAAAGGCTGACACAGAACTCAGTCACACTAGCTAACTTAAATACTGTAAAATTTTCATATTTTGTATTTTGGAAATTTTACTTTTAATGTCAGTATTATGCTCTTAAAAGCCATATTTTTACTTTGAAACTCAGAGCAGTAGAACACACTAAATTTTTAAGGTTTGTGACTTTGGAGTAGGGACATAATTGTAACTGAGGAATACTCCACCAAGAAGTGGATAATTAGATCTTGAGGTGTTTGAAGCTGCATGCCTGACCTAGTTTGTCTACATCATCAAATTGTTCCCTTCTGTATTCATATCTGACTCTTACCAAGTCCCCTTTCTTGTCAAAACAGGTTAAGAATTGTGTTCCAGAAGTCCAAGGATCAGGCAGGTCTCATTCGGTTAGTCCTCACAGTAGTTCTCACACGGACCCACCTGATCAGAGCCTTCCAAAAATACACGGTTCTTGAGCAAAATTTCATAAGAAGTATAATCACTAGAGTAGGGGTTAATCTCTTCAACACTGTCTTTCATGTTTGGAGCATTTACTCTGCCTAGACTACCATGTCTTGAGCACCTCATGTAACCTCTGGGAGAGTCCTGCTCAATGATCTGGAAGCTGGTTTGAGCAGGGGAAAAGTTCTGCAACTTCTTTCAAGCTGTGCAGTTTGGTTCATAGGTTTGTCGGATGTCCACAGGTGGGTTTGCCTCCTATCCAACTGCCTTATTCTAGAGATCCCTGCGCTTTCCTAGGTAATGTTTTATCTACAATTCCACAATTCACTGCATCTATATAGAGATGCACAAATTTTTTTGCATTTTTCTTTAGTATCCCAGTAGAAACCATTTTATAATAACGGAATGGACTCTGCTTCCAAGCAAAATGTGTTCAATAAGTTGGATGTTTCAAATATATGTGCTACGAGGGGTCTTCATCTTACTTGCAATAAACTAAAAAACTCAGCAGACACAATACTGCTATTAGCTTTATAAAATCCTTGTCACAGAGGCTCTGGCATGCATTCTGAATGGATTTTGGGGTATTAAGCCTTTTGTGACTCATTAACTTTCAAGACAAATCACAGATGCAATACAGTAACTAAAAAGTCTAACATATTTACTCTTCAGGAAATATTTGAAGATCTAAAAATCATATTTTTTTGTTTGTGAATTTGGGGAAAGATAATTGTGTTTATTAATGTTAAAGATTCTGTGAAATACATCAAACTGTGATGTGATATTAATACATTATGAAGTGAGCTTATTTGTTTGTCTACCAATTAGGCAGGTGACAGAATAGCACATAAATCTCCTTGGAATGGGCTAAAATCTAGTAATCAAAACAGAAGATGAAAAAGAAGCATATGGATAGGCAATGTATTATCCACTACTCTATGCTTTAATTCAAGCTAACTATTCAAACTGGAAAGTTTCAGCTGTGGTATCATAATTCTACATCATCATAATAATAATAATACCAGACATATTAAATTTCCCAATCTCTATGGCAACATGTTCTGTCGTTTAAACTGTAAGGACTTAATTACTCGGAGGTAAGCAAGACACAATAAAATGCAGTAAAATGGTGTAAGAGAAATTTTTTATATATGGATTGTGATATTTTGTAACTTCTACAGTGAGTTCAAATTTTCCTCTTTCTGGCATCTTAGCGGCTGAAGGAAACAGCAGGTGACTCATATCAGAAATAGAGAAAGGAATAGAGAAAGAAAAGGTGAAAAGTTTTGCCTCGATTTTGTTATTTAAAATGGTAGAAAGAGATGTTAAGGGGAAAGGTCTTCTCTCACACCTTTCTCCCTTCTTCTACTTGAATTGCAAGGCGTCTTTAGTCCCCCACCTCAAAGTGTGTATTTTACATGAGTTTTACCTGAGCAGTTTTAATGTGTTAATATGGCCTGCTGAAAGGTTCCTAGGAGCAGAGACGATGTGGGTGTAATGGAAACAGCAATCACATGGAGGTGGGAAGGAGGTCACAGCACCAGTGGATTCATCTATGCGTATATACATCTACAGAACTTAGCGTAAGTAAGGGTTTATACAGAGGTATCTGTTTCATTAGCTATTGTGATAATCAGTACTCATTCAGTATTACATGTCTACAGATTACTTTGAAATGACTAAAGGATGGTTAAACCACTATATGTCTTCTGTAAGGACTGCTAAATCTACTATCAAAAAACCCCAATTGTAGATGACATTATACTAACGCTAATATTGAGGTAGAGGTAGAAATTAAGTCAAGGGGTACTTTCCTAACTGACCTGCATACTGTTACAGGGAGATCTTTTTCAGCCTGGAAGTGTTCATTCCCCACCTCGAGTTAGAGCTGCCTCATGCTGTTAAAGCAAGTCCTGAGAAAAGCCACAAAGATGACTGAACAGATGGACCTCTCCTACGAGGAAAGGCTGAGAGAACTGGGACTGTTCAGCCTGGGTAAAAAAGGGCTTCAGGGATACCTTTTTGTGGCCTTCCAGTAATCGCAGGTGGCCTTTAAGAAAGATGGGAATAAACTTTTTAGCAGGGCCTTTTGCAGTGGGACAAGAGGAAATAGTTTTAAACTAAAAAATAATCAATTTAGACCAGCTATAAGGAAGAATTTTTTTACAATGAGGGTAGTGATATAGTGGCCAAGATTGCCCAGAGAGGAAACATTCAAGGTCAGGTCAGAAGGCAGTCTGAGCATCTTGAAGATGTTTCTGCTCATTGCAGGGATGTTGGACTGGATGGCCTGTAAGGGTCCCTTCCAAACCAAACTGTTCTGTGATTCTATGATCCACCAGCTAGGAGCACTCGAGTAGCAATACATCAGCTGGTCATCCTTCACCTTGGTGGAGAAGAGGCAACAGAGCTGAGCAGAGAAGTCGTAATAGACAATCACACTTTCAGACAGTGGAGCTGACTTTATCCTTTATCCTTTACTCACAGAGGTAAAGAGGATCACTGCTATAGCATAAATTGCCTGTGTAAGCCCAGAAATGCTGGGGTGGTCCTCTAAAAAAACCTGTCCTGGCTGACACCATAACACAACACTGAAGCTTAAAATACCTGCCTACATACACCATACATTATGGCCTTCAGGTTCTTTAAGTCAAAGAGTTCATCCTGGCATTCATGCCTCCATAACTGCTGTCAGGCATTTGAGTAGTGGTTTCTGTCAGCCAGTGTGTGTGCTTACAGGCAGTTTGATGTTCCTAGTCTCTTTGTTGGCTTAGCCCACAATAAGAGAGGTTAAAGCCGAATCAAATTGCTTCAAATTTGCCATGGCCTATAGGTCAACATAGAGGCACTCATGACAAGCCTGATTCATTGACTATGGCAAATAAACCACGTGCTGAAACTCAGTGTAAGAATGCCAGGGAGGCAACTGGGACTTAGTTTCTTGATTTCCTTCTGCAGTGAATTCTGGCTTCTGCTGCTTCAGTTGTTTTAAAACATACAGAATTACTGAAATCTTACTTAGAAAAAAGTGAGGAACTTCTGTCATGTAAAAGCACTGGTATATTGCAACTTTCTACTGTTCTACAGGAATGGCCTTTGAAGTAATTATTTTGTTGTTTGCTGAAGTAGCTAGTATAATAAAATAATAATTTGACCTTTTGGGGCAAAGGCACCATGAATCCCCTTCTCCTTGTAGTATACCAGTGTTAATTGGACAGTTAACTATATTTTTCTCTTCTGTGTTCTGAGTGAAAGAAAATCACAGTTCTGCACTGGGTGTCTATCATGACTTATAAGACTGTTACCTTCAATATCATTTAATTCTCATGCCTTCCAAATGGTCTTTTAAGTTAGGTATTGCATATGATAGTCTTCACCTAAAATTGCAAGTTTCATTCCATTACAATTAAAACCTTACACTCCTACACTACTTGCTATAGCAGTCACATTTAATTTGCATTCAGGGTTAAGTAATCAGCCAGATAATCTTCTTTTTAGTCTTTCAACAGTTATAGGCCTGACTGACTGTATGCCTGAGAATAATCTGTGCTGGAGGTCAAGAAAATTGGATTTTATATGGTTGCTATGATAAAGTTCTTACTAATGAAAAGGACTAGGGTGGGAGAGGGATGGGGAAAGAGGTCATAGCAACTCAATTTCCCAATGCTCATCTGTTTGGATAAATGGATTCTTCAGGTTAGGATTTGCTCAGAAGTTTGAATTATCTGAATTCTTTATATTCTATATAAATTTCAATGTTATGAGAAAAGTGAAGCAATATTTTCCAATATCCTTGTTTTCATGGAGGGAGAATTATCTTAATAAACTCAGTACAGCTGCTGTTCAGTTTCCCCAGACACATCTTTTTCAGCCTTTTCTGGTTTAGGTGTGTGGGGTTTTTGTGTTGTTTTGGGTTTATTTGTTTGTTTGGTTTTTTCCTTTGGCTGAAAGGTAGTTACTGGCAAGAGAAATGTGATGTACCTCCCCAGATCGTATGCACAAACATGAAGAAAACAGTTTACCAGAAGATCATTAAATTTTCAACATCTATAATATGGAAAGTTAATCTTTAAAGGCAATTGATTTGGAAAGGGAGCAGCCTGAAACAGCTTCCTTCATCTGATCTAGCTGTAAATGTCCCCTACAGGATGTGACCCAAAGAAGGCAGACAACACTCAGTGCAACCTCTGTGAGAAACATTTCTCTCAACGAGGAAGTATCAAAGCAGACATAGTGGATTTTTTTCCTTAAATGTGGACTGTGGCAACTCTCATAATGTACCTGCCTGAGAATGCTAAGGGAGTTTCTTAGATAAATTTAGTAATACTAAGATTCTTAGTCATACTTAGTCATACTTAGTCATATTTAGTCATACTAAGATGCCCTCTTTCCTTTGTGTTCCTCGGTGGGCACAAGCTCTTAGTTCCTTACAAGGATTGCCATCCTCCAGCTCCTAATCCTGGATGACAGGTACGGGGGACACTGATCACATAAATGTTACTTTCTGATTTAAATCAAGAATATATGAGATCTATTTTATTTCCTTTCTTGTTCAAATCCTTGCAAGTGAGGGCAAATATCTTACAAGAGCAAAGCATTAAATATGCAATAGCATGGGGGATTTAAAAGTGAAATTGAGATTTTGTGTTCTGTGTCTCTAAACATAATTGAGAAATTAATTTTAAAATATTGGCTGGAGCTGTGCTGAAGGCTTCCAAATGAGAAGGTTTAACTATCCATGTGATAAATTAAAATAGTTCAGTCAGTGTAAAAGAAACATTTAAGCCCAGCCTAAAATGTTCTCCATTTGAGGCCCATTCTCACTATCCTAGTGAATGCCCTTTGCTTATAGTCAGTCAGACTCTGTGCTCTCACTAGAGGCTTTAACTTCAGCCATGCCCTGATGTAGAAATGGAGGTCCTGGAGCAGAGAAACTTCCTGTAGACACAGAAGGATGGACAAGAAGAGATCAGGGCCAGAGAAGTCTCATAAACTGTACTTGTGGGCAGTTTGTTCTATGTCATTTCACAATAGGTCCTGGAGAGTTAAATAATAAAATACCTCCATATAATAACCTATTTTCCAGAGACACAAATTTGTGCGGGAAATGTCCCAGACACTCTCTTTGCCTCAGTAGGAGATGGCAGGAATCATGTCTTTTATTAACTTCCTGAAAACAGAAGCTGTAAATTACTCTGTCTAAAAGCCACAATATGGTGCCTCTTACTGTGGCATTTGACCTCTAAAGAGTCTTTGGGAAATCTGTGGGAAGTTTTCACATTTACCACAGCCAGCTGTTAATCTTAGCAGCTGCCCTGCTTCATTTTGCACCAGTAAACAAGCTCAGCAAAAGAAACATAGCACAAGTCATCAAATCTGGATTATTTTCAACAGTTACTTTTCATCTGTGAGCCTAAAAATGCCAATATGTATGCAATTTCTGTTTAGTTTAGCTCTTTTAATCTTTCATTCCTTTCTCTTTCTGTGGCTGCAGGAAGGATACTCTCAGTTAGAAACATTAAAAATAAAGCAGATTGGACTGTAACAGGAATTTACCTGTGTAAACATGAAGGAAAACCACAATGCATTAATTCGTGAGTCTCTGCATGGGAGATTATTTTACACAGAACTTCTGGAATACTCTCTCATTTCCTATTTTCCTCCTGTGTGTCTATCTTAATTTTTTTCTCTTTCTTTTTGGATTAAAGTCAGTAAACAGTCTTCTTCATGCTTTATTGATGAAGTTAATTGTCTTCTAAATTAACAATTAAAAACAGGAGGAGTGTATTAGTTGCAGAAGAAAGAAGAATGCGTGTGTCTTGAAATTATCAAAAATCTTTTAAATCCAAAATTAAAACTCCTGAGAGTGGCTGATGCTTCATGTCTAAATATTTTCTGCACATTGGACAGCTATATAAAACATCTGGAGATCTGTCTGTTTTGAAATATCTTTACCTGGACAACAAACGTAGGCTCAGATGCAGTCCGGTTACTATCAAGTAGTCCAGTACTTTCAATAACAGAGAAACCTCCAAAAACACTCAATTATAACAGGCTTAAATTTTGTAATTTTTTTGCATGTCTTTCAATTCCAGACAGATTTACATACTTTTCAAAAATGTCCTGTATTACTAAGCCACCTTCAGCTGGTACCAATAAACTTGTACAATGCGGAGATTTTTGCATTACTTTTTCACCATAATTAAGAATGATACAAGTTTGCATTGCAGTCTCCATGGAGTGTCTTAGTAGCCAGCACAACAACAACTTTCACATTGCTTTTTGTGAAATTGCAGACTCGATTATTTTTTTATTTAATTGTGTTTTTGTAATCTGAGATCCCAGGATTCTCTAATGTAAGGCACATTCTTCTTTCAGTGCTGTAAAAAAACCCATATTTGCTGATGTGCCTGGGCCTTGAGCCTTGGTAAAGGTATTCTGGTGAGCAATGATATTCAAATGTTCTTCATGCAAAACACTTCGTTGATGACATGAATCACAATGGCTCTGTCAAAGCTTCAGTTCACTAGTTCTTTTCTATTAAAAACATCTAGACCCCTTTCCCTTTCCCTTTCCCTTTCCCTTTCCCTTTCCCTTTCCCTTTCCCTTTCCCTTTCCCTTTCCCTTTCCCT
>JAWWEV010000095.1:4527241-4539894 GCA_035583235.1 Hafferia zeledoni
AAAGAAAAGAAAAGAAAAGAAAAGAAAAGAAAAGAAAAGAAAAGAAAAGAAAAGAAAAGAAAAGAAAAGAAAAAAGATCTGGAAAATCTGACTTAATTGTCTTTCTACTGTATAGTCTATGTCTTAAAAATAGGTAAAAAAGGTAAACAATCTGTATTTTAATGTAACATATATCTCTGCTATAAGATTGAAGTGACTGTCATTTCAGTAGAAAAGGTTAGATGATAGCAAGAAATCTCTTGTTGATATAAGTCATCAGTAATTTTGAGTATGTGATTATATTAAAAGATAGCAGTACTAAATACAGGATAGAATTAAAGTGCTAAAAGAACCTTGGGTACCATGGTAACTCTTATTTCTAGAATTCCCAAGTTACAATTGGATTTCAAAAGATGTCTATCACTAATTATGTAAAATATATTTTATAGGCTAATGAGATAAACTCCAGGAAGTAATTTGTTTCATTTTTTAACTCAGTCCTGAAAAAAAATCTATCTATATGCTTAAACCTTTTTACTTGTAACTGTGTTGAAAAGCCAACAACTTTGTACTCCAGTGAAACATTTAGATTATTAACTAGAAATGGCCCCTGTAGGCCCATTCCTGACTTTGAAGTATGCATAAAATACTGCTTTCTTCTACTCTATTTAAATTCCCCCCAAGTGCTATAATCAAGGGAAAACACACAATACAGTAATGGTAGTGGGTTTATTTTGCAAAAGTTTGTAAATGTTCAAATGCTAATCTATTTAAACATGTATGTAGCTCCAGAGGAAAACACATTAATGAATAGCAAGCAATTTCATTATGCTGGGATTATATCTAATAACACTAATACCAAATGCAATGTATAGGACCAGCTTTCTCATCTCAGTGTTGGTGATGTGAAAATCAAAGCTGGCACATTTGTGCTTCATGTAGCAGTACTTGCATATTCAGCAGTACTTCATGAAGCAGACATGTAGCTTCAATAAAAATCACTGGCAATTCTATTGATATCAAAGCACAATATGGGTCACAGTGTTCTTGTGGGTTAAGATCTTCATTTTATTTGAATCAAAATGTTAGGATGTTCAACTCAATGAAAGTCATAGTCTTTGTATAAGTGAATAATACCTAAATTATAATACTCCCATCTATCAGGTGTCAGAAGTAAGAATTACATTTAAAGATCACAAAATCACTCTTATATAAATTTAATAGGTAATATTGGCTCGATAATTTCATTACTGATCCCCTTCAGGGCTTCTGTTCTGCAAGGACTGGTTCTTGATAGCCAGCTGAAGCAGTTGTGGTGTCACTGCCATTTCATCTTGGAATTTAATCTGGCAGAATCTCTAGAAGAATGAAGGTAAACCTACAGTGACAGATAGAAATTATGATGTGTTTATCTAGAAAGGTGAATTAATAACTTTTGTGGGAGAGATAAAAGACAAGCCAGTTTATCTATCAGAAAAAATACCACCTCATTCAAGCTGGGGATCTCTCAATATTGGACTGTCTTCTATGGAAAAGGGAAGGAATTCTTCTTTAACATAAAGAAAATAGAGGGGAAAATCCTTTAGGATTACCAAGCTTTCCAGAACTCTTGTGCTGAATGTCTTCAATACTTCCTTAAATAAATAAAAAGGGCATTGCATGGTCCACAGAACTGCTGTACACTGGACAGGAAAATCTGACTAATTACTCAAAAAATATTGTCCTTTCCTCTTTTGTTAGAAGGTTTCTTTCTTTATTGCAAATTGTTTTCTGGATTGTGTAGTGTTCAGCCCTTGCTACTCAAGCATTGTTATGACAGATTTCTGTAGAGAAAACAGAACAGTGAATTAGTTATGATTTGGGGCACTACTAGTCTAATGGGGAAATGGAGATACAAATTCAGAGCAAGGACTCAATTTCATTTAATCTAAATGGACTAACCTTGGCATCCCTTCTGTTCCCCTTGATATTTCAGTGTTTTATCCCTGACAGCCAACCATATAATCAGGAAAGATCTCTTACTAACAATGTAAGGCACAATTAATTCAGGAATCCAAAATTTTCACAGGAAGGAGTCCAGCATTGTCACATGGTTAAGGCATAGTGTCCCAAAGCTTTGCATACCTTTACTAAAATACAATTACTATAATGGAGTGCAAAAGCAATAAACTTCTGCAGAAATATCTGAGTTTGCCATAATTTTTTTAATTGAGAGGAATTAATTGAAAGATAGCAGGGGGATGAAAACTATGTCTGACAAATGTAGAAGGTATTTTTTCCATATTGGGCATATGGCAAATTATTATACCTGGTGTTTTTTAGGTAGCAATAAGGAATGAGTAATTCATACTCTGAGGAAACCCACTCAGTTTTCAAATACTGACCTGAGGGGGTTTTAAAGCCATGTAATGGTACTGAGATTAATCTCACTATAGCATTATGCCTTACTTGGTGACTGAAGGTTTAAATACTGTGGACTCGCATTAGCACAAAATTATTGTTTAAGGCTAGGATCAAAATTGAAAGTGTGATTTAATATAATGACTGTGTAAAGATAAATTGTAGTTTTTAAAGAAAGAGTCATTTTTGAAAGTATAACTACTTTTTGAGTTTTACATTGGTGAAGAAAAGTCACTGGCAGCTGTTAACTAGTTAATATGGTCTCACCTGTGAAAGAGACCAAGGTGCTTAACAGATAGATATTTGTAACCAGGTCTTTATAATTGCTTGTGCCCTGAAAGAGAGGTGGTTAGATTAGATATTAGGAAGAAGTTCTTTACTGTGAGGGTGGTGAGACACTGAAACAATTTGTCCAGAGAAGTTGTAGATATTATATCCCTAGAAGATATTGTATCCCAGACTGGATGGGGCTTTGGGCAAGCTGCTGTAGTGGGAGGTGTCCCAGGCCACGGCAGGGAGGTTGGAATGAGATGATCTTTAGGGTCCCTTACAACTCAAATCATTCTGTAGTCCAATGACATGCTATATTGACTTCTTGTCTCTCTGTCTACTTGACAGCTGCATATTTTAAACAAAAGCCCAAATATTGTGAAATGCCATGGTGTTTCTTGGTATTTTATCTTAGGCATGAGGCCTAGGAGGAACATTGTTTCCTAGGTTTTATATGTCTGAACTCCATGGGCCCCGCTCCTGAAGGCAGGATGAGCATCTATACTGTCTCTGTAACTTAACCAAAAATGTTCATTTCTTGTGTTACAGGCAAGTTTCATGGTCTAAGCACAAATATGTTGTGTCATCAAATGTCCTGTTCATGCTGTATTATCAAGTGCTAAATGTGTCTTGAAATAAATATTCAATTTCACATTTATGTGAAAATAGGCTAAATTCCAAGTTGAGCAATTCTTTGTTTTGTTCTGAATTTGCTGCCTGTTTTCTGCATAAGATGAACGACAACCTTAGCAAAAATACTGTAGATTATTTGTTCATGGTATCTGCTTACTCTCTAAGGTATTGCAAATGTTTCTGACAATGTTGTAATGGAGACTGTGACCTTTGATGTGAACAGATGGCAGAAAGAAAAACTGAGCATAATTAAAACTTAAATGCTGGAGGTTTTATCTTGCAGTCTGTGCTCAAAATGACTTCCCTCTGTAGTGGGAGTTCAACTTGAATAAACACTACACTAAAGGCTTTTAAGAAATCAAAAAATTTGCCTTTGTTTGTCCTGTCATGTTTCAATGAGGTGACCAGGCCTGGTTTAGAAAGAGAAATTACTAATCACCAATGTTCTTCCATACTACTTCTTCCAGTAATGACCCAGGAAACAAACTACCTGCTCACAGTGTCATATTGCCTATTTTCAGAAACATGGCAAGGAATGGTGCATATTTACATGGCACTTTTCTGTTTAATTTCTTACCTCATTGATATGAAATATCCACAGGACCCTATTTCACAGGCCTTTCATCAAGATATCCTTGCCAGAACTTGGGCAACAGCTTTCCCAAAGTCATCCCTGTGTGTTAGGACAGTATCTCTCTATTCCTCCCAGTCTGCCTGCCACTGCCTTCACCTTCTATATACTCTCATTTACATTTGTGTTTTGCATTGATCTCCCTGATCATCCATGCAGGCCTCCTAGTCTTTTTGCCTGACTTCCTTGCTTATCAGGATGGACTGCTCTGGAGCTTGGAGGAATTGATCCTTGAATAACAACCAGCTCTTTTGAACCCCTCTCTGCTTCAAGTCCATAATCTGTGGGACTCTTTTGAGCAGATTCGTGAAGAAGCCAAAGTCTGCTTGTGCCTGGCTATAGCATTACTTCAGCAGATATTGAGGTGGTTGAAGCTCTCCTGTAAACACCAGAACCGGAAAATACAAGGCTGTTTCCAGCTGTTCACAGAAGGCCTCATCCACATGAGTGGTGAGGCTGGAAAAACAGGCTTGTTCAGCCTGAAGGACAGAGTCTAAAGGTAGTCCAAATTGCTGTGTCCAGCTGCTGAATGGTAAGGCTTAGAGAAATGGGGTGAGGATTTCCTTGAAGATATATGGTGAAACAAGAAGTAGCAACAAACACAAGTAGGAACATGAGAAATTCCAATTAGCTGTAAGGGAATATTTTTTCACTGAGACCACGTCTCAGCACTGAAATGTTCTCCAAAGAAGCAATGAAATCTTTAGTTCTGAGGTTTTTCAAGACCTGACTGGGCAAAGTCCTGAGCAAGTTAATCTACTGCTTTAGGGAGGGCTTTGGACCAAGTGACCTTCCTAAGCCCCTTTCAGCATAAATCACTCTATAGATTCTGTCTTGTTAATGCAAAGTGAAATGAAAACTTTTCATCAGTCTTGAAAGACTGCTCCAAAAATGCCTGTCTCCACTGAATGGAAGGTACTTAATCGGTCTGGAGTGTGATTAGGGATTTCGAGATCATGAGACTACCTAAAGCCACAACAAGATCCTTCTTCAGTAACTTCCAACACATATTTAGTAAAGTATTTAGTAATGTGTTCTTTGGAAACTCTTACCCATCTTTCTTACTTATTATTATGGCATTACATACATTGTGAGGAAAATACATCCTTTCATAAATCACTTATGTACTGTAGCTACAACTAAAATGTTACCATTCATTACAATGTCATTTCATCTTTGTAAAATGGAAAGTTCGGCTACTTGAGAATACAACATGGATACATCCAACTTTTTCAGTAAAACAGTCTTCTAAGTAATCTTTGTTAATTGGCTAAATCATAAATGCAAATCAATTATTTAATGGCTGCAAAACATTCATTGTGTTTTTAATGATCCCTGGAAAACAGACTGTCAATGTCGGCTTGGTTTGGCTTTGGCTTTGGCTTTGGTTTGGGGGTTTTTTTAGTTGCTTTTTGAAAATGAAATATTTACCTTGTATTATTGCCTAAGCTTGTATGCTGACATGCTGACTCGTTGCCTTGTTATTTCGGCTTTGGGCCTTGAGCATCCTCTCACCTTGTGAAGAAAAAATCAACAGTAAGCTTGGAGGGCAGAGAAGAGGAAACTTTTCTCTATGGCACTGCACCAATGCCCTTGCTTAGCACGCAGAGCTGATGAACCCATCTGCTTGTTCCTAAGGTGCCTGGTAGGACCCTGATCAGCAAAGGAGGAAATCCTTTTAAGTATTAGTTCAGAGACCCAATTTCAGAAATGCTCCTTTTTGATTTTAAGAAAGAAAAGCAAGCCCTTCAAAAAGTGTTTTATAGTACCAAAAGGTACAGTGCCATCTTTTGCTTGACTTGCTGTTTCCATCCTCCTAAGTGTACACACAAGGGAAAAATGCTGGGCTTAGTGTGGAAGCTGTGCATCTGTGACTGTTGCTGGATATTAAGAAAGATTATATTTTAATATGGGGAAACTACTAATTTATTTCCTTAGAACTACTAATGTAGTTTAATTAGAAGAATTCTCCTGGCAAAATTTTGCCAAAATCTAAACAGGAGGTGAACAGGTGTCATAACTTGTCATATCTAAGCACAATACAGTTATCTGATCCTTTCTCGTCCCGCCTCTGTTTCTGAATTCACGGGCGGCCCCTTCTTCGGTCCAAGGTTAAAATTCGGCTTTGCTGCGGGATATGACCCTCGCCCGAGCGGTCGCCAAGCCGAACGAGGTTGTCCGTCCCCGCGGAGCAAAGCGCTCGCCCCGCACCGGCGCTCTGACAGGCAGTCCCGCGGCAGCGAGGGCGTGCGGAGCGGCCCCGCCCCGGCCCGGCCCCCTCCCCTCCGCCGAGCCTCGGCAGCGCCGGCAAAGCGTTAAAAGGGCGGCACGGAGAGACGCGGGGCGACCACCGGGGCTCGGCCGTGCGGCGGCCATGGGGCAAAGACGGCTGAGCACCGGGCGAGCGGAGCGGGGCAGCGCCGCCGAAGGGGCGGCTGGCGGCGGCCGAGGGCGGCTGGCCGAGTCCTGGCGGCGACTGAGTTCCCGCCGCGGCTCCGCCAAGCGCGGCGGACCCTCCTCGCCCGCGCCGCCGGTGAGTGCCCGCGACCGCGCTCCTCCGTGCGCGCACCTGGTGACTCCGGTGCCGGGTGGGAGTGGTGTGAAGAAACCTGTTGAGCTTTGGGAGAGGAATCGCCTTTCCCGTGCGCTGAGCCTGACTTTGTAGTTGCAACAGGTGCGAGTCTCTGGTTCGGTTCTCTCCATATGCCCCTGGGGAACAGCAGCTGGGCCACCTGGGAGTGCAGCCGGCGGGGCTGTGAAGTAAGCTGCTTGAGGCTCGAGCTTGCGTTTTGCAGCTGGGAGGATAGTAGTAGCAATCATAAGCGAAGGATTTGAAGGCAGATAGGCTGAAAGCATGCTCTTGGGAATAAAAATTTTTCCTCGTGGGTAGATGTCTCCTTGTAGGTATACCTGCCTTCAGCCAGCTCAGTGGTATGTGCCAAGAGTCTCTGAGGTGGGTAGACAAACATATTCAAGGAGATGCATGCAACAGCATAAATTACATGTCAGGAAAATTAACATCTCGGCCAGACCTACACGGACATAGAGAACAAATTAATCATTCAAGTAGAAGGTGTGACATTTATTAGAGAGCTTGATAATCTCTCTCCTTGCGATCACAACCCTAGTGCTAGGTGCTGAACAAACACACAAACCCACAGATTTTGGATGAACTGCTCACTGTCCAAGGACGATCTCAGCCCTTGTGTGCTCAGAAACTATGTTATGTTTTTGTACCAGACTCTCTGACATCTGGAGTTATATGCCTTATTTATCAGATCAAATGTATTGTTTCAAAAAGACTCATTGATTTATAAGCTTTTGGCCTGGGGGTAAGATGACCACAAGTTCAACGTCGGCTGGGAAATAACATAAGGATGTAGAGACCTACAGTAGGAAGGATGCCATGGCAACAAGAAAGCATCAGAGAAAGTAACAATATTATCTCGTGAAGGGGGAAGAGGAGGAGTATTGTGTTCATGTGTGCCATGCTGTAGATTAAAATACTATAATTTAGGGTGGGATTTTGGGGTGGTTTTCTTAGAATACATTAACTTCCCTTTGCAATAGGGGCCTTAAATTTACTTCCCAAGTAAGGGTTATATCATGAGAACTCATCAGAAAAGAAGCATTATGAAGTTGAGGGTTGTTTTTGTTTGGCTGGTTTGTTTGCTTGTGGGTTTTCTTGTTTGGTTGTTTTGGGGTTTTGATATTTTTGCAGGGGAGGGTGGGTTGGTTGAGTTTTTTTGGTTGCTTGGGTTTGGGTTTTGGGGGTTTTGTGTGTTTGTTTCATGGGACTTGCTGAGTTTCTGTTGTTCTAAATGAAGCTGTGTTTGTGGCTTCTAGCTGAGATGAATTCTTACTCCAGATAGCACGCTGGATGAGATTCAGTTTGCCAGTGTTTGGCCAGAATTGCAAGTTTGTATTAGTCTTTGATTAATCTTTGTTTTTCCAGAGATATTCTGAAAGGATGAGCAACTTTACCATATTTTCTTCTACTAAGCAATACTATAGTTGTGTTTTTATGTTACTGGAGTTGCATTGCAGTGAAACCACTAAACTCCCTAAAGGCAGGACAGATGAGAATTACTCTGATTCTGAATTTTATACTTTGTTTGTTCATTTGGTTCTTTCTCTGTCAGTGGTTTTAGTTTGGTTTGGGGGTTTGTTTTGAATAGTCTTTTTTGTTGTTGTTGTAAGCAGTTTTTTGTGTTTTCTTCATCTGACTTTTTTTTTTTA
The DNA here is from genome assembly GCA_035583235.1 of Hafferia zeledoni. Lineage (NCBI taxonomy): Eukaryota > Metazoa > Chordata > Aves > Passeriformes > Thamnophilidae > Hafferia > Hafferia zeledoni. Next base: position 4,535,394 of record JAWWEV010000095.1, read on the forward strand.
AATGAGAGCATAAGATTTCTGAAATCACAATTTATCACTAAGAATAAATCACTTGGAATTCAAAGAAGAAATGAACTGTATTTGAGATGGAAAAGAGCAACATTTTTTAGATGAGACATGTGGCTTGCTCTAAACAATCACTAACTTTAAAGCTGTTGTCTTCATTTAGATTGACCCCGTTTACATTTTGAGTAAAGGCAATACATATTGAAGGAGCAAACACAGTTATAAATTAAGGTTTAGATATTAAGCTTTTTCTATAGTTTTCTTCTTTCCATCATCTGCTTGTAACTATGGTAAAGGAAAGCTGAGTGAACTCCCTCTGTTCAAACTGATGGAAGTTTTGGTATTGAAAACAGAAGATCACATTTTTGATCACTCTAAATTTCTGCCCATGAAGAGGATTGTCTTGGTGTTTTCTGCTAATATCTTGAGTATCAATTGTATTTATGGCCTCTGAATTATGTGAATTTTTCAACCCATTTTAAGCAGGACCCCCAGCTCCCTTTCCATGGCACTGCTTTCCAGCGTCTAATTCCCCAGTCTCTATGAACATCCAGGGTTGCCCCATCCCAGGTGCAAAATCAGGCACTTTCCCTTGTTGAACCTCATGTGGTTGGTGATTGCCCAGTTCTAAAATTTGTTGAGGTCTCTCTGCAGGGCCTCCCTGCCTTCAAGGGAGTCAGCAGCTCCTCCCAGTTTTGTGCCATCTGCAAACCTCCTTAGTATCCCTTCCAGCCCTGCATGCAAGTCATTTATGAAGGTGTTGAAGAGAGCAAGGCCTGAGATGGAGCCCTGTGGAACCCCACTAGTGACAGGTCACCAGTCTGATGTCACGCCATTCACTATTACCCCCTACCACATGATGTGTTTACCCAGCTGTGTGCTGAACATTTTGCCCAGAAGACCACTGTGAGAGACAGTATCCAAAGCTTTTCTGAAATGCAAAAAGATTACCTCAACTGACTTCTTTTGATCAACTAGGTGGGTTACCTGGTCATAAAAGGAAATCAGGATTCATGAGCAAAAGTCCTTTCATAAGCTGGACTTTCCTCTCATGGAGGGTGTGGCCGTGACTGTGCTGGCTGTGTTGTCTTCCAGGTGTTTTTGAACACCTCTCGGAATAATCTCCATAACTTTACCAGGCACTGAAGTAAAACTGACAGGCCTGTAGTTTCTGGACTCCTCCTCCTTGAAAATTGTGACAACATTAGCCAGCTCCCAGTCAGCTGGGACCTCTTCGGATTCCCAAGACCACTCAAAAATCATCAATAGAGGCTTTTCAATTACATCAGCCAGCTCTTTGAGGATTCTGGGATTAATCCCATCACACTTCATAGATTTGCAGGAATCTAGCCAGAGCAGCAGATCCTGCACAATTTTAGGGTTGACTGGAATTTGATAATCCTAACCATCATGGTCCTCTGGCTCAGGGCACTGAGACTCCCTTGGTCCATTGTCTGTGTTGACGATGGAGGCAAAGGAAGCATTAAACACCTCTGCCTTGTCTCTGTTCCTGTTTGTGAGGTGACCATCCTCATTTTGTAATACGCCAATGATATTTCTATACTGCCTATTGCCATTGATACACTCGAAAAAAATGTTTATTGTCCCTCACATTTCTGGCCAGCTGCAACTCCAGCTGAGCTTTGGCTGCATGAATTTTCTCCCTACAGCTGCAAACAGCATCCCTGTATTCTTTTCATGTCACTTGACCTTGCTGTTACTGGGCATACTCGTTCCTTTTTTGCCTTATTTTCAAGAGAAGATTCCTGCTCAGCCAAGCTGGCCTTCTGCTTTGGCTTCTTGACTTCCAACATTTGGGAAGTGCCTGCTCCTGTGCCCTTAGGAGGTGATGTTTGAAAAGTGACCAGCACTGATGACCCAGCACCTACAAAAATATTTTCCCAGGAGATCTTACTGCCCTGAGCAGCCTGAAGTCTGCTCTCCTCATATCCAGAGCTGAGGTTTTGCTGGCACTTTTCTTCCTATCAACAGAGATTTTAAATTCGATCACTTTGCAGTGACTGTGGTCAAGATGGCTGCAAACTTCCACTTTGCACATGATAGCTGCTCTATCGACAAGCAGTAGATCAACGAGGGCATCTTTCTGAGTGCGCTTCCTTAGAATCAGTTCCATAAAGTTGTCATCCAGGTTTTTTAGGAATCTGGTGGCCTGGGCTGAAGCAGGTATATGATGCTCCCAGTTAACTTCTTGCAAGCTTATGTCCCCCATAAGGACAAGGACAGTTGACTTGGAAGTATCTGTTACTCACTCAGAGAATAAATCCTCATTATCATGGTCCTGGCTGGCAGGTCTATAGCAGACACCCACAATGGCATCTGCATTATTTGTTTGCCACTCAGTTTTTACCCAGAGGCTCTCAACTCTGCCATTGCCAGCCAAGAGCTCCATGCATTCTAACCCCTCTGCTACATACAGTGCCATCCCTTCACCTCCTCTACCCTGCCTGTTCCTGCTGAAGAGTTTGTTACTGTCCAACAGCGCACTCCAGTGACAGGACTCATCTCGCCACCAAGTTTCACTTATGCCAATAATGTCAGTTTTCTGGAACTGGGCCAAAACTTTGAGCTCCTCTTGTTTGTTCTTAGTGCTGTGTGCATAGGTGTAGAATCATTTCAGATGTGGTATATTGTAACCACTACCTTGTGAAGCAGATTGAGGTATCCCATTAGGGGTTCTTTCTTCAAGTTTTAGCACTCCATTGCATTGCTCATCACTGGCAAGCCTGGTTTTGTTCCCTTTCCCCCTTCCAAGGTAGTTTGAAATTCTGTGAATGAGCCTCACCAGCTCCTGTGGTAGAAGCCTTTTCCCCTTCAGAGATATAGGTGCATTCCAGTAGGTGTCAGTAGACCAGGTATTGAGATGATCATCCCATGGTCAAAATAGCCAAATTTTTTTCATTTACATCAGCCACAGAGCCATGCATTGACCTGATGGGTCTCTCTGTCCCTGTCAGTATTATTCCTTATTACTGGTAGAATTGAGGAAATCACTGTTGGTGCTTCTGATCCCTCTAGTAATTGTCCCAGACTTTGAAGTCTCCTTTGAATGCCCTTGGACTTCTCTTTGTAATTTAGCTGCATGTGCTGTCTGGCCATGAGGGAGCATACAGTGACAGGGAGCAAGGAACCTCACTACTCTCTGTGACAGATGGGGATGAGAGCAGAACAGCAGGTGTCACCTACCTCTGCGCTAGCCAGGCTTTTGCACCTGGGGTGCGACATTACAGTCTGGGAGGGATGATATGCTGGTGGGTGAGGGCCAGTGGTGGAGCTAGAGCAGGGTGGGAGAGTAGTTTCTTTCCACCTCTGCAGTTTTCAGATCCTGTCTGGGTGAAGCCATGAGCAACCAGGTCTGACCTCTGCAGCTGAGCCTGCTTTTGGCTGCAGCTAGGACTGGAGACCTCCCCAGGTCCCTGCCAACCTGAGTTACCTTGGGATTGTGTAAATCAACATTAGAAAGTCCTCTAAGAATTAATTTACAAGACACACATTAGCACAGCTGGTAACTGTTACTCTGTCTTAAAAATCTTAGAAGCGTACCTACATTTGTTGTTAGATGTGAAAATATGTTTCTAAAGAAAAAAACCCACCAAAAATAGTTCTAGCCCAGGGCAGGGACTGGTAAAACAATCTATGAAAACTGTAAAATGGAAATTGAGACTTTGCCTGGCTGACCTCCTGCTGCACTGGTGGAAGGATGCACCCTTCTCTGTTGCAGCCTCCCTGCCCAGCCCCATCTCCTTGCTGCCTCCTCCAGGCAGAGGATTCAGCTAGAGTTTAGCATGCAGGAGGTAGCTAAAAACAGGTGTCCATTATATTTGAACACAGTGCTTTTCTGATGGTTTCATTGTTCAGAAAACTGAGCAATAAAGGATCTAATAAGACTGGAAAGCAGAAATCTGTCAGTGGTGTGACTGGGAGGTGACACAAGGGCTTGGGCAAAGTAAGCCTACAACAGGGGCTTGCGCAGGTTGCAGGTCAGATCTTGTGCTTTTGTAGTACTCACATCATCAGATGAGTTGTAATACATTTTACTACTGATCAGGTTTTACTCTCTCTGATGGAAACACTTGTTTTTATCATTACTCTTTTAAAGTTCTTGGTAGCAGAAGGGAATTCTATATATAAAGCAGGAATACTTAATCACGTATGACAAACTACACATTTTGTCTACCTTTTATTTTAGGTAGTTGCTTTCTCTTCTTAATTATGACATTCATAAAATGGGTTTAAAAATGTTATATGGTATATAGCAGAGTGTTTTGTTGGATGTTTTAGATTTGTTTCTTTGTGGTCTGGATGAGCAACACTTCTGGCTGCTTATTTGCATGCATTAATAACAAAGCTAGAAACAATGACTATTTATGCTTCAGTTTAAATTCAGTTTTCTGAACCTAAATATGAGGTTGCTTTTTTAAGAATCTCTCCTGAGTGTATTGCCTAGTCTCCCTGCCATGGGCCTCCAGTGAGGAAA
>JAWWEV010000095.1:4543907-4560212 GCA_035583235.1 Hafferia zeledoni
AATCATTGGTGAAGTTTCTGTGTTAACATCAGCCAACTCTTTGAGGATGCTAGTGTGAATCTCACCAGGCCTTATAGATTTGTAGGGATCCAGCTGAGTAATTTAAAAGTAGAGTAGTTTAAAAGTAGAACTAAGCAGAATCTAATCTGGAATGTTGAAATTACTTTCTTGTTGGAAAAGCTGCAACAGGCTAGAGTATGTTTCACTATTTACTCTCACTTTTTAAATTTTGAAGATAGTTATGGAGAACCCAAATCTGCAGTAACTTTACGTTAGATTCCTCTGGTTCTGCAATGTAAGCTGACCTTTGTTAAAGGATTCCCAGATACCAGAAGTTCTTAACAGTCAGCCGTGATCTAGGTTGTGCTGGTGAAAAGGTAAACCAACAGGAAAAAATGAACCCAACTCAAAACAGATTACAAGTCAGAGTTATAATTTAATAAAAATATTATAATAAATGCAATTACACAAAGAGAAACTGGTTTTAATGCACAAAATCCAGATGTATAACCCAGACCCCTGGGGCATAAACACAATGGTGTTTGTTAGCCCCTGTGTGAGCCCAAGGTGGTCCCTTTGAGTCCAAAGTAAAAGGAAAGGAAAAACCTGTGGGTGAGGGTGTTGGTCAGGTGGGAATGCCCAGTATCTCTCTCAGGGCGGGGAGTTCCACAATAGGTGATTGAAATCTGAGTCTTGGATGTTTTTGAACTCCTTGATGTCCCATTAGCAGACATGATCCCTCAGGCTGGGTGTGAAGGTCCCCGGAGGGGAGTTATCACAGCTGAGTCATTGGTATGAAGACCCTGTCTTACAGGGTTCTCTAATGCCCAGCTTGTAGTGTGGGGAGTCAGGTGTGCCCTGGGCAGCTGCTGCAAATGATCCATAGTTAACAGTTTGTTAGAAATGAGATAGAGTGTGTAGAATACATAGTTTTGGTTACACCCACACAGTGATAAGCTGGTCTCAGCTGCTCTAACTAGGACAGAGGTAATTTCACTAGTGGTCCCTGGAGAGAACAGGTTAAAAGTTGTTACAGAAAATGACTCAGGCTGTAGTAATATCAGAAGTTGTGAATGAAGCTTAGCAACAACTGAAAAGGCACTCAGGGAACAAGGAAGGCAACTGAGAAAGGTTTTACTAAACTTAGCAGTGAAGGTAGATGCAGTGAAATTCACCTCACATTGTGAGTTTATTTGTTCTCCCATTCATTTACCAAAATTGTGACAGGGCTTGATTTGATTCAATGTAAATGTTTTGGAAATGACAACCTATTGATTTTAAATGTGCATTTTGACTTCAAGAAAGTGTTTCCCTAAGGCTTAGATATTAGAATTATTTTAAAAGCTAATATTAAAATGCATCTCTTTACATTGACAATGGAGTAACATGTATTGTGTTGTATGAAAACGCAATTTAATTAGAATCAAGATTTCGGCCCATGTAGATGAGGACTACAAAGGCTGATACATATATATACACATACACTCCAGTTTTCATATATATATATGTAGGTCTCTATGTAGATATCTATGTAAAGTATTTTTGAAAACTGAGTCATAAGGATGTGCTTTTACTGTGCTATTTCTGAGGAATAAGAAGAAGTTTTTTACTGAAAAGTGTTGATCGGCTTTTTTTTTTTTTTTTTTGATTCCCACAGCTTTTTGTCCTTTCTTTCATCTTCTTAGAAACAGCAGTATAGTAAATAGGATGACCAAACTGCTACCTGCCTCTTTCTGAGTCAGGTGAGTTGAGGTGCAAGTGGGAGCTTAGAGTCGTCTCAGACCCCACCTACCAGAACTGAAAGGACTAGTGAAAATATCTGGTACTCCTCCAGGTAATCAGCAGTCTGTGACACAAAAAAAATCCATTTGATTTTGAAACTGGAAGAAAGGCTTAACAAATGTGCCTGTACAAATATGTGTTGTGTCTGGCTTTTTCGTCTTTCTTTTCTTCAATTATTTTTAAACTTCTGGCAAAGGTTAAAAGAATGTCGTGGCAAATTTGTATAAAGTTATTTCCCAGTCTTTTTTTCAGCTGCTCACTTGGCATTATAACAGGACAGTCAAGTGATTCTCATTCTAGGCAGAAACTGAGATAGTCTGTTGTATAATTAACCTTACAGCTCATACCATTTGCTGTCATGATTTTGAGGATAATCTTTTATTTTATGCTGAAAATCTAAGGTGTATTCCCTTTGCAAAAATGTTAAAATATTTTTAATTTCCTCGTGGCAGTGAATCTAAACATATAAAATCCTACAGTCTTTATGAGTGTATGTCTTCACTTAATAATATGGCTCTAGGCAGTTAAATGCCTCCCTGGCACCTGATCCCATCAGATCTCATAAGCTAAGCAGGGTGAACCCCGGTTAGTATTTGGATGGGAGACCTTCTGGCTATACTGGGGCTTGTAGGTTCTAGTCCTGAGGACTTTACTGTCACTGTCCAAGCTCACCTGGACATGGCAGATGAACTTCAGGAGTTAAAGGGTGGGGCCAGTTCTGCACGCGCTGTGCCTCATCTGAAAAATCCACTGCAGAGGCTGGAAGGGCACACCCACGTGGGGAGAGCCCTTCCCAAACCTTCATTTGCGAAGCCAAGCCATACATATATACAACATGGCTCTAGAAAGCTATAGCTGATTGTGCCTCATGTGCTAATGACCTTGCGACATATGATGTTATCTCAGGCAGCAAGGCAGATCCTAGTTCATTGCTAGCTTGTTTATTGGGATGGGACTAACAGCTGCAAATCTCATTACAGAATGTATTCTATTGGAAGGAACACTTCAAATCAAGAGAGTTACGGATATTTCATTGTTCCAGTAATCTGATGAGATAAGACGCCTCTAGCTTTATAATTAGATCTAGAATACTGGGACGAGGGTCTCAGACTCATTGTGTGAAAGTCCCTAAGTGTTTGGGGTTTTTTAAATTCAGTTTATTAATGCCAGAACTTCAGCTGCTTTAGTAGCCACACCTCTGGATCATGATGGTATCTCTAATTAGATATCAATGCTTTGCCGTCAGATAGGAAAGAGATAATAAAGCTCAAATTTTATGAAGTGAATCAACTCTTAAAATGTTGATTCTTCTGGAATCAACTGTTGTACTATTAGTGTGGTTGTTTCGTATAAATGCACACAACACTTAAAATTGATGTTAAGAGCTGCTAATAGACACTCACCTAATTTATTGCATAATGAAGGGACTATGAAAAGTATAGCTGACAGGTATTACCTAGGTATTGCCCAGTCATACCCTTACCTGCCCTTGTTCAATGGAATTTGTTGGTTTTTCTTGATATTTTCTTGATATCCCATGGCTATTGTTCCAAATGTTCTGTTGAGCACTCAGAGATCCAGTGTATCTGGGGCACACATGCAGATAAGAAGTCTAGTGTATGCATGGTAGACCTGATATGTCTAGAAAAACCAGTGTTTTCTAAAGTGGCTGGTTCATGGGTGGTACATTTGTCATCTTATGCACTCAGACTTCTCTGGGCTTTCACACAAGTGACACAACATGTCACCAATTTTATTCTTGAAAAATGCACAGTTCAGGATAACTATTAGTCTCATTGAAGAAAGAACCTTTTGTTCATTCTCAAATTTTAAGCAGTGACTTGGTATATTAGGAATACATCCTATTGTTTACTCTAAAACTCCTGGAGGGCTGATGTGATATGGAGAAATAAGATATTTAAGAAGTCTCTTACAAAAAGAAGATTTTTTTTAAAAAAAAGTTGCAATAATGTAGGTAACCTGCTGTTTTGATTTCTTAAAGACTGGCTCTGAGAAGTAGTGGTTATATTCTTAATTACAGATAGTTTAAAGTTCAAGACAAGCACAATTCAGAAATTTACATTGCTTTTAGAAATGTTTTTGTGCAGATGACAATTTGCTTTTCCTTTGTCTACTTTAGCATAGTATCAGGAATATGAGAGGTGATAAATTCTGGCCCAATAATCTGCCTTATTTCAGTGAAAGAGAGGTCAGAATTGAATTGCTGAATTGTTACCCCTACTGCGGTAAAACGATATTGGGAAAGTGAATAATAGTCAGAATATATATTAAAACGTAAACAAATATGATTTTGGTAGATTTCTTAGAGTCATTAAATCTGAATTTTAGTTGTTGCAGAAGTATATATGACAATTAAAGACAAGTGTTTGAGTAACAAATTACTCTTGGTATATACTATTGTTAGTTTTCTATTTCTAGCCTTAGAAATATTTGACAGAATTCTCCTTTGAATTTGAAACCTGTCAGCAGATGTCAACAGAAGGAATAAAAATCCAGTAAATCTGTTCTCAACATGTAGTTAGGCCTGCCTTTTCAAAAGAGTACTATAGCTTTTGGGAGAGAAAAGAAACATTAAAAAATAATATTTTTGTAAGGCATGTCTCATTGCTATTATTTTTTTCCTCTCTAAAAATAGAAGTGAAATTTTTGTTGTGCAGTCATCCATTTGCCAGACATTGTGGGATGTGTCTGGAGAACATCAGCAAAATATTGAGAGATTTTATTACTCTTTTAAAGAAACACAGAGTTTAGACACGTATAAATGTGTACTGGCTACAGTCTACCTATTGCAACAAGTAGACTTAGAAACAAATAATTTCATAATAAAAAAAATTTCTCAATGCATCAAGTCAAGTGTTCAGAGCTTTCAAATCAAAATCAGTGTTATTTATGATGGAATAACTCTTACTTGAGTGTGTGCAGTGTGAAAATGTAAATCTGATGATTTTTGTATATCACATAGAATTTTCCATTGAAATGTAATGCCATTTGACAGTAACATGTGAGAACTGATTCACAAGCATTGATATACAAGATTAGATTGCAACTCATCGTAATGACTAACTTTGTTTAGGCCTTGTTGGAGAACACCTCCTGACTTGCAGATAAGTCTTGAACAGAGTCCTCAGGAAGTGAGCAAAAATAATCTGGCTAAGCAGCCTGGGGGAAGAGATACTAGTCTTCTGCGTTTCAAGTGACCTTATATGCAGAATATGATTTCAAAGACTCTCACCTATCATTTCTTCAGAAATGTTTGCTCTTAAGAGTGCTCTAGAGGTGTTGGCGTTTTGCAGAGTTTATTGTGCTTTCTGCTAAGATAGAGATTGCTATCTCATATGGCAATGATTTATTTAATGAAGTTCTGTGAGCTATCGCTGGAACTCTTGATTCCCCTCCCCTCCCCTCCCCATTGTTGAGCATATAATCTTGCCTTTTGTATTACAAAATTATCTTTCTTCTGTTACCTAACATGCATAGTTAACCAGGTATTTCTGTGCCACTGGAACTTTCCAATATTCTGTCATTGAAAAATGTGACCACTGTTATTGGAATAGTTTTTTACTTTAAGGCAACTAATGAAGGTGTGGAATGATCTGTGAAGAAACCTGTTGGTAGCCTCCTCTTGTCTGATGCATTTTTATTCCAAACTACCCTTTCATGTGCCTGTGATTTTTCTTTAACAATTTCATTCTCCTGTAGTTTATCTAATCTCTTGCTATGTGGCAGTTTTGACCAGTCTTGCTATGTTTTACTCTGGCCAAAAGAGTAAAAAAAAAAAAAAAAAAAAAAAAAAAAAAATTACACTTCCCCTTTATTCAGAAATCTATTTCCATATAAGGAGCCTGTTTGATCCATCTGACAAGATTAATTTTTTGCCAGATTTCCTCATACTTTTAGTCCTAAACATAATGGAAACAACTGGGTATTTGTTTGGGGGTTTTGCACAACTCTGTGAAAAAAATGGGACTTTTTTCCTTGGTTTTTCTTGGTTTTGAGGAGGATGATTTGGGAAGCTCAGAAAAACAAATGTGTATACTAATGCACTACTAGCTAGCAGCACTACTGATGGAGTTTAATCCCGTGTTAATGTGGATAAGCATATTTTTTTTAAAGAAAAAAACAGTGAGAACATAGCAGGAATGAGTTATGTCCCTCAGCAGTCTTTTGATTTCCATTTGCATTAAAATGTCTACAGACTCCCACATATGTGTATCTTCTCTTTTTCTTCTGCTTCCAGTGAAATAAGTTATAATTAAAAAATAGTCTTTAAACCTGACATTTATTTGGCTTGACATTGCCATTACATAAAATTCCAGACTTTTTAAAATGCAGACACTGTCATTTGTGATACAAGTTTGACAATGTAGTTGAATCTTTGTACTGAAACAAAGATTTTTAAGTACTGACAAATAGAATGGCTCTCATCCTGTCTTCTGGGGAGATCTAGTTTCTGTTTTTCTCTTTGTGTATGTGAGGGCTCCTGAGAAGAGACCAGAGTCATTCTGGTCAGAGAGGGAGGGGAAGAACTTTTTAATGGGAGCAGATAGAAGAGATCAAATTGGAAGATCTGAACAGTTCAGAAGGCAAAATAGGTTTATATGTACAAGGTAATCAGAGGAGTTTTACAGGAGCAATATGACAACACATGAATAACATCAAATCTGAGTATATGGGCAAGGCCTTGATATGTCAATTCACAACATAAACCCACCTTGAAAAGAATTATGTGATGTAACTAAGATACTGTGATACTTTTGAAGGACCACTGTAAATATCTGAAGATATTTTCACAGAGAACTGACAGTAAATATTTGAAGTTTTAGTGCTAAGCAGGAACCCTATACTTACCATGTATATGTAATTTGGTTTTAGTTCTGTGTCCTGATAAGAAGCTTGGACACATCAAAATTGAGTATCCAGATGCAACCTGTTTTAGCCATAGTGCCTTTTCCTTGCTAAGGAGTGGTAAGCATTTGAAGATATCATATATTCTATTTTTATACTATGTTTCAAAGTCTCCATAAAATGGCAAGGAATGTACAAATGAGAAGCATAAAAATCATCTAGTCTTTTTATACTCCAAATATACATGGCAAACAGTATAATTTACAGAGTTTTCCTTCACTGAAACCACCTCGTATAGCCAGAAGGGAAAAAGTAAGCCTTGCAGGAATAGCAAAACCTATCATTTCAGGAATCTGCCTTGTTGAGAGCTTGATGAAGTTAAACCAAACTTTTTTTTTCCAGGTTCTACTTCCTATTCTATTATAAATTGAATATAATTTACATCTTTGCTTCTTCATGGTCACCTCAGTCATATTGATAATGTTCATAGATACAAACTACAGTTTGTAAGATTGCATTATTTTTCCTGTTCTTGGCAAATGTTTGCCCTTATGTAGCTCTCTTTTCTAACAGCAGTACAGCAATAATTTTGACCACTTTGTAGCAACAGTTCTATAAAACCTCTACGCAAGTATATTTAAACTAAGCAGGTTTTTACAGAAAAGCTGCTTGCTGTCAGAAGTTGTTATTCTCCCACAGTGTCTTCTTATGACATTGGTATCACTGTATGATTTGCACAGGGTTGGTGAGCAGAATTTCCTCAGAAATCTCGGGGGACTTTGCTTGAGCATGGAGATTGGATTACATGACTTCCACTGGTCCCTTCAAACCTTGACCATTCTGTCATTCTGTGAAAATATCTAGCCGAAACATTTCTCCCTCTTACATCTTTTTCTTGGTATTACACTGTGCTCTGAAAGGCATTTCGAACTTTTAAAGAAATGTCAAATAGAATTGCATTGATTGAATGTATGCAATGGGCAAAGGCCTGAACCAGTGTAAATTAGTGCAAAAAAGGATAATCTGCTTGAGCTGAGAAAAGTCTAAGATTCTTGCTTTAAAGGCTATACAGTAGCTTTTAGAATTTATATTGGTATTTTAGTTGTAAAGTTCATCTTCTGTATGGGCGGTCACATGGTGTAAAGGAGAGCACTCTGGACTCTGAATCCCAAGGACCTGAGTTTGAGCCTCAGTGGGGACCGTCCCCTGGCAGTTCAATGCCTCCCTGCCATCTGATCCTGTCAGATCTTGGATGCCAAGCAGGGTCAGCCCCGGTTAGTACCGGGTGCTGTGACAGTCTTGAGGACTTGACTGTCACTGTCCGAGCTTGCTCAGCCATGGCAGATGGAACTTAGGACTTAAACAGTGGGGTCATTTCTGCACACGCTGTGCCTCACCTAAAAAAATCCACTGCTCAGGCTGGAAGGGCACACCCACGTGGGGAGAGCCGTTCCCAACTCTTCCTTTATGAAGTCTGGCCATACATACATACATGTTCTGTGTTTTGTTATACATATCAAGTTACTGTATTATTTGGAGTCAATTTTCAAATGTTAGGGCACACCTGATGTTTTCTAAGCCTCCTCTCTGTATCTAACAACAGTCATAAAATGTAATAAATAAAAAAAAAAAAAAATATATATATATATCTCCCAGCATTGCTGCATACTTAGCTTTAACACTTGTGCTGGGAAATAAATACATTTTGTGTAAGTATATAGTGTTTTATGCAAGACTATTTAGAAGCAGGTGTTGCTGAACTGCTTATAAATGCTAATATGTTAGCACTCTTCTACAAAGCAGAGGGTCTCTGCTGAGGGCTAATTGCAAGGAAAAAGCTCATCAGTGCAATTTGTGGTTTAATTTAACCATCTGCATTACCTTGACATTACAAGCAATATTTCTCTGACTTCAGAGTCAACTTAAGAAAGCTCAGCTGCCTATAGTCAGGGTTGAAAGTCATCAGATGACAGGAAGATAAACCACTCCTCTAGATAAGGAAGGCTCAAAGCCATTTTGGATGGGGCTTTGAGCAACCTGATCTAGTTAGTGGTGTCCCTGTCTATGGCAAGGGTGTAGGAATTAGATAATTTTTAAGGTACCTTCCAACCCAAACTGTTCTATGATTCTATAAATGAGGAGCAAAGCCTGGGAAAACATTCTTTCAAACCTTTTGCTAAATGAAGCTGATCCAATACTGGAAAATATAAAATGAATTCTAGATGGTTTATTTAAAATGGTCAGGTTACTCCAACTACACCGTCTGTTGAAAATAACCTCTGAGTTAGCTGCACCTGTGTATTTACAGAAGAAAGAAAAACAAACCAAAGCAATGAAAAAAGCAATAGCTGAAGTTTAAAGCTATAGCATAGAAAGATAGGATATGTCACCTAACAGGGGCAGTTTCTTCAAGCAGTGAGGTGCTGTAGTTACAACAATATTACAGTAATATTGCATTAATTCTGAAGAATATAGGGGAAGATATGGGGCTTTGTGGTATTTTCTTGTTTCATCCCACGTTATTAAATACAAATTTTTGCTTTTTGGAGTATGAGCATATGCATTGTTTATGTAAGAGTGTGGGCAAAAATTTAGAAGATTGAAAATGTTGTCACTCTCCCAAGAAAAGACTAAAATCCAAACATGAGGCAGGCACCCTCATTATTTTATTGATTTGGTTGTTTTCCAGGGCTTAATCTTTTCATATATTAAGGGATATCAATAATGCACAAATACGTCCACTTACAAAAAAATTGGCAATAAATTTTTAGTCTGCATATATGATATGAATTACTGAGTCATATCAAAACTAAGTGGAAGAAGTTTAGTTATTTGCATTTTCTGCATTTTGCATTCTTCCTCAGCTGGAATGAGACCTGCCAGAGTCCTCAAGATCATTAGACCTCTGCTCAGAACATGGCAAGAAGGATGTGACAGCATGATTTTCAGCACTACAGCTCACAATCACTGTGTTTAGGCGGTCCTATCTGTCATTCATACTATATCTGAACAGATTGGGACCCTTAAAAAGTTTCTGCATTTCATTTCACAAGCTGGCATGCCAGAAACCAAACCCCACATCAGAAATTCATGTGCTGTTTTCCCCATGAAGGACTTGTGAGAGTGTTACTTTGAGCTGTTCTACAGTGACTTGTGCTTTAGCATGGACTTCCTCTGCTGATGACTCAGGGATCTCTGAATTAAGGGACACAAAGAGCACCTTTGTGCATATTTTGTGGACTTGTTCTGTGTACACATAATGAATTGTGTTCCTACTCTTCTGCTGTGTCATGACTCAAACCACAGGATTTACAATAAAGGCAGAGAAGACAGGTGTTTTAGGCTAACACAACTAGACTAGAGCTGTCTTCTTGCCTGAAAAAATGGATGATCTCTGTTCAGTGACTTTTTTATAGTTTCTACATAATGTGAATTGGACTTTGGACACATTCCCTAGACTTGGTCTGAAAAAATTGTGTAATTTTAAGTTTTTGAAGTCTAAGTAAATTCCTTAAAGAAATTGGGTTGCTGTTGACATCCCAATTAACTTTACTCTAACCTAACCTTACACAATACTGAACTTCTTCCAATATGCTGCCTAATTAAGAGTCTGCAAAAAAAAACCCACTCAAAAGATTTCTCTGGAAAAAAATTTGGCTCCTACTCATCAATAAATGATGATGAAACATCACCAAAGTCATTGTGAGAGATCCCACAGCTGCAGTGGTGTTTAAGAAATTCCTCTGTTCAACCCTCAGGTCAGAACAGTCAGCTGCAGGCCATTGCCTAGAACCATGTCCACTTGATTCTGAGTATCTCCAAGGACAGACACACCACAGGACTTATCTGGGCAACTTGTGCCAGTGCATAACCACTATCACAACTGAAAAGTTTTTGTTTTTTTTTTCTTTTAAAGTGGAATTTTCTGTATTTCAATATGTGCCCATTGTTTCTTGTTCTGTCACTGTAAACAACTGAGAAGAGCCTCAACCCACATTCTTTTCTCTCCCCATCAGCTATTTATATATGTAGATAAAATCACCCTGAGCTTCCTCAATCCAGCCCTCTCAAACTCTTCTCACATGACAACAGTTGCTTCAAGCAGTTCCCCATCTTCATGACATTCACTAGACTGTCTGCAGTGGTTCCTTTCCTCTCTTGTGGTAGGGAGCCCAGAACTGGACACAGCACTCCAGGTGCAGCCTCACCAGTGCTGAGTAGAGGGAAAAGGATCACCTCCCTTCACTTCCTAGCAATGATCTTCCTAATGCACTCAGGACAACCTTGCTCTTCGCTTTGTTGCCCGCCAGAAACCCCAGGCCATTCTTGCAAAGACACATTCTAGTTGATCAGTTCCCAGCTTGTGCTGGAAACTGGAGTTATTCCTCCCTTGAACAGGACTTGGCACTTACTTTTGTTAAGTGAGGTTACTGTCAGCCCATTTCTCCAGCCTGTCAAGGTCCCTCTTGGCTGCAGTACACCCATTTCATTAGTCTGCCACTCATCCCACATTTGATAAATAAGACCATGCAGAACAAACTAATTGTCTTGCCCTAAATTACTGTATGAAGTTGACTTAGCTTCCTTTCTCAAAATGCTTTAAAATTTTTAACTTATGTTGTTACTAATGTGATTCTCTGAATTGATTTGATCAATGTCTTCAGCTTTGTCTGAATGCTGTCACATTCCTTGCTGAGAAGGACAAATACTCCTTCCACTGTCAGCTCAGAACTCTTTGAAAATGTAATTGAAACAGTCAGTCAACATCTGAAATGGTTAATGGTATTCAGAGGATCTAGGAGACTGGTCATCTGATCAGATGTCCCTCCTGTCAGATCTGCCTGATAGCTGAACTCTCAGAACCTATAGATTACAGGCTAGGAAAGAGATCTGCTCTCTGTAGTCAGTAGCATGCCAATGCATTGCCTTCTTTTTCTGAGATTTCATTGCTTGTTAAACTTTATCAGGCTGTATGAATTAGCTAGACTCTTTTTTTCCACCTTGAAACAGGCCATCATTCATAATTTCATGGAATGAAAATATTTGACGTGAATGTGATTTGAAATGTGATCTGAATACCTTTTTTATTTTTTAAAGTTAACAGTGGAACCACGCATTTACTTGTGGTATGTCTGTCATTATATTCAAACATGTGGATTGTCAGGGAAATGAGGAAAACACATCTTGCAGTAATATACATTGAAGAGTATGTTGTGATTTAGTTGGAGAGATTTTTACTTAAAATGCTTCTTAGTGGCCTTTATTTCTCTTCTTAGATGTCAAAGTCTGCACCTCTTCATTTCAAATAAACAATTCTAAACTAGTTCAGCTAAATTGCAGTGAAAGGCTTATTGTAATTTCTTGTGATGTGCTTTAGGAAGGTCTTTAGGTTACATCTTTCCTTTCTCTTCAAAATGGAAAATACTGCGAGTTATCGTTCTTTGAAAATCAAAGTGAGATTTAATACTTGGTAATTCTTATTCCTGCCGAGGAAGAGAAATTAATGTGCTGTGTTGAATGGCATTAGTTTGCACAAGTGTATGTGAAATTAGTCGAGGCTGTTTTAAGTAAATGCTGCTATTTAAATTACCTTTGTGTTGTGTTGTTCTTTGATTGCAGGATTATTTCAAAGCTAAATGATAATGCCTGAAAACCTCTGGCTACTTTTATACTCAGTGTTTTCCTGCCTGCACTGCATGGCATTTTTCTTACAGACACATTGCAAATTCAGTATGAAATTAAATAAAATTTTGGGTATAACCGGTCTGGCAGAAGTGATATTAGCTTTCCAACAAAGCAGCCAAGTCTGCTCTCCATCCTACACTATGCTCTGCAGCCAGTCTGCAGTGAATGCTGTTACTGAAGTTCCGTTCCCAATCCAGCTCAATGCCAGTGCAAATCTGGTGCTGGATTACACCACCCCCAACATTCTCCCCCTAGACAAAGGACTGCAACCTCCACCCCTCCCTCTCCTCTCCTTTCCTTTGGGCATCTTTGAGGAAACCTCTTGACTCTGTAGAGAGGTGCCCTGTGCAACTCCTGAGAAATCTGAAGCCTACTTACGCTTACAGACTGAGAGTTGCGCTCTGGGCATGATTTTGTTACAGGAAGGGGTCAACATGTCTTTGAACTTCTTCAGGGGCCTAGTATGTTCAGCCTTCATACAGACAAAAAATAACTTCACGTTTGTTTTCAGATGAAGTACTGAAAGGTGCTGACTGGCAGGTCTGAAGGAGAAAGACTCGAGAAAAGAAACCTGTTCTATCAGAAACTTCTAATGGCTGCAATGAGAAGGGTATACTGATGGCTAACGCAGAAAGAAAAGAATGGCCAAAAAGTCAGCTTGAGGTGTAGAAGACTAGAGAGGAAAGAGTATGTGTCATGTTAATATAGACACCAGTATATGAAAGGATATAGTGTCTTAATGAATCCAACCAAAATACGCTAAACTGCAAGTATTTCTTGACATTTTCTGTGTATTGGCAGCTTCATTTAGAACGTATTTAAGTATTATTGTTGTTTGGCCTTGTTGACAACTCTTTTATATGGTAGTTAAAAATGGTGAAAGCTTCTACCTGTGAGTATTGGAATAAAGGAAGGAGGAATACTGCAGGGCCAGTAGAGTGAAGATTTGATACTGTAATAAGCGGAGGCATTTAGCCCTGTTGTATATCTGCAACATAAGCAGAGAGGAGAAATTGGAGAAAAATAAAATTGCAGCTCTATGGAATTGCAGGTGACAATTAGTGAATGAAGGCAAGGTTTTCAAGTTTAAAAATTACATTTGCAGAATTTTCTTATTTTCCTGGAGACGCATACATGTAGTTACTTTTGCGAAGACTGTTTTCAGTGGGAAGATCTGAGATATACGTGGAGTCCATGGTAACATATGATCCTGACTTCAGGTAAGTTAGAACTGAAAATGTGACCCCAAATAATCATTGCAGTGCCCTTTCTATCTAGCAAAAAGGTCAATATATTTCAATTATAATCCCACTAAGGCATGTCATTGTCATTACTTTGTTTGTCTTTAGAAGCAATACTCAGAATTACAAAAAATTCACTGCAATCTGAAGATAAGAATAACTTTCTAATCCATTGCTGTTTTACACAGGATACTTTTCATAATGATACGTATTTTTCTAATACTGTTACAGTTGTATTTTGACATGTAAGGTTTTGTTTGTTTGGGTTTTTTTAATTCTCTGTAACCAGATACACATATTTTTGGAAGATATGTGGTTTATTTTGCTTCTATAAGGACATTTTTGCACCTGTGTATGGTAAGATTTCATGAACGAAGATTTGGGCAGGGCTCTCCCCACGTGGGTGTGCCCTTCCAGCCTGTGCAGTGGATTTTTTAGGTGAGGCACAGCGTGTGCAGAACATCATTTAAATCTTTTGCCATAGCTGAGTGAGCTTGGACAGTGATAGTGAAGTCCTCAGGACTGTCACAGCACCCGGTACTAACTTGGGCTGACCCTGCTGAGCATCCGAGATCTGATGGGATTGGATGGCAGGGAGGCATTGAACTGCCAGGGAGATGGTCCCCACTGAGACTCAAACTCAGGACCCTGGGGTTCAGAGTCCAGAGTGCTCTCCTTTACACCACGGGACTACATAAGGACATTATTGCAAGAAAAATTTACAGTGTCAGTTGAGATGTTGTACATTTTAATGATATAGGCTTAATGCTGCAAAACAAGTAAATAATTAGAAAGTATAATGTAAATTGGGAAAACTATTTACAGCTTACTAAGGGTTTGTTGTTTTTTTTTTTTTTTCAAAATTAAACAGATGAGTCGGTGAGGATGACAGGCAGGTTTTGTGTGCATTAATGAAAACAGTAGGAAGTTGAAATATATTCTAAAATATAATAGAGGTGGCTGGTGCCATCTTCTGGAGGTGGCAATGATTCAGAACACTCAGGATTCTAGACTGAAAAATGTTTTTAAATGCAGTTCAGGGTGTCTGAAATAAACAAACAAAGTATATGAGACACAAAACATGTAGAGAAGACATTGAACAGCTTGGTAGCACTTGCTTGCTCTGGAATATTTAGGGTGCTTTTCCAATGCTGAATATGCAATTTTTGTCAGCCCTGAATAATGATAGATAAAAGTATTCATCTCTAATTCAAAGAAAATGATCTTGTGTAAGTTATCTAACATTTTACACTGAATGTCTGGGATTTGGTGGGGTGTTTTGTTTTTTTTTTTCTTGGGTGGGTTTTTTCCCTTTTTTTTTGCAGTGGGGATTTTGCTGCATCAGTACTTTGGTATCAGAGCAGAATTCTAGGCTAGCTTTTCCAGGAGCAGGCTAACCCTAGAACCATCAGTGTGTAGAAGTGGCTGTATGAAAATGTGGGCCATGTGGGACTAGAATACTATATTCGCTTGGAGATCACCAGCGGTTTTTCTTATCCCTGATAAGCCTGTTGCACATCTGCTTAGGTGTCTCCTTGTTCATTTGCTAAAGTGAAAAGATGCGACATTTTCCTTTAAGAAAACCACGTCCTGGGCTGTGTTCAAATGTTGCAGTTCATTCCACTTTCTTCCATTCCTTCATTTCTTTGACAGCTGAGAGGGAGCTTGTCTTCATAGTACAGTTATGAACCTTCTGTAACAGGGTCATGTAGTTTCTGTAATTCAGGCCTGCTACTTGCAATAAAAGGGCTTATAAAACACCAAAGAACAGCAAAGGAAGACTGTAGAGGAGATAACTCTGAGTCTTGATGTTTTTTACAGTCAGAGTGGAAGACTAGTAATTTTTGAGTCTTCCTTCAGGCTTGACTGTTTAATTGAGCCTCATTTTTCAAAGTTACTTATTTCATAGAATTTATTGATTCTATCTTTGCTTCTCACTGGGACTTTGAGAGATAGACCTTAGTGTCTTCATGGGGAAGCCATTGTGCTTGGTGTTTAGAGGAGGTACAGAGCAACTGAGGACAATAATCTGCAGAACATTGTACCTGCCAAAAAATACTTGTTTTGGTTTGTGTGCAAATGCTGCCAAAAATGCACCTAATAGTTAATACTGAAGTAAAATAATAGATGGATGCTGGTTTTTTGTTTTGTAAAAGACAGTTTCCTAGATGCTTCTTGGGTTTGGGGTTTATTCTTTCTATTTCAAACAAATATAAGAAGATTGTCTGCTTTCTGTCTTTCCTTCATTGTTGCTATGATAGGAAGCTGCTGTGCTTCATTAGTTACTGGAAAACTATGTAAATAAGGGACAGAATACCTTAAGTAAGTCATAGCAAGGATCTCTGTTAAAGGTTCAAACACAGGAAGGTGGTGTTGGGAGGAGCCCCCTCAGAGAATTTTTCTCACCATGTCAACACAAAAGGTTTAGGTTTGCAGTGCCAGGACTGAGGACAAAAGATAGCTGATGACTTTCAGATTCAAGCTGAATGGTGGGGTCAAGGTGAGAAAACAGAACCCCAGCACCTGGGGAGGGGGAGAGGTTTTTTCTTTCTTTGTTTCCTGTGTGCTGGTTGGACTTTTGGGGGGATTTTCTTTGGGCAGCTTCGGAAAAGGAGCCACTACTTGCTGGTGAGAGCTCTTTTTCTGGCTCTGCTCTTTGCTTTTCCCCCCTCTGTCTCTGGGCACCCTGAGCTTCAGAGAGAGAGAGAGAGAGAGGGGGGGGGGGGGGGGG
>JAWWEV010000095.1:4581980-4597020 GCA_035583235.1 Hafferia zeledoni
ACCAGTGAAAAATCCATTGTTTATGGACTCAATCTGCAGATATGCTTTAAGCACACATGCTTTAGTAAAATTAAATTCATTGTGTTGTAGATGTACTGATTTTGTCATAAATGATAATGTTAGTTATCTGAAAAGGCCTCAGTGAAGTAGCACCATTTTTTATGGGATTATGTCCTCCAAGTGTGAAAAATTGTTATGATCTGTATTACAGTCTAGTGAGGGAGAAAGCATACTATCTGATGTATGGACTCTTAGCCAGCTGCCTTAAGGTACATAGTTGCATTTTCCTTTGACTATTTTGCATTTATTACCTGGGTAAGTATTTACTGTCAGTATAACTGAAAGACATTTATTTTTCTACTTTTTTATCTTATTTCTTCATACATTTCACAGAATAGCATAGTATAGCAACAGCCACATTTCTTAATTTCCACTTATCCAAGAGCATGTACTCTGAAAGGCAAAAGCAAAACCAAGAAACTGCAGGAACTGATGTGTACTGTGAGCAAAGGGGTAGAAAATCATGAAGCTGCTTTAAGCTGCATTCCTCCCCTAAAACCTGTGTAGTTAGTCAGGCATAATAAAAGTGTTATGAATGTGTCAAACCTTAGCCTTATCCTGTGTTCTTATCCATAAGCAATTAATTGGAAATACAGTCTAAGACAGCAGTTTTCAAAGTGGCTTATTTAAAATGACTGTGTTTTGTGTGTTGTGATACATTAGAGCAGCGAAGCAGTACAACGTGATTGACTTTTAAGTTTTGTCTGAGTGGCTTGGTCAATATTTACAGCACAGACAAAAATAAGACTTGAGATTTAACCATGGATTTCAGTGCAAAGAATTTATCTTCACCCATTCCATGAAGACTGATTGTAATGGAAATAAAGAAGAATTTTGCCCTGGGGATATCTCAAGATAAACAGAAACAGTTGGCTGGACTTCACATCCCAAGGAATAAATTATCTCTCCACAGTGTGAAACCCTATAACACTTTTTGTTTCATCTCAGTGGATTTTTTTAAATTGAAACTTTCCTATATTGTTGTTGGCTCTTTTTATGCCTCACTTGTAATTTGTTAGTTCAATTTACAGAGCACAACAATAGCATTATTGTCAGCAAAGTAAATTAGTTGTTGAAGTAAATTAGTTTGCAGTCAAAGACAAAGCATGACACCTAACCCCAGCTGAAGTCTTAGCTGAAATAAAGAACCATTTTATTTGAATCTTTAGATTAGAACGCGTACGTAGTGCAAAATCTATTTCATATACAGCCATCAGATGAGAGACTTTGTTTTTAATGACATAACAGAATTTTTATGTGCTGCGAGATTTGTACTGTGATGTGTAAGATGCACTCATTGACTAGAACCTTAGTGGTAATTTATGAATGTTTTCATTATCAATTTAATTTATATGTTCTTGAAGCTATGATTTTATCTCCTGATTATTGTGTGCAGGCCCTTGCTATGCTTCTGTTTCTTTCCTGATGAAAACATAATTATATGTTTTGCAGCAAATATCCAGAGTATAAGAGAAGATATGTTATTCAGATTTCAGATGAAACTGGTCAGTGGTCTGAATTGAAATAGTAGGAGTGAAATAGCATGAGGTGCTTGATATTAATCAAACTCTTCAGGTTCTTTTGCATTTTGAGTGTGGAATTACAGCATGCTTTTCTCAAAAGAATATGACTCTCAGAGTATTAGATATCTGTCAACAAAATGTCCCTTTACTAATAGGTGTTTCTATTTAGCTGGAGCAACCTTCTGTTAGGATGGTGACAGAGGATTTTTCAGTTTTTTCTATTACAGATCTAAAGACAATAGTGATTTCTGGAAGGATGGTAGAATATTGCAGAATCACTGACATAGAGTTGCTTTATATCTCCTAAGTGTGGAGTTGAGGGCAGCTGATTTGCATAAGCACTGTGAGTTTATTAGAATCATGAAATGGTTTGGGTTAAAAGGGACGTTTAAAGACCATAGAGGGCAACCTCCTACAACAGGCAGGGACACCTTCCACTAGACCAGGTTGCTCAAAGGCCCAACCTGGTCTTGAACACTTCCAGGAATGCAGCAGCCACATCTTCTCTGGGCAAACTGTAGTGCCTCACCACTCTTGCTGTAAAAAAGCCTTCCTCATATCTAATGTAAACCTGTCCCCTTTCAGTTTGAAGACATTCACCGTTGTTCTATCACTACAGGGCATGGTAAATGCCATTCTTCTATGGTCCCTTTTGTATTTGAAAGGTCACACTGAAGTCTCCCTGGAGCATTCTCTTCCCAGTCTGAAAAACCCCAAGCCTCTCAGACTTTCTTCTGGAAGAGCAGTTCTAGCCCTTTGATCCATACAGTTTGGGTACTAACTCTAACAGATTCATGTCTTTCTTCTACTGTTAAGTCCAGAGGTAGATGCAGTACTCCACAATAGCATAGTAGAGGGGCAGAAAGACCTCCATTAATTTGCTGGCCACGTTTAATATTTTTTGTGCAACCCAGGATACAGTTTGATTTCCAGGCTGCAAGCACACATTGCTGGTTCATATCTAAGTTTTCATTTCCCAGTATCCCTGAGTCCATCTCCGCAGGGCTGCTGTCAGTCCATTCATTCCGCAGTCTGTATTAATTCTAGTGATTACCTTGGCCCAGGTGCCTGACATTGTATTTGGCCTTGATAAACTTCTCAAGGGTCACATGGTCTCTTTTTTTAAGCTTTTCATGTCTGTCTGATGATATCCCTCTCCTCAAAATAATCAATTGTGCCACTCAGCTTTGTGTCAACTGCAGTCTTGCTGAGGGTGCAGTTCAATCCCATGGTCCATGTCATTGATGAATATATTAAAAACTATTAGTCGCAGTACAAACCCTTAAGGGGCACCACTCATTCCCAGTTTCAATCTGGACATTGAACCAGTAACTGTAACTTACTGGGTATGGCCAGTTCCTTACACATCTAACAATCCATCCATCAAGCCCATAGCTCTCTAATTTAGCAGCAAGAATGTGTGGGACCATGTCAGAGGCTTTACAGAAGTTCAGGTATATGACAGCAGTTTCCCTTCTATTGACCACTGATGCAGTAACTCCATTGCAGAATGGAGTCACTTAGTCACTATTTGCCAGTAGTGAAGCAATGTTGAATTTCTCATTCACCTCCCTGTCTTCCATATGTTTTAACTACCTTTCAGGTGAATCTGCTCCATGATCTTATCAGTCTCTGAGGGGAGACTGATTGGTCAGTAGTTCACAGGGTCCTCCTTTTTTTACCCTTTTTAAAAATGGATGCAATATTCCCTTTTATCCAAACTCTTGGGGCTTTGTGTGACTGCTGTGACTTTTCATAGCTGTCTTTTGAAGACATCGATCAAGCAGTGGGATAGCTTACATGCTGTTACTCTTAACAGTAGCTGGGTAAGACTTGTTCTGACAGTTTCGAGAAATATTCCAAGTTTTCCTTCTCCAGGTATAGGGGATTCTCAGACATTCCTTGAGAACTGACTTGACTTTTCTTTTATTAGAAGACATGATATTATTAAATACTTTAGATATTTTCTTCTGATTTTGCTTCTTTTCCAAGATGCAGTGGGCATACAAATTAGTTCTGTAACACTTGTTTCTGTAATAGTGATCTTTGCCTCACTGTGCTCTGTGAGCAATGGTACTTTTGTAGGTTAATGCTGCTTTTAAATGATCAGGATATAAAAACATGTAGGTGTTTTAGTACCTTTCATGACCTCATCTTTGTCCTGCAATGTCATACCTGCCAGAAATGAATCATCCTCAATCTGAGTGTTTAGCAAATAATTTTATTTAAGAAAATATTCCTGTAAGTTTTCTGAGATGGGGAGTTAATTGTTAACAAAGCTGATATGCTCTAAGATGTCTGTGTTTGCTATACACTTCATTTTGTTGTACATTGCTCTTTGACACAATCATTCAGTAGTGGTGCAATTAAATGAAAGATTTATGATTGGAAAGACTGCTCATGTTGTGAGAGCTTCTGGGTAGTTTTGAGGTTGTGCTGTCTTAAATAAAGATAACAATAAATGGAATTTTATTTCTTTTGCTTTTTCTAGAACTAGTGAAAATGTTTGTTGTTATATTTGTACAGCTGACAATGCAGTATTCAACTAGTAAAAGTAAATAATTATTAGTGATAGACAAATGAAGACAGATAAATACTGGTCATTTGTTTTCAAGCTAATATTCTCAATTATCCACTAGTGCACTAGAATAATTCCCTTGAATCAGCTAATCAGACATTAGCAGAGATTATCTCATTTATTTTAAGAAATATTCCTCTAATTATTATTGGAACAAAACCATCAAATCCAAAAGAAATTATCATTTTTCTTCTGTATAATATTGCCTACTAGAGATGCCTTTGTGCTTTTTCATTTTAAAATTCTGTAATTTTCATCTGTTTCAATTTTATGGCCTGGAGAGAAAACTTCCAATAATATATTTTCTAATTACAGTCTATCAGATTTTTATTTTATAACAGACCAGTTGTATCAGGTGAGCTTAGAGACTGATCTAGCCTGGTGATTTTTTGAGAATCTCTAAGGACAAATTAGGCTTATGAAGACAATTTCTTATTGTGCTATTTAAACCCCAGTCATTAGCAGCTTTGGATTTTCTTTATGTATATAATAATTTAAAGGAATTTGTATGAAATATTTTTGAATTTTAGAGTTAAATATGAGGTTTCTGTATGTGTCTCTGCTAGACTTAAATTTACATTTATATGTGAAATTTGATCATGTTTGTAGCATTCTTGTACTTCGTAATGACAATAAAATCCATCAGTTTTTAATAGAGTTTTCTTGAAATAGGTACCTAAATCTGCATTGTCTTCTTCATGTGTGCATGCAGGTGTGTGTGTGGATGCGTGGATGTGTATAGAGTCACTTTTCTTAGTTTCAGTAGGTGTGTGTCCATCCATACTTTGGTAAGATATTCAAAACCTCTCCTGACAAGAGAAGAAAGCAGGAAATGCCAGTACCTGCTCCATTGATGAGACTGTTTTTTACTATCTTAAGCTGCAAGGAATTGTCCTGTGTATGTCAGGTAAAGTCAGCCTCTGTATGTGAAGCAAATGTTGTCTCTTGAAATGTAGACTGGTTGCTTGGAACACCAGAATACTGATAAATTAACCTGAATGACATTGCTTATTCTGGGCTCTCATTTTCATTTTTCTATCTGAAGTAGAGGAGTTCTAGATTAAACTCACATATTTTATGTGGAACACTCTTGTAACCAGAAGAAATTTGACCCGTAAATCAAGACACTTCAAAGATTTTTGATCACAAATCAACTGTTCAATGCGCGTCAGAGAATGAGTTTCCAGCAAGCCTGGACACACAGTGTTTTGATGTCTTTATAAAGTCTGGAAAGTGTCTACTGGAATAAGTCTGAGACATGATTCTGTCATTTTCATTTGGTTGACTGTTGATCATTTATTTGGTTACATTATGCTTTAGTGTAACTGAATGCTTCAAAACATTCTCCCTCTAAATTAAGGACCTAGTTATAAGAATTGACAAAACAATCCTTTTATAGTAATGTTTGGGATGAAATCCTGGCAAAGGGGCAGAAGCAGCTGCTGAACACTTACATGCTACTACTTTCACTGTATCTGGTTTCAAAATGCTTGTTCTTTATACTTCTCTCTTTTCAACCATTTCTGTGCCTTGTGTGTTTTGGTAACTGCTTGCTTGAAGTCTCTCTTCTGTAACTCCAGAGTGAATTCCCCTTTCTATTCTGCTACTTAATAACTATCTCATCTCCTTTGGTATGCTTATCCCCAAACCTCAAAATGCAAGCCAGGAGCCCTTGTGCCATCTCTGAAGAGTTTCACTTGGCTTCTTTTAAAAAGCTCTGATTGGTCCTTCTTCACCTGATGAATATCAAAACACATTGTCTATATGACCTTTTTCCTATGGTTACTATCATAAGTCACCACCTCAGCTGCCTCTCTCAGCAACTGCTTGAAAAGAGAGTCAGTTCTTTTCCATGCCTTCATTTTAGTAAATCTTTCTCCAGAGCTTAAAACATTGACCAGAGGGACAGGATCGTTTCCTTAAAAACAACCCTGTAAACCACTCCATTGCTTTTTCCTTTACCTTACAGCAGACAAAACTTATTTCTGTGCTATTCAGCTGTTATTTACTTGAACTTTCAAAATTTACTTCACCGTTCAAGAGATATTCCTTCCTGTACCTACCATGAAACACATCATTTGACCTTTAGAGATAGTTTAGTATTATTTAATCCCAGCTGTAATGCAGTAGTATCTTTTCCATGGCATGATGTTGTTTTGTGATGCAGTATATTGAACTGAAGCACTGACACTAGCACTATGCAATCTTATTCTTTTTTTTTCTTTATGTGATGATTTAGACTATGTCAGTGATATTTCTGAAACTATTTGCTGATGTAAATACACTTAATTCTTTCTACTATGAATGTGAAAACATGTATAACGGAAGTGTTCAATTAAAAAGAAATGTAAAACATTATTATAAAGGCTGTACGAAACCAGTTAAGTGAAGCTGTTTCTTCATCTTATGAAAAACTACTAAAGAGTTTTAAAGTTTTGTTATTACTACATTGAGAAATAATGCATCTAAGAAAAACAGTTATTTCTTAAAAATCTGAAAACATGTAGCATGCACTTGTTCTAGTTCTGCTACTAACAGCTAAAAATTCTACTACAGCCAGAGTATTTTAAATTTTCTGTTTTAAAACAATAGGATAGCACCTTTCATATATGACACATTGATTCTTTGGTGCAGTCATAGCAAGAAACTTGTGGGATTCTGCTTTTACAATTCGAGTGTTTCCAAGCAGATCTTCAATGAGCAACATAGTGCATTTTGTATGCTGTAAATTTTCCTTTATCATGAATGCAGCTAGAGACATCTAGTGGTTAAAATGAAGAAAAGAAAAACAAACCAGACAACGGGTAATTAAACAGACCCAAACCAGTTATCAAAATGGCACTGCAAAAAGCATTTGCAAAATGTCATAATATCAAAATTAGCATCACTAGTACTTTCAATTTTGTTTTGAATGAATTAATTTAGTTGCATTTTTTTGACCCACCTTGCAAAGTAACTGGAAGTGCAAACAGACATCAGCTCAGGTCTCAAATGCACACATCAGTTTCTTCACTTTTAGTGGTGCAATAAAAATCACTTCACAGAAGAAGAAAAATCACATACTTGTAATTTACCAAAATGTGTCAGCTGTGCACACATTCGTGTTGCAGGCCAATGTAACATGCATTTTCTGTAGCAGTGCTCATGTTCATGGTCCCCTCATGGCCACTTCAAGGCAGACTGTATGATAAGGGTCCCACTGCACATATTTCTATTTTCTCCTCCTGCCTGAGAGAATGTCTGTATAGAAAGGTTTCTTAAGCTGTCCACAAAACTAATTTACATCATGAAGTACTTGTAACTTCTGATTTATCCCATCATTACCAGTCATAATGCTGCAAGGAAAATCTGTACTCCCCGTTGTTTCTCAAAGAGATCAGCTCCTCTTTGGATTTACCTTATATGTCAACTCTCAAGAGTAATAACTAATACGATTCCTGCAGAATATATAATCTATAATATATAGATCTGTTTATTCTAAGTAGTCAGAAATTATTTCAATGAGTTTGAGTAACCAAAAATGTGGGGGATTATGCCTTCAAAGTCTTTGAGCATATAATTGCAAAAATGTTATGCACCATCTCAATGAGGATCATGCCTGGACAGGAGGCAACAAGCACAAATTGTTTAAGGGTAAATTCTGTTTAGGTATTAGTAAAAGATCTTTGCCATGAAAACAATTAAACATTGGAATAAGTTGCCATCCCTTCAAGTAATCTTTTACATGACGGGGATGCAATGAAATCCATATTTCTTTGTTCCAAATATTAAAAATGCTCAGGTAATGCTTTCGTTTTTTGTGTACCTTTGTCAGTACCACTTCATTTCTAAAGTATCTTAACACATAAAGGGCTGTTTTGTGAGATAATGGCTGATCTTTATACATGTTTAGCAAGCAAATTTGAATGACATCCTTCAGATGTTGGCTCATAAGTCTGTGATTCTGGTTAAGTTTCCGCTGTCATCGAGAAATTATTTTTGTTTTACACCAATATAAAAAAAAAAAACAAGGAACACTGGACTTGCTATGGAGAGCTGAAACATCTCTCTTCTGCTGATGCAGGGAATAAGAGTATAGGTCTTTGTGTTGCTAGGATGAAAATTAGTCAATTAAATACTACATTTCTTATTGTTGTTTTCCTGTTTGTTTGGGTCTTGTTTGTTTGGGGATTTTTTTTGTCCATGATAACACTATTTACCCTTATCTCAATACCGGTCTGTTATTTTGGGGAAAAAAAAGTCACCAAAATTCAGGCCCACTTTGTGAATTTAGAGACACCATCAGCTTATTTACTTGTATACACTACCTGGACATGTTAAATGAAAAGTAAGAGTTAAAATTTGTCTTTTGCAATTCGAATGTTCACTATCTTTCAATTTTCTACCGTGAGACTTCCTTCCACTCACAGCAATATTTCAGAAACTTTCATGCTGCTTACATTAGCTTCTTAATAATAGCCTTAGCCAGCTCTATTCAGTGTCAGTTCTTCATTAACAATCTTATTGTGTTGCTGAAGATTCTTGTAACTTCATCAACAGTGTTGTGTGATTGTTTTAGGAACTGATAGCTTATAGCTTGTAACTGACAGTTTATAGAGTCTGATTGCTTATTGCTTCTGAGCTCAAAAGCAGGTCTGATACAAAGACAGATCAGGTGCTGAAGCTGGATCTAATAATACATTTGCTTTCATGACCACACAGAAAAGCCACTAAGGATGAAAAGTACTGCTTGGTAGCTTCTCTTCAGCAGGCATATTTCTTTTGACTGAGTATGATTGTTTTCAGATGGGCACTGATGCATAAAGTTTGTCTGTTTGATTTGGTATGGTTGAGGGGTTTTGTTTAGGTTTTTTTAAGAGAGAAAGGAAAAGATATGGATTTATCTGCAATTTGGTCACTATGGCAACACAGGGGTTTGCACATGTTGAATGATCTGTTGTTGTCTGCTGTGTTTTCTAGTTGAACAGTTTACTATTAATCCAATTGTAAACTGGACTTGGAAGCTGCCAGGCACTTATAAATAGGGTTTCTTCAGATGTTTAATCTGATAAACAAAGTTTTATCTGTTTCCTTTCACATCAGCTGCAGCAATGCCATGCAAACTTAGAGATGTAAACCAGTTTGTAATGATCAATTTATCAATATTATCTATTTAATGAATTGCCAGGTATATTTATTTTCTCTGTTCCTTGAAAAGCTTCCCTGTGTCTAGAAGACTGCAATGTTTTGTGTCTTGCAAGAGTAATGAACAGTTGCTTGCAACTATTGAGATATCAAAAAATTTATTACCTCTCTTAATCTTCTAGGAAGTCTTTATATACCCTTCAGCATGGTGTATAAATATATCAGTTTGCCCAGACAACCCTTTTCTTCATTGATGTATTTCCTTCACTTAGCTTGTCCTTGACCTTCCTGAACTGATGATATAACCTTTCATAAAGCCATTGATCTTACAGATCTTTCTAGTTTCTTTTGTTTTCTGTAAAATATTTGTTTTAGCACAAGAATTTGTTTTAGTTCCAGCACATACTCCTTTTAATTTTACTCACATTTGGGGTTGCTGTTTTCTGGAGTTTGTGGACTTTAGTTTTTTTCTTGATATTTCAAAGATTTCTATAGGGAGCTACAGATGAAAATACAGAAATAAAAATCAAGATTTAGGGAAATAGCTTTAATCTGCTGTATTCCTTGTTTTGTTCCTTCTTCTAGCTATTACATTTTGGTTTGCCTTTGATAGAATCAATAGTCAGAGGTTGTTCTCATATCAGTGCTACTATAGTATATCCAACTGCCTCTTCACTGTATCATTAAAATATGTTTTTAACAGTTTGGTTTAAATTATATTTTTCTATGGTGAACTGTAATTAGCACTGACTAAGATTTGAGTAATTTGCAAGGGCTTCAGAAGGGTAGGTTTATTTCTTCAATCTTTGTGCAGATGGTGCAACAGATGTCTCCTGTCAATAGCTTCTAAACTTGGAATTCTACTTTGAAGTTTTCTACATATGTAGTTAAATATGTAAGCAGCTTTGTTTTGGGGGTTTTTTTGTGCTTGCCTTTTGTTAGGGAAAGACATTGATGTACACAGGCAAAGTGAAAGCTGTTTTATGTTCATATTAGCTCAGTTGGTTAAAACTTGGTTGTAATAATGTCATGGGTTCAATCCTCTATGTAGGCCATTGACTTAAGAGTTGGACTTGATGATCCTTGTGGGTCCCTTCCAACTCAGAATAGCCTGTGAACTCTGTGAATAAACTACTTTCCCTGCTACTTTACATCTTACTATCTTAGCATAAATTGATGCAGTTTGACTAAGACAGCAGTGGAAGTTTGAATGCCATGGCAAAATATTCCAGGAACACTTTGAAAACAGTTTTTAAGGCTTTCTTCAGAGTTTGATAAAGCAGACTGTTTTCCAGTCACTGAACAGGTTCCCCGTAATGTGATCTTCCCCATCTGATGTGATGTTAGAGCTCAGACTGGAGTTGCAAATTCCAAATATGTTTCAATTTGTTCACTTTCATAAATGACTAATTCTGGTAAATATACTTCAATTCTGAACATCTTGTAGGTTGGATAAAACTTATTTTGTAGATCAGGATGGTTCCATGTAGGTGTTATGGTACCTGTGTTGACAGGTGGGACTTCCCACATGTATCGTTTGTGCTGGAGGAGGTGGCACCTGTCAGCAGTCTGGTAGAGATCCATCTGCTGTCAGTACCCTAACCAGTGGGATAGCACAACTCCAAACCATGTACACAAATACATTCACTTTAAAAATACTTTATTTAGTTAAAATCACAATTGTTCAGCCTGCCAAAACACAGGTTGTGCCACTGAGCTTGAAGATTGCTTACACACTTAAAGATATGTGTGGGCATTTGTAAATTTGTGTAAGTTTAGAACTAACCACTTTTTTTGCTAATCTATTTTTCATTTTGTTATTTTGTTAGTGATTTTTATGGCCAGAATGTGACCCTTCACAATTTACCCTCTACATGTAGAACAAACTCAACAAGTAAGTGTAGGGAAAATTATACAGAAGGCCTTGGTATCCTGTGTGAGCATCATTGACTAGGGTACAAGGGTGCTCCTTTGGTGCTGTAAGAGAAAACATAGATGGAAATCAAGGGAGATGACAGTATAAAGAGCACAGAAGTGAAGGAATTTGTGGTGAATGACTACGAAACTGGAGACAAGTATTTAGCAAATGGGAGCAGAGAGTAGTCACAAGGTCCAAGCTGATGACGAAAAAAACCCAACCCAAACAAAACAATAAGCTGAACAATATTTCAGACATAATGAATCCAAAAAGCCAGTCATTAACTGAATCTATTTTTCTTGTTATTCTGAAGCTTTGGTAAATTGTCAGATGTTACTTGTAAGGTGTTCTTAAACCAGATTATAAGACATATGGAAGTTTTCATTATTACCAGATCATTTCTGATTTGACTAGACAATAAACTAGAGTGTGCAGAGGACAACAGTTTTGTTTGATGAAACTCTACATTTTGTATTCAAGTAAGAAACTCCAAGGCATTAAATGGTCACTGAAAGATCTTTCATTTTCCTCTTAGATGACATTTGTAGAATTTATATCAATCATTATCAGTATGTATAGGTAAAGAAAAATACTATCAAAAAATAGAGATGAAATTTTTTTTATTCTCCTTTTTTTTTCTTTTTTTTTTAATTAAGTATTTTTTGTTTATTTATTCTCTTTTGGTGTGGGTTATTTGGTTGTTGTTAGTTTATTTTTCTCCATGTTTTCTCCAGCCTATTGCTTTGGACATGTTGCAGATGTTGTATGTAGTTTTGAAAATGAAGTAATCTCATTTAAAAAAAATTATTTGCAATTACAGAAATGGATATGTGTTTCAGATGTTGGCACAAGTTTGCATATGGAAGTATGCGATTCTGACTAGAATGACTAAGAAAAGCATTGATCTAATGATATTAGGTGTTTAAATGTTGCATGCAAGTGTTCATGCACCTAGTTTGCTTTTTAATCTGGCAATTTAACTTGTTTCTTTTTCTCAGATGATATTTCAAGTTACACAGCCAAAAGCTTTGATGTTTATACTAAAGGTTATTATAAGAAAAAAATATATATTATAATTTAAGAATCTAAATTTGTCAGAAAAGACATTCACTTTCCTTTGTGTTTTCTCTTGTAAAGAAAGACTGCTGCCCCACATTGTCATTAAATTATTTGCTGAAAGAACATGTATCTTCACAATTTCCCTGTTACACTGAAATTGGAGTGTAAAGAAGATGAAGGGGAAAGTCACTTGAAATAAAACAAAGCTCTGAATTGTGTTCATAAGTGTTTCTGAATGGAATAGATCATCAGAATAAATACGTGTAAAATTAATAACAGCTTTTAATAAAAAAAGTAAGGTACAAAAATCTAAAGAAGAACTTGTTCCAAGTTGTTCCAACAAATGAGCAAACTCTAATGTTTCATACCTACATATATTATTAGTTCTGTTGACTTACGCAAAGTAAACCTAAATTCGTTTTAAGGGCATATATAATTACTCAAAATGTGAGACTAACACTGACTGGCAGTGTATTAGACAATTCAGGTATCAGAACACACAAAAACTACGAAGTAAAGTGAATATTGGGAAGAATATTTCTAGCTTTGCAGTAAAGATAAAACCTAAACTTTTGCCAGAAAAACACAACAGTAATAGCACTGGTCAGAAACTTCAAAGAATAAAGGTAAAAAATATGAAACATGTTGCAGTATATATTATATAATACTGTATCCCCAGTACTTAAAGTGGATTTTTAAACTGCAGTGCTTGAGATAATTTATTTTTTACAATATAATTTTAAGTAATCTATTTTTTTTCTGTCAGAGAACTAATAATATTTGACTTTGTAAAAGTGTAAGATAATTTACCTTTTTGCATTCTACGTAATCCCACTGAAATTGAGAACACGGTGTGTTGAATTTATTCTACTGTACAGAGCAGTAACTCTTTTCAAATATTTTAAATTACAGTAGTAGTTGAGACATGAACACTCAGCAAAAGTATGTTCTATGTCCAGGAAGACTAGTTACAGATAAAATGTTTATTTCTGGCCAGCACTACTTATTTTAGCACTGACTAAAGAATCTTTATGCCAAGAGAAGCAGAAATTGAAAATTAACTTTTACCTAGTGCTAAAAATGATGAGGCAAATTTATCTTAAGGTGTATTCTAATATGAGAATAAGCAAAGGCTTTTAACCCTTTCTTTCCCCCTTCATTTCCAGAAGACTTTCATGATGTTTAGAAAGTGCTTCAGAAGCACAATCAGCAATTCAATTTTAATAGGTATTTTGAATGATAATAATAATTCTTACCTGTGAATAGGAAGAACTGTAATTGGGGCTTAAGAACGAAGTCTATGTTACTGAATGGCTGTGCCAAAGATCTTGATTGCTGTTACAGTTTTAAGTGTTGAACATATTCTGAAATTATAGTATTCCTCTACTCAAGATTTAGAAAAGACATTGGTGAATTAATCTTCTCGTATAATACTGGCATTGTTTCCCCTCTGTCTTGCAGCATGTTAATGGCATGTTAATGTTTTTATGTTACTCAGGAAACATTACTGAGTACAGAATAAGCACTTGGTTGAAATTAAAAGGAGGAAATGTTCTGAAGTGCTTGTATACCGATTTTTCTTTATAGCCAGAGGAACTTTTCTAAGAATTTCCCAGGACTGGAAATACAAGGAGCAATAATACTTCTTCCTGAAGAGAAAAAACTATGCCCGTGTGACTATTTTCCTTTTGCAATCTGCACCATTTATTGTTTTTAGTAATACCCATCCAAACAGTAATAACTGAGCCACAAAACCACATACTGTTAAACATGAAGAATTTTATTTGTTAGAAGTAAAGTAATTCCTTTGATTCTGTATTAAATCCAGTAACAATATTTCTAGAAGTATTTCTATATGTCTGAGAATCATAAAAATTTTTGAAAGAGGACCCTTCTGCCTTTAACATTGATTTTCATTTTTACTTTGGTCCCTAATTATTTCTTCTATTTCAGTAATTTTTTACTTCTTTTTTTTTTTTTTTTTTTTTTTTCTCCCTTGTGCCAGTTCCCTCTACAAATACACTTTGATTTATGCAATATCCTCTGTAGATTTTGGGAATCTGCTGATAAGTGAGCAGCTAAGTTACTGTGAAAGACATATCATAAAACCAAGCAAGCAAAAAACCTGGGCATACTGGATTTCTGTTTGATTGGTGGTGGGCTTTGGGGAACTAGAAATGAGGGAGATACTGTGTGAGTTGCTGCCTCCCATTCCCCTTTTTTCTTCTGTTTCCCCACCCAATTTAAGGTATGGTCTGAAAACCAGTCCCTGATGATTTCCCATTTTATTCTGTCTGGAAAATAAGTTCTATGCCACTAGCAAAGTGCATCACTGTCTGCTTTTCATTTTTATTTTCTGATTTTTTTTTCGTATCTGATGGTCATAAACATTTACAGTGATATTGAAACATTGCTTAGCTGGAAGTATTATATATTGGAAGATGAACACAGGTTTTCTGCAAAATTTGATATATGCTAAGCTCTGAATTTCTGACTATTTTATAAATAGTATTTCTCTCTGTACGATGAAACTTTTTTGTTTTCTTTTCACACAAGCAACTTGTAAGGTGGTGTTTCTAAATATTAATCTTTTTGCTATGCTTGTGTCACATGTGTCTGTTGCTCTTTGGCTGAGGCTGAAGGATACCTTACACTGTCTAAGAACTGCTACCTCATTTTTATAGTTGATGAGGTCATAATTAAGGAAATACACTTATTGAGATGTGAGAACTAACTGAATATAGAAATCTTTTTCATTTTTCTGAGTAACCAGGGCAA
>JAWWEV010000095.1:4597030-4607923 GCA_035583235.1 Hafferia zeledoni
AAAGGAGTGCTCAGATTGCTACATGAAAACATGCAGAACTACCCAAGCCTTTACAGCAATCATAACTCACTTGACACAGTATGGTCTTGGTTCAGTAGCTGCCTTTTTCTCACTGGACTTTTTCTATCTAGTTTTATTAACTCCTATTAACTTCCACAATGGCATTTTTTTAAATATTTCAGAATACTGGCTTTAGCAAGTGGATTTCCTATAAAACTGAAAGAGTGTGTAAGGATCACTTCAGCACCTATAAAAAGAACATTACCAGAGAAGAGGTTATTTAGCAACAACACACACTAGCTTGGAAAATGTAGAAGAAAATTTAACTAAGGCTATTCAAAATACCAATTCTTCTTTTAAAATTCACTGATCAAAGTTTCATGGATTACTGTATTGAATGCAACACAGGCATATTACTGTATTGCATAGAATCTGTATTAAACATATTAATCTGTTAAACATTTGCTGGTACATTAATTATAAAATTTAACATTCAAGCCTTCAGTCAATTCACATTTTAGTTTGAGATCTTATAATCATATGAAAAAATCATGTTCTAATGGATTCTGAAAAACTTGTTGCTAAATGTGATTTTTCAATATCCTTTCTTCCATGTAGTACAAATCTATTATTCTGATTCATAAACATTTTTAGCACTTTCTCCTAAAGACACTGGTGAAATAGCATTCATTGTTGTGAAGATATTTTCAGTGCAAATAAATTCTCTTATTTTTTGGTGCACATGTAAAAATTTAAGCACCATTTGACTCTACCTAGTTCTGTTCTTTTAAAAAGTTGAAGTCCTAATCAGAAGATAGATCCTTTAAGCTGATTTCCCAGATTACTCACTCATGAGAATTTATTTGTTTTTTTCTCTTAGAGGGTTTTTATGATTTTATTACTTTTAGAATAACCTTTCAGCAACATAACTACCCATTCCCATCAATACCCAAGGGTTCTTTTCCCAAGAAATCACAAGGTAAGTGATTAATGTGACTAATATTTTGCAGAAAAGAAAGAGTAATACTGAATGAAAAAAGAATGGAATTGCGGCATAACCTTTTCCAGCTTCTATATGAAGAAAATTCAAAGTAAGCTTTTTCTTAGTTCATATCAAGTAAAATATGAAATCAGTTTGCATACGAGAGACTTGAGTAGGTGTTGCATGTTAGGCAGAAAGAACAGCTTGTTCTGTTATCATGCAAATTGAATTTTGCTTTTTGACAAAATGCTTCACAACCAGATTTTATCTCCCTATTCTAAGCTTTGGTCAGAAAAGAATACACCTACTCTCTGCTAAACTTTTCACAAGATTTTTATGATATTTACACCTTCACATTTTCTGAGTGTTGCACTTTGTGGTAAAAATATCTGTGCCTGGTAATGGATTGTAGATAGACTGATAACAAGAAGCACCTAATATTTATTTATGGAAAATTATACAGCTATTACAATTTAATGTACTGGAATACATTTAGAACTATCAATAGTGCCAAGTTATTCTTACTATATCAATTTTCTCAGCATTTTAAGTCACAAATTCACTGCTACAGAAACAGAATTAATCTTTTCTGTCAGGAAAACACACTTAATGTACTTTGACTCTCTACTGAAGTTCAGGACCAGAGCTAATCTGAATAACTTTGGAAAGATGTTGCTGTTGTACATTTCCCCCTGAAAATGCCTGACACTATGGTAAAATTAAATTTTGGAGTGAAAGTAATTGAAAAAATAGTTCTGATTGTACCAAACATCCCTGCTTAACAGTTTCATGTAACAAATAAAAAAAAAATTTTTTATATAAAACTATTTTTTATAAACTATTTTTTTCATTGAATTCTGGAAGGTTTTCTTGGTTAGTATTTTACAGTAAATGAACTCAGTTAGTTACCCTGTGTTGTCCCTGAGCTGAGTTATAGAATGAACTTGAGAATTCAGCCATTTTTTTATAGTTCTTTGGGAAAAATAAATCACCCTTGGTTTGAAATAAAAAACCCCAAACAAAGGGACAAACCCAAATGTGATAACTGTAATTTGCCATACTACTATGACCTTTACTTCTAAGAAAAAAAATTCTTAGAATCATAAAATGTTTTGAGTTGGAAGTGACTTTAAAGATTATCTATTTCCAACTCCTCTGGAACACGTTCAGCTAGATAAGGTTGCTCAAAGCCCCATCCAGCCTGGCCTTGAACACTGCTAGGGATGTGGCATCCACAGATTCTCTGGGGAACCTGTGCCAATGCCTTATTGCCTTCATAGTAAAGAATTTCTTCCTAGTAGCTAATCTAAATCGACCCTCATTCAGCTTAAAGCCAACACCCTGCTTTAAAGTCATCCCTACATGCCCTTGCAGAAGCACTCTTATAGCCCCACTTCAGGTACTGGAAGGGCCTCTGAGTTCTCCCTGAAGCCTTATTTCCTCAAGACTGAACAACCCCAACTATCTCAGTCTGTCTTCATAGGAGAGGTGCTCCATTCCTCTGTTCATCTTTGTCACCATATTCTGGACATGATTGAGCAGGTACACATCCTTCTTTTGTTGTTGTCCCTAGAATAGAACACAGCACTCCAGCAGGGCCACCTCTCAACCCTGTCCATGTCCCTCAGGATGACAACACTTCTCACCTTCCATGTGTGGTTGATCACACTACACAGCTTGATGTTGTCAACAAACTCGCTGCATTTGTGCTTAATACCATCCATGCTGCTGACAGAGATGTTAAGCAGAACCAGTCTCAGGACCATTCCACGAGGAACAGTTCTGCTTACTCCTCTCCAATTGGATATTGAGCATTGGCTGCAAATCTTTTAAATGCAACCATCCAGCCCATTCCTTACATTCTGCCATCCACACATCCATGCATCTCCAACTCAGAGATCGCTGTCATGCACGATAGTGATAAACACCCAGCATAAGTCCAAGTAGATGATGACAGTTGCTCTTCTCTTCTTTCCTTTATTTCTTTAAAAGAATACCAGTTAGGGTTGAAAATTTCTTTAAATATATAAGATTAATAGGCTAATATAAAGAAGAGCTACCTCTATTGTCTTTACTTTCAGGAAACATATGACATTGTCTTACTCTGAGGGAAAAACCAAACTGTTTACCAAAACCAGAGGAGAGGATTTCTCTGCAATGATCACGTCACTCCTTATTAAATTTAAGAAAAGGAACTTTAATTAAAAAATGGATATGAGAAGGATAACTGTTCTTAACTACTATATATATATATGTTTATATATAACCAAGACAAAAACAAACAACTACCCGGTACTTGCAAAGAGAAGGAAAAAAAACCAAAACCCTTTAGGTGAAACTGAATTGGCATCTCTGTGGCTTATCTGGTGCAACAATATTTGCAGACAGCAGGGGTGGCTGCTGCACCTCAGCTGGCAGTGAGGTGGTTCAGTTCTCCTCAGGTGCAAAAGGCAGTCGGCAGCCGCTCACCGCCCCCGCCGAATCACTCACGTGGAGAAACGAAAGCCAAAGAAGCTGGCAGGCGATGCAGAGTCTCTCTCTTGCAGATGGAAAACTCTCCTCCTCTCTCTGGTGGGCAGCACAGAGCCACAGAGCTTTGCTGTGCCCGCCTGCCCACACAGCTGGCCCAGGGCTGCCAGGCCAGCTCCAGGGGCCGAGCCACAGGCAGCAGGACCAGAGAAATTGTGCACTGGCCCAAAGTGGTTGGGCTACTCCCTCGTTCATGGGGATTGGGCATTTAGCTTTGAGTTGTGTAGTGGGAGGGAGAGAATTTCGTTAACATCGAAAACTGCAACAGACATATCTTATTCAGATAACTATCTTATTTATTTATAGTGTGACCTTTTATTAAGAAATGTTGTTCTGAAACATTGGAACATCTTCCACAATGAAAGACTGGACCACAGAAGTGCTTTTAGATGACAGGTGGTGTCTAGCATGATGTTACTTTAGGAAGCAATTTAAACTTTTAACTTTTTAAATACCACTAGGGTTTTTTCACATGTGAAATTGTACAGTGGATTTCACCTCTACTTAGACACACAGAATCTTGAGTCCTGTAATTAAGCACTTATATTAAAGTTGAGCCCCTTACAAAAGGACTGTATTTTTATACAATTGTTCTTCAATAATAGTGATTGATTAATTTGAATAATACAAGTTCAAAATTCCTGTAATATTAGCTGTATAGAGCTGTGGGTGTGTAAGCTAGCTAAAGCTTAGCTAAGCAAAAAAACCAAAATATTTTTGTGTGAACACTTATGTGTTATTCTTCAGATTGCTTATCCTGTTATTTTTCAACAAAATAATATTCTTAGTTCTGTGCTTTTACAAGCTTGACACTTAAAGCTGAAACTACATTACGCCTCCGGAATTTGGTTCATAAATCCTCTGCTGTTCCTTTCATCTCCCATATTTCAAAATGAAATTCACTCCATCAGCAGGATTGAAGTCTGTGGGCCCAGCACTGGGTCACTGGGGACTGCTGGCAGTTATGCCGCATCTCTGGCAAGAAAGCATATCCTTCCTCATAACAATGTCTTTATTTGCACAGCACTCCAGCTGCATAATGTGTTGAACTGACACTGTAATTCTTACTGACTATTAATCAGATGTAGAGTTCAGAAATGTATAGTGGTTAATACAACACATACATAATTTGTACAAAATAAATAAAACTTGCAAGCAAACACAAGCTACCACTTGCTTCTTCGTTAGTTAATATTTATCTTACAAAATGCTTTTCAGAGTACTTTTGTATTTCTAATAGTACTTCTGAACTAATAGGTTTTTCAAAATGTGAGCCCTTATTAATTTTTTTCTCTAGGATCAGTATCTGTCAGATTTCCATTGCACAGTAGAATTAGTATTTTTACATAGAGTAACTGGAATCTAAGTCTTGTCTCCTAAGGGAACTTTATTTAAAGTTGTTTTTTCTTCTTTCCCTTCTTCACAACTAGTGAATTTCAATGAGAATTATATTCTTGGGATCTGCAATACTTGCACGATATCAACTCAGCCTGACCTCTTCTCTCGTAAGGGTTTTATTAGAAACCAGAATCAAAGGTATGCAATGGAAGAAATAATATGGAAGAAACAATATGAAAATGCAAGAAATATGGTCCTATAGAAACGTAATATACCATATACAATATACGAATCCATAGACTATTTTTAATCATGATTCCAAAGCCTGCTATACCTTGCATTCTAAAATAAGGCTATTGTATTAAAATATATAAGATTCATGGACCAAGTGAGTTACCTTTAACTAGCTCCTATGCCTCTTAGCTTTACAAACAATTCTAATTTAAATCATATGGGTATTAGAAGTAATATTTGTTATTATTTTTGTTTTAAAATAGTTTTTGCAAGTAATAGATATTCAGTTACTAATGAAGTTGGATGTCATGCTATCCCACGTTTTTTAATAAAAAATAAATAATTAGCAAAAATACTTAACAGTGTGTATTTTAAATCATATGGTGGAATAACTTGTATTTGAGTTAAATTTAAAAATAACTATAATTAAAACATTTTTTTGTTATTCCGTTTTCAAAACTTGTTCTTCTGGTTTGATGTTTTACCACTAGATGTCATTGTACTTGAATGCTCTGCCGGTTTTATACTAATTCTGTGCTGCCTTTAGCCACTGGATGGCATCTTTCAATTGATTTCTGGTTCAAGGCTTTTTAATGAGCTGATTTACATAAAGCAGATTAACTTAATGCTTCATTTAATGCCACAATACCTTCTAAAAGCCTGTGTTTGCAGAAAACAACAAATATGTAGGTCTGAATTTCAGATTATTAATGAAGTTAGGAAAGATAATACTCAGAAGAGAGCTGGGAAGATACACATTTCAGTATCTATACAGTTGTCTTGCTTAATGGAGGCTTCTTGTTTTGTGGTTTCTGTGAGAGTTAGGGACATGGTGATCTGAAGAATTCTCTGGGCCTCATCAGAGAAATTTAATGTTTATTGAAGAGAGTGCAATGCATTGTGCTTACTGTGGTGTAAAAAATATCTGTGTACTTCGTTAATTGCCACCCTCCTGGAACACTAAGTGTAATGAAACCTCTTTTAGTACTAGGATGAATAAAAAGGAAGACGCTCTTTCACGTCTCAGAAATGTTTGATAAAGCATTTAGGGTTTGGTTTTGTTGAATAGTCTAGAGTTTTTCAAGGGTGGGTTTCTCTTCTCTCTGTCCTCACTTTCCTGCAAGCTCATCTGGTACCAAAAAGTAGACCAAGGGAGTAAGACACCAAAGCCTTCCTCCTGCAGTCCATGTGCACAGAACTGTGAGGTCTTCTGCCCCCAGCTCTGGCTGGAACACCTTGCCCTAGCTGTGTGTGTAGGTGAGTTGGTGGTGCATATCGTGAGTCACCTGCAGCAGGAGATGGTTGGCAACCTTCATATACACAAGTGAAACCCATCTGTGCTGAGGAGAGAGGTAGGGAGAGGTTATGCCAGCTCCTTTCTCCCTTGAGAGGGGCAGCAAAGTATTTTCTTCCCTTGCTCTGCCTTCCTGGATAATCTATGGTGCTAGCTTGTATGTTTGACTGTAGATTAAGCCTATCATAACTGGGTGATTTGCCACATTGCACGTGGGAACTTTCTTGGGCATCTTGCACTACAGTAACAGCTTCACAAGTGCTTCTGATTCCCAAAACTGGAGGCAGGTGGACACTGAGACTCCTCTTGGGGATCTGTGAGCACAGGCCATTACATTGATGGGCTTTGATTTCCAGCAAAGGTGTACAAGAAGGATGCACTGCTTTTAACTCAAAGTTCAGCTCTGCTTACAGTTACTTTTCTAATACTCTTTTGTTAAAGAATCATTTTATTTGTTGTTTAATATTGCATCAGAGCAACTTTAAAGCCCATTGAGATGGGTAAGATTATGCTTAGGTTTTCACACAGATTTTAACAAGCCCCATGGACTACAGTCTTAAATTAAGCCTTGCTTTTTTAAATTCAAATTCATAGAATCAGTTAGTTATACATCTGGATTTCCTTCATTTACCTGCAAAGGAATGTACAAAATTCTTCTTCCAAAGAGAGAAATTCAAATTGACTTCACATATACATCACTTCTAGTGTACCTTTAAAATGTCTCTAAGATACTCAGAAATTTCATTTCCAGTGTGAAATTATTCTTAAGAGGTTCATGTTGATAGCTACTAAAGCTGGGTGTTTGTTCTGATTAAAGAAGAGTGTAAAAAGTGTCATGTGCCCTTTGCTTTTCTTACACACACAAAGAAAATAACAGAAACAGAAATAACTCTTACAGGCTGCTGTAAATTGGCACTGGTCTCCACTCTATTATTAACTTCCTTACACTTAAACAAGCCGAAAAGACTTGATGAATGTAGCCTCCATTTGTGTGTCAAGTGTCTTCTGGTCCACCTGTACATAAGGTATGTTTAACTAGCCAGGGGTTTAGAATAAAAAATAACTGGAAGAAACGCACTATATCTTTGTGGTCTGGAAGTGTAGTGTAACACCTTGGTGACTGATTACCTGCCTTTGAAAAACAAAACAAAGAAAACTCCTTTAGGGCACTAAATAAGATATACTATAACACATGAACACACCCCTGTGGTGGGTTCACCTTGGCTGAATGCCAGGTGGCTACCCAGCTGCTCTATCACTCCCCTTCCCAGCTGGACAAGGGAGAGAGAAAGGTGGAAGAAAGAATAAGCACAAATTGTGGGTTGTGATAAGGCAGTTTATGTGAAAAGGAAAAAAAAAATGAAAGCAGGGTGCACAAAATGCACAAAGCAGAAGCAGCTAGCAGTTAATCTCTACTTCCATGAGCAGGTGGCCAGCCTCTCCTCTGAGAAGCATGGCTCCAGCACATGTAATGGTTGTCAGCAGGCAGCCATCCGAGACACTAATGTCTGCCGCTCCTGCTCCTTGTCTCAGCTTTTACATCTGGAT
This sequence comes from Hafferia zeledoni, assembly GCA_035583235.1. Lineage (NCBI taxonomy): Eukaryota > Metazoa > Chordata > Aves > Passeriformes > Thamnophilidae > Hafferia > Hafferia zeledoni. The sequence goes on from JAWWEV010000095.1 coordinate 4,604,956, forward strand.
TGATGTATGGTATGGCATATCCCCTTGGTCAGTGTGGGTCAGCTGGCCTACTCGTGTCCCCTCTCAGGATCTCACCCTCCACTGAAGAAGGAATGTTACAGTGCTGTGCTCAGTAGTAGCCAAAATATGACTGTGTTATCAACACTCCTCTAGCTACCAATGCAGAGCACAGCACTGTGAGGGTTACTATGGGAAAATAAATTCCAGCTCAGCCAGACCCAGTACAACCCCTCTTTCTGGAAAATAGATGTTTTTTCACAGAGTAGTCATGGTCATGACTTCCTTAGCCTAAGAGTTAAAGTGTGGTCTATTCTGCAATGACTTGTGTGTTACACCTAGAAGCAGAGGGATGCGGTGAGACTTAATTATTGACAAGAATACATCAGTGTACTTAATGCGAGAGGTATAGACCTGTCCAGTGCATTTCTTCATGCTTTGAACAGCCAGCCTAATTGAGAATACCTGAGGAAATCAGAGGACTATTATGAAGCCTCACTGGAATTCCTCCAAGCAAAAAATTTCAATAAATTGAGTGCATTAATTAATGAAAGGTTAAACAACCAGAGTGAATCAGCAGTTTCAGTCACTGGTCATAATTATTACAGTAACTCAACCTACTAATTTATACAGTGTAGTATCTGTTGCATTTCCAATTTTCAAACAATTGAACAACATTTTGCTAATCCAGTCTCTTATTAAATCTCAAGTGATTTACTTTATTTGATTTAATTTATTTACTGCTTTCTTTCTCCGTTGTGGTACATTTTGCACCATGACTTGGCAATTTCCTCCATGGCATGAACAACTCCTTAACTTCTCTTTCTATGTTCAGTTTTTCCATGCTCAGTACCTTCCCTCCAGTCCCAGCTCTGGCCACTATCCCTCCATGCCAAACATTTCCACAGTTAACAGTCAAGGGTGGTGTTGCACTGGGCAGTTACCAAAAATTACACTGCTGCATCTTCCAATTCTTGTTCTCCTGCTCCTCTTGTCTGGGTTGTTGCAGCACTCAAGGACAACCTTCCCATTGTGGCAGATGCTCTATATAGCAAAGAGCCTTTGTGCTGAAGGCCAAAGTCTTCCTGTTTGTTTCTTTGACATTTTCAAGGTATTTTTGGAATTATGTGAGTTCTCTATGAGGACAGGTAAATGCAACCTGCTGTTTATTCTCTTCCTTACCATATTTCTAAAACATTTGTTTGTACTACATAAAACTGTGTATTTTTTTCACTGCCAATATTTGATTGCAGATTGTTGGGGTTTTTTGGAGATTGAATAAAGACTTCTGGAAGAAATGCTGTTTCCAAATAAACTCAGAAGAAGCCAGAATTTTACCTATTCTGCTTTCTTTGTATTAGCCAATACACAAACTGTTCATTACAATAGAAAAATAACACTTCTGTTGAGACAGAGATTTCAGTCAATAAATTGAACTATTATCTGGTTTTTTTGCAGCTTTTTTGTGCTCTATATTGCAACTGCTCTATTATTCTACCACAAAGAGCAGCACATGAGGGAGAAGAGTGATTTGAAATTGAGTATTTAAAAGGTGGCTTTAGCTTTCCTGAACTATCCTGATTTCTAGAGTTTTAAAGATTTAAACCATACTGTAACTCCTTTGGGAAATCTTTACATATATTGAATACCGTCCACTGTCCAAGATTAGAAAGCATAGGTATCTTTAATACAGTCTCACAATGGAAAAGTATGAATCATAGGAAATTTGTAAATAAAAATGAACCCTTCAGTTTTTATTAAGAGAAATTAGTTAACTCTGTGAAAAAGGGAAATAAAAAAGAAATATTGATGAACATATTGTGTAAGGTGTGATGTTTAAAAGTCAGAAAAATAGCTTTATTCTAGCAACTTCTATATGTTTAGTCACTGATTTAATTTATTGTTGTGATGTTTGATGTGCCCCACACAGGACTGCAACAGATCAGTGTCTTTATGAACTGAGTGTGTTGCCATATTGAATTACATTCTAGAAAGCAGCAGAGCTGAGGAGCTTTCAGGCAGCCTTTACTGTTCTGCCATGTTCTCATGCACTCATTCACAACAAGACACCTTTATTGTATTCCATCAAATTTCATTTTTATCATGTTCAAATATTGTTTTCTGTTTTAACCTTGAATTGTTTCTTCATGTTGGTTCTGAAGTCCATTGTGGTTGTTGTAACTGACAGGAGCTGCCATATTAAAAAATCAAAAATGCCTTTGCTAAACAAATAGGACTCACAAAACCTTTTCTATCATATTTTCAACACAAGTGTGATTTACAGAGATTCATCTGTTGCTATAATGTGATATATGTGAGAATGATTACTTACTGTTTTTTGGTGCCATTCAGGAAAAATCTATGATCTTTGTCTGCTAACTAATAACTGAGAAACTAGAGAATTAAGTTTCTCTTTAAAATATGCAGAGAGGAGAATGTATCATTTGCATTAGACTTTCATGTTTAGTAAGACATACTAAGCGACAAAATGATAGTAAAATATCCAAACCAAGCCACAGTCAGAAACTGATTGAAGCTTATTTTTTCAAATATGTTCTACTCCATGTATCACAAGGTCTTTTTAAAGAGAAGGACATTGAAACATTTTTTTCCGATGAATATCTTACTACATTAGTAGATTTCCTCTGTTTAATGAGTTTACACTGTGTTAAATTCAACTGAACACACCTTTATGGAAAATCTGTGTAAGTAAAACTATAAGAGAGGTAAACTTACTGGCCATTAAGAGTTCCTGTTTGCAAAAGGGTGTTCCCTTTGTGAAATGAAAAGGCTTTCTTAGGTGCATACATTGTCTGACTGCATTTATATTTTTAGGACCAAGGCTAGGTCTGTGTCTTGATTTCGTTTTGGTTTCTCAGCCTGAGCTGCCCCTCCTTCTCCCTCTGTTCCTCAAAGCAGAGGAAAAAGGAAAAGGAAAAAGAGGGGGAAAAAAACAACTGAAAGAAACTGA
>JAWWEV010000095.1:4622615-4633146 GCA_035583235.1 Hafferia zeledoni
TCTACAAAATTCTCACAGAGCTGAAGCAGCAGCTTGGATTGCTCAGAAATTCACTTTCTGCAAGCAATCTTGCTACATCTGTTCACCATGAAACCCCTTCAGGAAAAGGGCATGTTTATAGATGTATCATAAGTAAAAACAATAATTTGAAAAAAAAAATCGTCAAGAAAGCACAAGAAAAATATCTGGTGTATTTGAGGGCTCTACAGAATTAATTTTTTACATCACCAACCTGATAGTGTTGTTGCACTAAACACTTGAGAGAGAATATGAGATGTTAAAAAAATCTCTCATAGGAAAAGAGCTCAGCCTACCATCACAGACTTTAGAAGCAGGAGAAGATAACAGCACTAGGTCATCTAGGCTAACCATGTTTCTCTAAACTTTCTAGTGAGACTACCCATATTTTGTTGTAATTTACTGTCCAATAGTGTTTACTTGAGAATTAGTGACATTTCACATTTTTAAATGTCATCATATTTCTTTTGGTTCATTTGATTTTATTCCTAAACGAAAAGTCTTTCTTATGTTTTATGCCATTTCCAGAAAAGGAAAAAAAAATGAAACCACAACCCAGAAACAAAATAGGCTTTCATAGCTTAATATACCTACTGAAGTTTTAATCTGTATAATTGAATAAGTGGATATTCAACAATTTTATCAGAAGAGATTAAAGTACTTTATATAGAACAGTGTTTTACCACATTGGAGATCGAACTCTTCAAAGTTGCTGCGTGTCCTTGTGTGAGATACAAGACTAAAATGAAACTAATACCATTGCTTTCCCAGTGGTACACAAGACCTTGAAAGCAGTAATCATGCAGACGCACAGGAACTTCATCTCCAGGAAATACTGATTTTCCCTTAGTACCCAAGAATGTTTGATCATATGACTAGAATTAATTTTCCTGTCAAATTTGAATGACATCTGCCTATGGCTGTCATCTGGCTGCTTTCCATGCTGCTGCTGTGTCTCTGAGCTGCCAATCCCTTTCCAAACCAAAGAGGAAGGAAAGGTTTGGCAGGAAAAAACTCTCTAAAGCTGGAATCTCCTGGCACACTGTATGTAATCCAGGATAGACAGATCAGGCTTTGAATAGAGCACAGACGTGGGAAATCTACCCACAGGAAATTATTCTTCATTTGGGTGGAAGTAGTAGTAATAGTAGCAGTAGCAGTACCAAGGGAACCTCATTAGGAATCTGGGTCAGTTGTTATAGGAACACTATGCATAATAATTTTAAAAGACAGAAAACACTTAAAATCATATAAGAAGAAGAGCTTATTGATGCAAGACTACTTATTAGCTTAATTTCTGTTCCAGGTTCTGGTTTGTGGTTATTTTTATTTTCAAGGAGAAATTAGGAACTCTTCTTTCCTCTGCCAGAGAAAGCCAGGATAAGAATTGCAGGAATAGAGTAGTGAAGTGCAGAGAAAAGTTCTCTGTTGGAGCCACACATTACAGAAAAGATGTCTAGCATTTTCTTTTTTTTTTCTTTTTTTTTTTTTTCTTTTTTTTTTAGCCTGGGAATTCTGTAAGCATCTGTTTTTTTAAATAGTTTCTATAGCAGAATTTTCAAATACTTAAAAATGTTTGGCAGTCATCAGTTAGTAATGTGATGGAACCTTGTTAATTGGAGCACTTAAAATAAAACATTTTTAGTGATGTATTTCTCAAGCATCAGTATCATTCCTTCACACTATAGCTGTAATTTAAATACTCTTAATGTAAGCACTTCGCTATAACCCCTTTGCGTTTTCAGCCAGTGCCAACATACCTGTTGTGCACAGAGTTTATAAGTTTTGATGAAAGTTACTAGAAAGACAGTAGCAAGGAGATTTAAATCCATCCTGCCTTTATTTTATGATACCTTTTCAAGACCTTCCAGATTATTTCTCTGTCTGGGTTAGGGAAATGTGTATCTGTTGTAATACCATTAGGTTTGTTGTAAAGTTTCTCATTTGACTTTCTGTTAGTGCCATGTTTACCATATCAGAGTACCCTAAGATGTTCTGGAATGTTACGTATCTCTGCTAGTATATGTAACCAATATTAAGGATCTTCCTACATCTTAGTTAAGGTCTTAAAAGGATACAACTCCATTTGGTTTTTGTTTAGTTTTACAGTTCTACTTGGCAGGACATTATTAAATTATTTATCTGCTGTATTATTAATTTGCTTCTTTTTATTGGTCTGATTTTTAGAGTAAAAAAACTCACAGGAAAATATTTTTAAAGTATAGGAAGTGTAATTAATCCAGAAAAAAGCAGGAATGCTCAGATGTCTACAGTATCTTAAATTATATGTAAACAGAGGAACTGATATTTTTGAATAACCAGCATTAACCAGACTTGCAACTGAGCTGAAATTAAGGTTTTCCTGGAGCTCTTATTCTACAGATTTTTCAACAGCCAGCTAAAATAGACTGAGTAAAGAGGAGGAGGAAAACATGTAAGTTGTAGAGAGCCAGGACTGATTCACTGCCTTTCATGCTTCCAACGGAGCCTCCTATTCATTCCATATCACATTTCCTAACCGGAAATAAACTTTCCCCTCCTAAGTGAGCCATATTGGTTGTAATTTGTTTACGAGAAAGGGAACTTTGTAGCTTTCCCAAATTTGTCTTTTAATTTGTGCTAAGTGTATTTGGTTTTAGCCATGACAACCATTAGTAGTCTTCAGTGTCCTGGTAAGATGAGGTGTTAATGCCCTTTCCCTGCCATTCCCTAAAAATAATTTCCTTACACAGATACACAATCTGAATAATTTTGATGTGAATCATAGAAACAGAGTTTTATGAATTGGAATGGACCTTAATGATCATCTTGTTCCATTGCCCCCTGTCATGGTCAGAAATGCCACTCACTAGACCAGGTTGCTCAGAGCCCCATGCAATCTGGCTTTCAACACTTCCAGGGCTGGGGCATCCATAGCTACTATGGGCAACCTGTGCCAGTGCCTCACCACCCTCACAGTAAAGGCTTTCTTCCTAATGTCGAATATAAATCTCTTTTCTTTTAGTTTGAAACATTCCCCTTGTCCTATGACTATCTGTCTGTGTATCAAAATTACTCTTTCTCTTACAAGCTCTGTTTAAGTAGTGAATTGAGCTGCACCTCCTCTTGGCTATGTGACTGGCCATTTGCTCTCCTCTGGAGTTTGTCAGCTTTAGGTCTGACCATCCATCTTGGAAAACACTCCAAACACTTCAGGACATGCAACACAAACTTTGAATGGCAGAGCTAAAGAACAGCCCTGCAGATGCATGCTCTAGCACAATGTCAATTCAGGACAAAGTACCCGTCTCCAAAAGCCTGTCTGCCTTCAGTTTTCAAAGCCAAAATTCTTGCCAGAGGTAACAGCCTTTTATGAGAACAGCAACGTTGTTGTGAAAAAATGTCCTTTAGGCACTTTTTGTATACCTATGAGCTCACCTGTGTTCTTTTTGACATGCCATTGGTCTCAGAAATCTTCTGAAGGGTATTTATTTAGGGTAGGTGGATATACTGCGGTCCATGTGTGACAGTACAGTCATTTCACTCATCTTGTTTTGTGGCAAACAGAAGACAGCAGTAGCAGAGCTTAGTGCAGACAGTTCTGTTGAGTGGCAATATTACTGGTCTCTGTTCCAAAGGCTGCTGACAGCTTCTCTGGTATGTGCTCCTGGTGAAGCTTCTACTGCTGCTCCTTGAAAACAGGGCCTTGGTGTTTTCATGTTTAACTATTATTTTAGCTGTCTGTCAAAACTTTTTGAAAGAGCCCATGCAAGAAATTGGATAAATGGACTTTTTATCTCAGGCAGTTGCAGTATGACTTCATGAAATAAAGCTATTATTGTAGCCTCCATTACTCTCCTTGCTGCATTTAAAAGGTTTGCCACAGATGATGATAACTTCAAAATGTCACAGGACTCCTGCTGCCTGAAAATTTAGAGGAAACCTAAACAAAATCACTGTTTATTGTAGAGTTGTGTATCGAAAAAAGAAGATATTTTGTATAAAGCAAGAAACTTTCTAATTAAAAGTGCTTTGGGGGATTTGCTGCTGCTTAAAGCAATATCACATGAAACATGAGCTGCTGATCCATAGTTTGTTGTTGTTTCTAAACAAATAGGCAATACTTCAGATTTGACTTAAAATTTTCTACCTCACTGGGGTTTTTTGAGTAATAATGAACACATCTGAAATACAGCTACAGTGTTGGCAGAACCATTGGACATTTTGTGGGAGAATTCTTGCAAGACTATTTCAACAGCATGCTAAAATATCTCCTATGAAATGTGAGAAAACCTCCTCTGTATGAACAGCTTATGCCTTGATATTGTGTAGATGGAGTGTTATTTGATAATCTTTTTCATAGCTGTCTGAATTGCTTTATTTGGAAAGCCAGTCCAACGTGGTCAGGGTCTTGGACCATTGCTATTCAAACTTTATCAACACTGGGCTGCCAATGCTCCACTGAGTAGCCTAATGGGACTACTTGTATACCTTGCACTATTTGTGCACAACAATTTGCAGAATGGGGGCTTTTATCTGTCCCTCAGCATACTTCAGCGTTCAGACTATTATTTAAATTTTATTAATGCCTCCACTCCCTTTAAATGCTGAAGAGAAAGTGTGCAGGCAAAAGTAATTCCTACCTCCTAGGCAGGAATGCTGTAGCCAAATCACTGGCCATCATGGAGGAAATGTTGAGGACTTGGTTGGGTTTTTTTGTTTGTTTTAAAAATAAGTGAATGTAAAATGCTTTTTATTATTCTCATTATTATTATAATTTTATTTTTACAGTCTTCTGATGATGTCTTCCCTGTTCATTTTCCAATCATTCACCCAGTTATTAAAAAAAGTTATCTTTGAATGATATAAAATTTAACAATACTCCAAAGCTCGATATTCATGGGTGGTTCTGATTATCCTTTCCATATGACATGCAAAGCTAGTGTAATCCTCCTACATACTCAAGAAATTGTCAAATAAGCTTTTAATTAAATAGATCAGTAAGTCCTCTTAGTTAAAACCACAGCCATAGACCTAAATCCTTCTCAGGGAGTGAGGTTCTGCATGGAGTGACAGGATGGTTCGATTGTAGCAGAAACAGTATTCTTGAACCACAGAAAAGTCTGTAATAGTTATTTATTTTTCAAAACAAGAAAAAGAAATTGTTTAGTTTTCTTTAAAAAAGAAATAGTGAAACTTGGATTCTTCTAGAAATCTTTATAATGTGTTTTAATGTTAATGGTTGTTTTTATTTTAATTGTTCTAATTTGTGGTTATTTTATTTTTGTTTGACAATACACCAGTGAAAGCAACAGGACTTCAACTTTTAAAAACTTTTGCAGGATCATACAGGAAAAAAGAATTTAGTGGGAAACACAGGTTGATTTTTTATTTAAATTCTGTGATTGGTTTATAATGGATGCTACAAAAACCCCCAAATATTTTCGAAGTATAAAGGGTCTGGAGTTTGTATAAAAGTGTCATGCTTCACAAAGTAAGTAGTTACTAAATTGATGTCTAGGGTTCCCTTTCTGCCATTTTTTGTCTGTTATGAACAGTTTATAGTGCCAATATAGCATATGCATTAGTGTGCTTAGTAATACACTTTTTTGTAGGCAAATATGTATATTAGAGTTTCTTAGTGTATTTTTTAAATTAAACTAAGCTGAAGAACACCACTGTCTGATGGTGTCTACTATGTGCATTCTTAGAAGATCTGCTTCACCACAAACTTATATTGGTGTTTGTGCAGCCTTTTTCCACCATAAGCTTTCATAGTATAACCATTGATTAACTGATTTTTTTGTAGAGAAGGGCATTGCATTGGGAAGTTCAATCCTGGGAAGGATCAAAGAGCTACAGCAATGATAAAACACTTTGAGTGTCACACAGCTTGATTCCAGAAGGAATATGCAGGACATTCTGCTTCTGAATGCTGCAAGTATGCTGTGAAATGCCTTGCAAGAATTAGTGGCTGTTAAAGCATAATAGTTAGAAATGCTTTTAATTTATCTTTATTTTCTTTTTTTCAGTGAAGATGAGAAAGAAATGTAGGGCGTGAGGGGAGCTAGCAGGGATGCATTTGCATGCATCAAAAATTTCAGAAATTTCAGAATATGAGTGTGATGAGGCAGGACAAAGCCACAGGCATGAAAAACAGGACTGGATGTTCAGCTGTGACCTCCCTGAGTCTGCCCCTTGCACCATTAAGCTTGTATTTCAATATGCCCATGTTTCAATATGCCCATATAGCTTGTTGCTTTTCCCTGCCTTCTTATGCCTCTTGTTACTGCTTCAGTTTCTGCCACTTTCTAAAGCAGCTAATGAAATCTATGCACTCTGTTCTTGAAAAGTAAAAATTAGAAATAAAGAGTCATCTGCTTTCTTTTCATCTTTCACACAGACATGACTCTACAGTTGTATCTGAAAGAACTGATGGTGGGGAAGTATGAGAGAGAACTGCTGGTGCATGACCAGACAGTTGGTCATGGCTGGTCATAGGGTGCTGCTGTAGTGGGTTGACCCTGACTGGATGCTGGACATGCACCAAAGCCACTCTGTCACTCCCCTCTGCAAGTGGACAGGAGAGAAAAACTCATAAAACAGAAGGTTCATGAGTTGAGATAAGGACTGGGAGAGATCACTCACCAAATATCATCACAGGCACATTTAAATTGAAGATATTAATAGCATTTATTACTAACAAAATCAGACAATGATAATGATAATGAGTAAAAACAGATCCTAAAAAACAGCTTCTGCCCACCCCTCCCTACTTCCCAGCTCCACCTCCTCACACACAGCAGCAGAGGGAGATGGGGACTGAGAGTTAGTTCATCACAAGTTGTTTCTGTTGCTGCTCTGGGAGAGGAGTCCTTCCCCTGCTCCGGTGTGAGATCCCTCCCACAGGAGACAGTTCTCCATGAACTGCTGCAATGTAAGTCCAAGCCGCAGGCAACAGTTCTCCACAAACTCCAGGCACAGCCTGCTCCAGTGTGGGTCCCCCACAGGGTCACAAGTCCTGCCAGTAAACCTGCTACAGTGTGAGCTCTCTCCACAGGTCTGCAGGTCCCTGCCAGGATGCTGCTCCGGCATGGGCCTTCCACAAAATCACAGCCTTCTTTGGGCATCCACCTGCTCTGATGTCAGTGCCTCCATGAGCTGCAGGTGGATCTCAGCACTCCTGTGGCCCTCCATGGTCTGCAGAGGCACAGCTGCTCCACTATGGTCTGTGCCCCAGGCTGCAGGGGCCTCAGCTTTGGTGCCAGGAGTACTGCCAGAAGTACCTCCTCCCCCTCATCCTCCATTGACCTTGTAGTCTGCAGAATTGTTCCTCTCACATATTCTCACTCCACTGTTCTCTGGCTGCCATTAGGTCTACACAATAACTTTTTTTTCCTTCTTAAATATGTTATCATAGAGACCTTACGATCATTTCCAATTGACCCAGGCTTGGCCAGCGGCAGGTCCATCCTGGAGCCAGCTGGCACTGACTCTGCCAGACATGGGGGAAGCTTCTGACGTCTTCTCACAAAAGCCACCCCTGAAGCTCCCCTGCTACCAAAACCTGGTCATGCAAACCCATTACAACTGGTCACCAGGAATTTGAGAACCAGGGCCAGAAGAAAGAATTCCTTTCAAGTGCAAAGAATGACAATAGTAGAGAAGGTCCCCTGTAGAAGTTGTGCCATGATTGGAATATGAGATTTTATTAGGTAGGAAAAAAAAATCATTTGCAGAACTTCCATGGTGTTTATTTGTACTGTGTAAGTAGTGAAATTATATTAAGATAAAAAGCAGCCAAACTGACCTAATGAAGTCATGAGATGAGAAAAATGTTTTGGAGAACAATGGGATATTCTAAAAATATCAATTAAATATTGCAATATTTTCAAATGTCATTATATTCTCTTCCAGTGTCCATCTTCAGCATTTCAATCTGCCTTAGATATAACATTTAGTTTTATAATCTGTTCTTTAAATATCTTGGTTGAGCCTTTCTATAATAGGACTCTTTGACAAATTTGTTGTTAGGTGCTCTTGTCCTGCAGCACTCTCTTGAAACACTTACCATCTGTTGCATAACTTGTCTAAATATCCTGAGTGAGCCTTTCTGTAATAAGACTCCCTGACATATTTGCTAGGTGTAGTTGCCCTCTTGAAACATTTAACATCAGAGAGGTATTTGTTCTTACTAGCAGTTCCTTGAAATAAATCTCTTGATGGTATAGTTGCAGCTATCTGTTTTCCCATGTGGGACACTAAATTCAGCTCTGTGTATAATTCAATTTAACAGCACCCTTAATAGCCTAACATAGGGGCAGATCAAAATGGATATCTTTCCATTACTGCTCTCAGGTCTTGGCCAGAATAAAACACTAGGAAGATGTAAAGAAATAGGTGATTCCAAGTCCTACATCTTATATGCATTATTGGTTAAACTGAAATACATTTATAAATAAAAAAGAATTGCAATTACTTGCCATTAGAAATGCTAAGAAAATTACTTTGATTCAATTTTCCATGTGCTAGAGATGCTGTAGTGAAAAGAATCTAAGAAATGAGCTCTGTAGGGGGAAAAAAGCAATGGATTTTATTAGATTAACAAGGTTTTGTGGTTTGGGTTTTTTGGTTGTTTTTGGTTTTGTGTTTTTTTTTTTTCCTTTGGAGAAACACTTTCCTGATGAGATGAAAGGATTCTATATTTGACGACTTTTCACCTCGTTTTGCTGAAACAATGCACATTTGAGTGAAGAACATAACTCCTTTCCCTATATCCTTTCTTAAGTTTTCATTAATCATGTTCTTTTCATTTGTCAATCTATTTTGATCTATAGCTAATACACACACAGTTCATTTAGAGATAACTACTGATAACATTCAGAATTCATGCATGTAGTCAACTGATTTTTTTTAGCAAAAGACAAAATGACAATATTCCGGGAGCAGGTTGGATGAAAATAATGCAGATTGTCAATCTGCATTGATTGTCATTCAGTGTAACAATATCTTATGTTGAATGTCTACTCTAAAAATAAATATGACCACTTAGCTACTTACATATACTGGATTTTAGCAAGCAAGTGAACAGAAGACTGGTCACAGGAACGAAAGTCCAAAGCATTTATTTGTTTTATTTTCAGTAATTCTGATTAAAAGTCTCTGTCTGAGGGGTCCTTTGAATGGGTTACCGAGGAGATGACTGATCAATATAGCAATTTTAAGCTCAGTTTAGTACTGAAATATTGTTTAATAGGTGTAGCCAAAACTTGTACAGAAACATCTTCAAAGACAAAGGGAATGACTTAGTATTTGAGATACATTTGATCCATTTGATGCTTGTCATTTAATGAAGAATAGTGCCCCTGGTGAATATTCAGTTTCATTGCTCAGTGGCCATTTCTCAGCTAGGTAGTCAGCTTGTCTCGTACGGTGTTAGTCATGGGAATTTACTGAGGGTAGATAACACTCCTGTAGCATTGACAATAATCCTTCTTAATTTCAATGTTCAGAGAGAAAATACAACTACATTAGACCTTTTAGTAAATAGGGACAATAATAGATTCACATCTAATTATGCATTTAAAACTGAAGACATCTGACAAACTATATTTAGCGCACTGTAATCTGCAAAATAAAGGTAAAAGATAATGTTCACATCCCCAAATCCTATATCCTCTTCTGTTCATAAATAAAAGATGTCAAACAACAATTTCAATAAATATTGAATTCTAACACAATTGGGGATAGCAAATGGCTTATCCTCTGAAAAAGTATATGCAAAGCTGATTATTTCTTGACTCAAAATCTGACATGTTTTCCTCTGCAGGGGTTTCAGCTTGCTCTCTCCAGACTAGGATGTGTTTCTTGTAGATGTCTGTGGTACCAGTGTGGAGAAGCAAACTAAAAAAAATTCCCTGAGATTATGGTATTCTTACAGAAACACAAATAATATCAAAATGTATTTTAACTCTTCAAAATATCACTGATAATCTTCATTAGGAAAATTTTAAAAAAGCCTATGTTTGTAAATCTTGCATCTTGTAGGTAAATCTTGCATAACCCCCAATGTATTGTGCATGTTGCAAACCATGGAAATGTTGAGTATTTTCTGATGTCTAGTTGCAATCTACCTCCACAGAAAGAAGAGTAAGGCACCACCAGGCATTTAAGAACTCAGCAAAACAGGAAGGTGGAAAGAGGCTTAGAAAAGGCAAGAAAATCAGATGGTATAGATAAGGATTCAATATGGATGGATGAATGTTTTAAATAATTTCATCTGTGGACAGTTTCAGTGCCACCTGAGATCAAAGTTAATAGCTTTCTCTCTAAATAAAAAATGTGAAAGTCCATTTACTTCTAGCTCCAGCAGATGAAATCACTGCTGTCTTGGGTTGAGCTGGCAAAACGCCAACTGCCCAAAGACAGAGTTAGCCTCTGGCTGGGAAAAGGGAGAAAGGGAAAAAAACTCTAAAACCAGGTTTATGCTTAAAACTAACTACATGTATTTATACAGAAAAGAGAAAATTAAGAG
>JAWWEV010000095.1:4645973-4658784 GCA_035583235.1 Hafferia zeledoni
AAAGTTAGAAAAAATATAAAATAGAAAGCACATGGTTTTCTCACCCTTACATTGTACCAAGAGGAGGAGGAGGCAGGACAAGCTGCAGCAGTTACTTTCACAGAGACACACTGGCATTTCTCTCTCTCTGCTGGAGTTTAAACTCCAAACACTTTTTATACCTTTTTTTTTTTCTTTCGTGTGGTTTGTGTGTCTAAAAGTCAATCTGTTGGGGGGGGGTGGGGGTGGTGATGGTGATGCAGATGCCTGAGGCGGGGTGGGCCCTTGAGCAGTAATAGAAGATATCACAAAGGGAGGCTGTGCTATTTCTTAACACGCCACCCTATGTTAATCTTATCAGTTTGAAAGCCTTTGTCCTCGGCCAGGAGCATCCCTGCAGGGGGCTGAGACATCTCCTTCAACTCATCAGGCCTTATCAGAGGGGCCATCACCCCACAATGGACACCGACTTATTTACCATCTTGTGTGCTGCTGGTGGTGGTCACTTCTGATTAAAATAAGAATCATGCTCTTCTTTATATCCATGAATTTCTTAGCTGTGAAGTCCTTACCTGTAGAATACAATTGAGGGCTAAAACAGAAGTTTGAATCTAGCTTGTCAACTGATCCCAGAAGATACAATGGAGTCTTACCTTACTTCTCCCCATTCTTAACTTATTTTTATACTCTATGTTTAGGTAGAGCTTCAGTGACTGTAGTCATATATCTTACTCACCTTGGGAGTGGCTATCTCAGTGTAGTACCTGAGATAGCTTTGGGATGAGGATACACATCCATCCAAAGAAAGTAATATCTCCAGAGTTGCTGATTCAACATCAGGTCACCTTCCTTTACCTCCCATGGTTTTAGCTGATGTGTGGGTTATCAGCTATAAACTACTACTGAATTCCTTCCTCTGCAAGGGTTTTGACAGAGGCTGGCTGCAGTGTCTCCACATTGCTGCACTTTCCATTTAGTCCTGCCTAGACTGCACTGTGTGTGGAACATCAGGTATGATGACTGCTTTCGATCCAGGGAGTACAACTGTATTTTTCACCGTAATTCCCATGCTGCTATCTTTTTAACTGCAGTCATTTTCCCACAGCTGTGGTTGAAAAAGTTCTTTTTTCTTCTTTAATTGAAGTTGCTTAGTGGCATTTCAAGCTGAGCCAGGTGTAACTTTACTGAATTGGTCTTTCTGAGATGAACATGGAAAAGCAGCACCAAGGCAGAAGACTGGGTTCTGAAATTAGTACTAATAACACTTAATTCTATTTTACATTTTATTGTGTCATGTGGCATTGTTCAAGATTGCTTCATAAGAACTATTAGACAGAAAACATATTTTAAAGTAGTCTTTGAAAAATTGTAACTTTCAAGGTAATTATTTTCTTATTATTGCAATAGTGCAAAATAATAGTTCTCTTTCTGCTGAGTAGAGGATAACTGTAGACAAGAGATAAAGCTGTAACTTGATAGTATCGAAATGTTAATACAAAACACTGACTTTCCAGTTCTTAATGCACAATTGCTTGACACTCTTTAATCAACACCAGATGAAACACATCAAATAAGCTTGCTTGATAGTTTCAATTAATATATTTAAATTCCACAGAATTTTATGTAGCATCACACTTGCATGGTATGGCATCTGTTCTTGCTTTTAACTCTCATAAGTATTTATATATGATGGTCCTTGAGCCATTGCTATCTGCATAAAAACATTACACATCAGTTGTACTGGTTGATGGGCTTATATTAAGTTATGTGTTTAACAGGCCGCAAACTAATTTCCATGGAAAAATAATGGATACCAGAGGAACAGACTGTTTAATCAGTTATAATAAACATACAATCTAGATTATTTAATCAGTTATGATAAACCTACCATCTAGAATATGGAAAATAAAAGTTGAATAATGATGTTCTAAAATTATCCAATTGGATGCTTACCAAACATACAGCGGTGTGTAACCTCTTTACCACTGCAAATCTACTTACCATCTATGATTGCATCTGACTAATAAACCAAATTCAAATATGGTTATGTTTTCTTTGTGATGCCTCTCTATATGTTGGTTTGTTTTTGTTTTGTTTTGTTTTTTTCTTATACAGGCTCTTTAGATACCTTTTCTTTTTAGATATAGGTGTCTAGGTCAGTCACACTGGGGCAGCACAGGATATAGGACTTGAGATTGTTTTGTACACATAAAAAGTAGCAACATTCCCAAGGCTTCTAGTTAAAATGTAATGTCATTCTGTGGTAAATCAGTCACTTGAGCACCTCCTTTTATAAATCATGGGAGCTATTACATATTGTACTGTATTGCATATCTACAGCATATTTTCTGCTTTTCATGGAGAACTGAAAGAAATTGAAGGCAGACCTAACTTTTTACTATATCAGTTAAGTTGAAAAGGTTTGATTGGTGTCACTAAATGACATTACATAAAACATAGCACTAGACTGTAGAAAATAATGTACTATAATATATCAAGTAAAAGAATTTTTGTGAAATTCAGTGTTTATAATGATGGTTTGGTATTAAATCCTTCCCATAAGAGTACCACGTTTGTTTACCTAAGGCTCTTACAGTACTACTGGATTGCATGAACTATGACCACAAATTCTTATATGATTGACCAAAATTACCTTTGGCTTATGCAGCAAATTAGTCCTCAAGTTGCCCTAATACAGCTAGGAAAAAATCCCAAAGGTACTGACCCTCTAGACTCTTATGTTACACATATAGGCCATTGTTCCAGGTAAGAAAAGGAGCCATAGAGTTCAGAAACACAGGCTGCAAAAACTTGTGCTATGCCAATGGCACCTAAACTCTACTAATTTTTTGTCACTGAATATTCTGAGTTGGAAGGGACCCACAAAGTTCATCAAGTCCAACTCCTAAATGAATGTCCCATACAGGGATCAAACCTATGACCTTGGCATTTTCAGCATCACATTCTAGCCAACTGAGCTAATCTCAGCGTCTTAATAGTTCACAAAGTGCAGAGAGGATGGCTGGGTTGCTGTCCTTGAAGCCTGTGTATTTGACTTACAGAGGAAACTGGTGCTGCTGCATTTTATGGCTGTGTTGAATTTCACTTTAATCCTGTTGGGTAGTCCTCAGCTAGATACCTGTCCACTGGAGATCCTCCATGATAAGAGCCCTCAGTGGCCTAGTGTGGGTCTAGAAATAAGGCTGCAAGGCTGCCTGGTACTGTATTACCCAAACATTACATTGCTGATGTCAAGAACTTTTTTCCTCAGTAGAGTTCAAGGAAAGACCATGTTATGAACTTACCTGCTGTTTTTTTGCTTTCCTGGCTTGCAATGTAAACTAGTAGCTCTGCTCAGAAAAATGGTCATAAAGTCTAATTGTTAACACCACTTGAATTCTGAGCAGTGTATTAAACGGTCATTGAAATGATTGTATCTCTCTTCTCTCAAAGTCTCTTTCCAAAGTAGGCAATAAATTTATTTGACAACAAAATCCTAGGAAAGTCACTGATATTTGTTTTGGAGAATCTCATGAAGTATGTTTTTATAGTTTCCATGTTGTACTTGAAAATTGTCTACTTTGTTAATCTATTATATAAATAATATACTATGCCCTTTCACTCAAATGTGAAAAGAAAGCCTGTGTAACAGAAATGCAATTTTAGGACTGCTCAATGTAGTGAAAGCAGGCCCTTTTCCCAAGGTCAGAAAGAGAAAAAAAATAGGTTGCCTGCGCCAAATTCACTCCAGATGGAAGTCTAGTGGAGAGCATACTACTGTAAATGCAAAGAGTTTTGTTTATTTCAGGCTATGTATGCTTTACATTTCTGTTATTTCTGTTATGTTTCTTTGCCTATGGCATACTAATATTCAATTACTAAGTCTTCAGGAATTTTTTTAGTTTTCAATATTCTTTGTCATAAAGTGCTTCTACATTTTCCTTATATTAAAAATACATTAAATTTATGGCAAAACTGGCTTCAAACCACTACATAATGCTTTTGTTTTTCTTTGTGCTTCAATATAGTCAAAATATTATATATTATGCCAAATAAAATACCTCTGCTAGCAAACCATCTTATCTTGTTTCATTCTTTAAAGTAATTTATGTAAGCAGTACTGTAGCAACCTTCTAGTGCTCAAAATATAAATCTAGGTTGTCATGGATACACACATGAGAAGGCTTTCTTTATAAATATGTTAAGAGTCTGACAATTTATTTTTAGTAGAAAAAAGTAGATTTACATATCACTAGGGTCATTATTGGTAATTCTGATTGCACTCATATACATTTCTTTTTCTTCTTCTTAATTATAGCAAAATAACTTGTAACAATGAGGTTTATGTAGATGCCAAAATGGCTGATGAGAGCCCTGGGCTTTTTCTCTCACCTATTTGACCCATCTTTGCACTAAGTATGTCTGAAGTGTAAATGTATTGCTTACCACCAATTACATAGTTAGGGGTGAGCAGTGCTTTCAGGCCTGAAAAAACTTCAGCAGGCACTTTTTCTCTCCCATTAGTTAAAGTAGATACAGTAATTATAACATGTAGCTGGAAACTAAATAATTCATAGCACTTTCAAGTCAAGAGATACTTTCTGGTATCATATGTTGCATTTCGCAACCCTTTCTCTGCTACAGCAGCAGGGCAAGAGGCAATGCCCTCATATGTGATTTTCTGTTATTGGTCATTAAAAAACAATAAGCCCGTAATAATAATATTTTTTTAAAAAGTATACTAAACAAATTATGCTTTTAATGAATTCTTTTAATTTAATTTTTAAAATTATTTTTATTATTAATTAATTTAATGAACTATTTTAATGAAAATGCTGTAGACTTTTATAGAACAGAAAATAGAGAAGATGCTGCTTCAGAGGTCTAAAACTGTGTGTGTCTTAGCATAGAATAAAACAAAACCCTAAACCATTTAAGAGGATAAATGGACAATTTTCATAGAATAAGCACAAAATATTATGAATTATCTAAAAAATTCACATTTCTTCCAAGAGCATATAAATGTTAATCTCTTCTGCTTGTTGCATGAACTATGTTGGAAAACCAGATCATATTAAGCATTTGTGCAGTTCTTTTCACAGAAACACTGTTAACTGGAAATTTACTAAGAATTCCACATATGGAAATATACTCGTAAGAGCTAACCTGTTGAAAATTGTATCAGACGCCAAATAACTTTGAGAAATGTTTATCAAAGATGTCAATGCAATGTCTATCAACCACATCAAGGCAAATACTTGTACAGGTGTTCATTGCTATTTTTCTGAAGGATTTTCTCCCGAGAATTTCTATCTATTATGTCTGTCCAGCTTCAATATTCAGTTTTCAGATTTTTCTCCTCTGAATTAATTTAACTGCTGTAGTCAAATGATACATAAAGCATAGCCACAGATGCTTTCTCTCTTCCATTAAGAATCTTAATTCTTCTATTAAGAATAAGAAAGTCTTTGTTATGAGTCTGAAAAATAATTAATTACTTGTGTCCTAAATATAACAGATACTTTATCCATAACACAGTAAAAGGCATAAAGTCTAGTGCCAAAAAAAATTCATGTGTTTCTGAGTCCAGTATATAGCAAGATCATACGTACGCTTGGTATGCGACTTTCAAAATAAATCAACACAAAACCCAGGAACTGCTGAAAAAAGACCCTATTGAAGTTACCAGTTCGAAAGTGCATTTTAAAATAGACCTCTGGGGTCACTGGTGTGTATTTGAGAAGGTAAGTGTGGTTTTGAATACTTCTTATTGCACAGCTTTATTCAGCTTTTGCCATTACCCCTTTGTTTGATTTCATTAAGATCTCAACCTTACAAAATTCTTTATGTTATTCTTTAAAGGAAAATTTCAAATTACTCAGGGAATGCAGAGGATCAACAACTCTGTAAGTTGTCTTCCTATTACCTGGTAGGACACATTGCTGCTCAAAATGTATGTGGAAAAAATATTTACAACTGTAGTCAAGTTTTATTTTTCCATTGAGTCTGAAACTTCAGTGAAGGATTTCCTAATAGAAGTCCAAGTATACAGTTAGTTAATTCACAAGACCTGTGTAATATGAATAATTTTATCTCTTTACCAAGGACTTTTACTGTTATTTGCTAGCACTACACCATTTGTGTTACACTAATTTAACAATCTTCCTGCAACCTCTTCTGTGCTGCTGCCTGCTGTGTTTCTCCCCTCTGGGCCATCAGCCACTGGGATATTTCCTTGCAAGTGTAAGGGTGCCCTACTATGGTCTTTTCAGTTTTTGGCACGTGGTGGCCAGATTAGTTTTTCAAACTGGTGTGAATACTGGTACACAGCTAACTGATTAGCTGGGGAAAGTACTGAAGGCAGTGCAGGATTTTCTGTCTACATTGATGCATGTTGAAAAGTATAAAAAGAACCTGGAAGAGAATTCTCAGGAAAGCAAACGTGTCAGTAATGAAACACTGAATGTGCTCAACCCATCTAAGTCAAGCGGTTTCAGGAGGCTTAATCATCAAAGATGGTGTCGGCTGTAGGGTAAGGCCCTTGCTTTTGGGAGGAGAGTAAAGCTTGTGGGGATGATGCATACAGAAGTGCAGTACCTGTCTAAAATATAATTTGGCTATCTTGGGGTGTTTTATAATCCCATAGCAGAAGGTATTAGAGATTTTTGTAATTCATTGCTACTTTCAAAGGATATTAAACTACTTTTCAGTTCTGAAGTACTATGAGCTGAGGTGAGAAAGATGCTCTTGTTGCATACTGCATCTGCCTGAGTCAAGTGAAGAGAAATGTAGAAGTGCAAGAGAGTTGCTCTGCAGGGTCTTCATTGAAATGTTCAAAAGTCAAGATGAATTGGTGTCTTCCATGAAGTATCACATTTTTCTGCATTTTGTTGAGTAAAATAATCACGACTAGAAAACACTACACCAACATAACTCTGTAAATTTGATATCTGAATGGGAAATTATGGAGAAAATTTTGTTTCAGGTCAAAATTGAGAAAGTTCAAAAGCACAGATAAGAACATGATGGCTAAAACAGAAAGAAACTTTTATCATAAACATAAATCTGAATGTTTGAGAAGCCTTATTTCTGTCATGTGCTGCAGAGGTTACTGAAATAACAGCTTGCCTACACTTGAAAGTCTATTTAAACTAAGATATATTGCAATTTAAAATACAGTATTCGTATGTAAGTAACAATAAGCCACGGACATTTCTAGTCCCAAATATAAGGGTTATATGACTATGTGTTTAAATCCCTTGCAAAGATAAACTCTTAAAGGATTCAGCCTACAATCAGAGAGGAACATCTAGTGAAATACACCATTCAGAGATGCATTCTCAATACCTAAGGGCAGGCAGATTTATAAGTACTTGGAGAACAGCTGAAGGTAAAGTGATGCAAATTATAAGGACTTTCTGCCAGCAGCTGCAGAAACGAAACCACAAATAATGGTGAAGGCTCTTCCTGCTCAAACTTACATATTCTGTGCCCATAGCCTGACTCTGAGATTCCTCCACTCATGTATTTTGGAGCTGGCAACAATCAGCCACAGGCGCTAGAAAAATACTTCAACAAAGATGCATTGGGAGTGTCTGCACTGCGCAGTTTGCCTGATCTCTCACAAGTCTGTTTCCCCTGGTTCTCTGCAGAGCTGTGTGCTGTGGTACCCCTGAGATCTCTTGTCATAGCCCAGCTAGGTGCTTCCCCAGGCAAAAAATGGATGCAGAACAGGTAAACATGATCTCAAAGTAGTAGGCATATAAAATAATTTAATCACATTAGATACTCATCACTTGCTTATAAAACTTCGGGTGAAAGAAAGAATACCCTTTATGCTGGCTTTTCAGTCAGTTGCCAAAAGACATAATTTATAGGTACATACAAAACTGTTTAAATATGTGTTTGAAAAAGTCTGCAGAATCATTTTCATCTATGAAAAAGTATTTAATTAACATTTAATAAGTATATATACATTACATTAGTATGTGTCTCTGTGTCTGGGGAAGGGGAATTATGAGCATGTGGCAGAAGACTTATGAAACACCTTAGCAAAGATAACAGCAGAAAACTTACCTCAGGCATGTGGTGAATAGGAAAGATATGGGAGCCATGGATTAATTTTATAATGTAATTACCAGTTGAGTTAAGCTTCAGTAAAATTTGGGTCCATTAAGATGTTATGGCAGGCATAAAATTAACTATAGTTCATCCAAACTTTATAACATATACTTATCTTTCTAGTCTCTGATCTTAGCAAGAAATCACATGAAATGAACATAAATATATTGAAATATGAGTGTGTTGAAAGAAATATGGTTGTAGCTATAAATGTAGTCTTCTGTTCATTGATGTACTCTTCAATATTGTTTAACTTAAAGATCTGCAGAGTGGCTGGACAGTAAGGTGACTGATGCTTCTTGACTTTACTTGTGGAAGGATTTGTTAGCCCTGACTTTTAAATAAGAGCTTCTGATCCTGCCATTTCCTTTGCAAACTTAAGAGATGGCTAAAGTGTGTTATTAAGAACTAACACCTCTGCATCAGTGCACCTGGGTAGTAGTGCCATGATGAACACTGCAAGCAAAGGGGTGCAAGGGTGGGTCCAGTTTTTCTGATATTTACTATCCCACTGGGCAGCGCAAGACCTTGGGAAAGAATGAAAGACTTGGCAACATGGCTCTGTAGCTAAACTTTGGAGTTGTATCTATCTTCCATATGTTGTATTGAGGCCTTTAATATGGACCCCCACTACATCTCTCTTGCTAAACTTGAGAGATATGGATTTGACTGATGGACTATTCAGGGGATGAAGAACTGTCTAGATAGTCACAGCCAGAGAGTAGTGGTCAATTTTCTGACAGATGTTGGTGGCAAGAGTTGTTCCTCAAGGGTCTGTACTGAGACCAGTACTGTTTAATATCTTCATCAATGACGTCAGCAGCAGCATTGAATACACCCTCACAAGTTTGCAGACAACACCAAGCTGACACACCTGAAGGAAAAGGGACAGAGGGACCTGAACAAGAAGTTTGAGAAGTGGGCCCATGGGAAGCCCATGAGGTTTAAAAAGGCCAAGTTCAGGGTCCCACACTTGAGCTGGGGCAAGCCCCAGTATCAATACAAGCTAGAAAAGGAATGGAGTGAGAGAAGCCCCGTTCAGAAGGACTTTGGGGTGCTGGTGGATAAGAGTCTGGAAATGAGGTGGCAACTTGTGTTTGCAGCCCAGAAAGCCAACCATTACCAGTTCAAAACTCCATTTCTAAGGGGTTTTTTTCCTCACTCCCTTTCCCTGGGAGGGGGGCCCTTTGACTCTGTATTGAGCGCTAACAATGTCCCAGGCTGCATCAAAAGCAGCATGGCCAGCAGGTCAAGGGAGGTGATTCTGCCCATGTGCTCTGCTCTGTTGAGACCCCACCTGGAGTGCTGCATCCAACTCTGGGGTCATCAGTGCAAAGAAGGGCCACAAAGATGATCAGAGGACTGGAGCACCTTTCCTATGAGGAAAGGCAGAGAGAGCTGGGGCTGTACAGTCTGAAGAAGAGAAGGTTTCAGGGAGATCTTAGAGTGGCCTTCCAGTACCTGAAGGGAGCCTATAAGAAAGACAGAGACAGACATTTTATCAGGGCCTGTTGTGACAGGACAATGGGCAGTGGTTTTAAACTGAAGGAGGTTGATTTATGTAAGACATAAGGAAGAAGGTTTTTACAATTAGGGTAGTAAAATATTGGCATACTTGTCCAGAGAGATGGTGGGTGCCTCATCCATGGAAATATTCAAGGTCAGGTTGGGCAGGGCTCTAACTAACCTGATCTACTTGTAGATATCCCTGCTCATAGCAGGGGTGTCGCACTGGATGACTTTCAAACGTCCTTTTCAATGCAAACTGTTCTATGATTCTATGATTTTATGATTCTGTTCTATGATGTTCATGGGAAAAACAGGTGTGATATGGGAAAACTCTTCTGCCTGATATTTCTCCCCAGCTAAGCAATGGCCACACAGAAAAGGTTGTTTTCTACCACACTGACTAATACATTTCTCTAGTTTCCTGGTCTAGCCCTTTCTGCCTTTCATTTACACAGCACTCTCATTTCATAAAGGATTTGTTACTTGGACAGGATAGGAGAGCAGTGGTTGGGTTTGCTTATAATACCTTTTTGCTTAATGTGTGCTCTCAGACTGATAATGTTGGATATTGCTGATGTGCTGAAAGAGTAAACTGAATGTTAACAGATTTCTCAGCAACTTTCCATTCTGTATCATTCCCAGAGGTGTTAAATTGTAACAAATCAGAGCTTTCCAAGTGTAGAATTATTATCACATTAGATTTCAGGAATCCAAAAAGAGGTAGTCAAAAAATGCTTTCCATTAACAATAGGGTTTAGAAGAATAGAAATGTCTCTGTATTGAAGGAAATAATGGAATTTGTCTTCTATTTGCTATGCCTTTCTGTGGTACCAAAGGTACTCCTTTAAAAGAGACAAAGAACTAGATGTGAATACTGACGGTGCAGTGAGCATGCTTCCAGGATAAAGTTTAAATCTGAAAGTGGCAGCTCTGTCTTTTAAATCTAGCAAAGTAGGAACTAAATTCTAGTGGGATTACCGTATCTTTGCATCTGCTAATAGGCCTCAGATTGTAGAAAAGCTGAGCTGAGCACTTCCTTTTTCCAACAGGGACAGAATAAGAGATTCAAACTATGACTTTGTCACTGAAGTAATAAAAAGCCTTCCAAACCACATAAAAATCATCATATCCCTAATATTTCACTATATTTTTAATCATTGTTATCAGAATCTCTGAAAAAAAAAAAAAAAAAGCACTTCTCAGAAATTTCTTATTTACTTTCCAAACCTTCATCATTTATGCTTACCAAAAATTGGTGGGAGCTGCTAGGAATGCAACGAAATCTTCTTGTGTCAGCTTCCTCAGATTTACACACAATAGTCTCAAAATCACCACAGTATTGCTTATAGGTGAGAAATGTGCATTAAAATTAAAATGAAAAGGGTTTAAATAATGTACCCCAAGGCACACAAGGACTTTGTGGTGGAAGTGAAGCTCCTATCTCATGGCATGCCCTGTCCCTCAGAGTTTCCTTGCTGCCACTGACAGAAGTTCATGTTCTTGCATTCACTTTCTGCAAATACACAACTAGGCAAGGCACAAGGCCATGGAAAACAGGCCTGTGATAAAAGGTTGGTGTGTATTAAACATTGCAGCATATAACAACTCTCATCCCTAAGGTGCTTTTTGCAGGAGAAGGAAATGATAGAGCCCATCTCAAAGACAGGAAGCACGGAGGAACCTAGAAGATACATTGGGTTCACTATTTTTAGTTTATTAAAGCTATCTGTTATGTTTCTTCCTTGTCTTCAGCTCTCTAGCATCTTCAGAGAGTTATTACTCTAGTCATTGAAAAGAACACCAGCATGCTTTGATTCCTCTGTGTTTGTTGTCCCTAGCACACAGGCCAAACATTTTGTTTTATGACAGATGCCTCATGTAAAATGGACGTGAAAAGGTCAAGGTAATGCTGAGTCTGGTACCTTTCCAAGAAACTTTTCTGATCTTCAATGGTAAAAAAGTTATCAGCATGACTTGAGAGAATGTGGGATAGAGGAAAGCCATGGTCTTGTGAGTGTTATGAGTTGTTGTTTCTGATTTGTTTGAGTCTTTTGCTTTCTTTTAACTGTGAACACCAAAACCTTAATCACTGGATATGATTACCTTTATAACTGAAAAAAATTATCATGCTCTGTATCTCTTAAGGTGTATACTATTTTAAGTCAGGATTATTTTTTTCTACCTATTTAATTTTGCCTCATTTATATGTATGTGTATGTATGCATGTATGTATAGTGCCTTGGAAAAGCAGTTTCAGGTTAATCATACCCAAGTTCCATTTCACCATCAACAGCAAGGGTTTTTTCCTCCTTTCATGAAACATTACATTCAGATCTCAAGCAGAAGGCATTTAAATGTGTATAATTTAAACTAGCTGCTCAGCCATAACCAGAAAGGCATCTGCAAGAATTTTTCAACTAAGTAATGTCTCCTGGTGTCTTACTCATTTTGTTCCACACACAATGTGTGGTCTAGTCCCTGCACATTTGAAGTTCTATAATTTTGCCATGTACAGTAGAGTGGAACAAGTGAGACTTATTCTGGTGCATAATCAGTCTTACATTATGTTCTGGGATATTATATTCTGGGTAGAAGAATTTTTAATCCAACACTGAGGTTGAATAAGAATATTTATACAATTCTTGAGACGGTACAGTGAAAAGGAACCAGCTGGTATGTTCCAAAGAAACAGTAGACTTCATCTCTTTGCCCTCATTTGGAGAAACATTCAGCTTTTGATGATGAATATAGCCATGATACTAAGAATCAATATAGAGGAGAAAAATATGTGCATTACAGGGGTTAAAAATAAATGTGAAACTAGCCAAGTAAATTGTGTATTTTCTGACCTGAGTTATTAGGGATTTAAACTTCACTGAGAAGCAGCTGGTTTTCTCCATAATCAGAGTAAAAATTGGTCATTACTGGCAAAATGTAAAATCACCATAGCTTCATAGGATGTTTCTTTTACACTTCCTAACTCTTCCTTCACATAGTCTTAATCCCCTACAAAAAATAGTGGGAAAAAGGTATTACTTCTTTAGCTGGAGAACTGCCATTAAGAATATCTTCATTATTTGAGAAGGCCATTTACTACACCAAGTGGAAATATATTTTGCCATACTTGAATTGCCCCAGCAATATTATTTCATGTTGTTTACATGATTTTGAAACAGTGTCTTAGGTTGGCATTGTCTGTATT
>JAWWEV010000095.1:4676048-4688028 GCA_035583235.1 Hafferia zeledoni
AAATAATCCCTCTTGCAGAGTGTACTGATATGACAAATTTTTCAGGGTAAACCACTAAGCAGACTGGGTTTTTTCTCAATAATCAGCAGTATTTGAAGAATTGATCAAGGTATGAAGATGGAAAAATGCAAGCAAAAGTTTTTATACTTTAGTGAAAATACAAATTCAGTATTTTCTGTCACCCTCAACCTCACTGTACCCTTTTTCAATGGAAAGAATGAGTGATATCTCTCTGAAAAGCTTAAGAATTATTTCTTCATTATTTATACTGGGAGTTGTGCACATCAGTTGCTGTTCGTAGGGCAGTTTGGGGGGTTTTTTTCTGGTTTTACACATCCATCCCCTGAAGTAGTTTTATTTTAAGCCTACTATGTCTTAATAAACCAGTGCTGTGGAAGAGTCACTCAACTCCAAATGAGTTTAATATATTTACATATAGGCTTATATATTTCCTCATAGATTGGACCTCATTTCACTTATTAGAAGGACTGTGGATACAGTTTGAAAAAGAGTATAAAGTGTAAGAGATTGCAAGTATAGCTATTACTCTTGTCTCATAAGGATAAGAGAAATAAAATCTATGTCCTCCAAAAGCGTGGTTGCACAGCAGAGAGAGCAAGTCTTCTGAACTCACCAACCTGCTAATAGCTCTGTACTGAGTCACTGAAACTCAAACTTTCTGACTCAAGATGGTTTCAAATGCTCTGGAAGAATTATCTTCCCTCCCTCTTCTTTCATTTTCCCAGGAATTGGCCAAGGACAGCTTTCTCTTTCTTCTCATCTTGAAATATCAGCTAGTCACTAACCAAAAGCAACATATTTACTCAGTTCTTCTGAAGGATCTTGGAGGATCCTTTCTGAAATACTGTAGTAGTGACACCTGCATTTTTTCAAAGGCTTGAAGATCTAGTCAGACAATCCCACTTCTGAAGAATGGAATTTTAATCACCTGTTGAGTTTATGCAGCTATATCCATCTAGATGATATAAAAACTATTCACCAGTTATTCACAGGGCCTTTGGCATCAATGATGCTTTGAGCTCTGTTGTTTCTTCCCTTTAGCATACAAAAAGGGGTTTGCAAAGATTGGGATGTTTAAATAAAAATAATTGAGACAAATACAGGAATCTACAACCTACTGAAGGTCAGATCATATTACTTCAGAATGGCTTTGAATTATTTAAAAATAACAGAAATTAGTTAAAATATTTTCTTAACAGGAGGTGTAAACAAAACCTCATTGCATTGAATTAGCATGACTTAATCATGAATATTTGAATGAAAAGAGAGTAAAGTAGGTAGCATTCAGATGTAATTCTTTGAGTTGCGAGCCAGTACTTCAGTGTAGCGTTAGATGGACTGTATAGGTTTTTGTGATGGAATGTAAAAAATTAGGTTCATTTCTTTCATGTAATCACTAAGAACCCACAGATATTTCTCAGGGAAATAAACTGTTTGGAACATTACCTATATAATTTGGATTGAGTATTTCTCAGCTTTGAATGACCTGTATTTCACTGGTAAGAAAGTTTACATAAACATCTGCATGTTCCAGCCTACATCTAAGGCTTTCTTGTGACAGAGTACATGGTTTGCATCAATAGTTTGTTCTTTGTTCAGGGTGTTAGTAAGGTTTTTTTGAAGGTTCATAGGGAAAGATAATAAATGTAACTTTCTCTCTCCAAGGCCATGCAGACTAAAGATTTTAATTAAATATTTATGATGTATAAATCTCTAGCTAAATAAAAATTAAGTTTCTAATACAGTTATCTTAGAATTTTTTTAAACATAAATTGAGATGCATACTTACGATGCCTTGATTAAACTAAATTTTTTATCATGATGCAAGAGCAATACTACTACTACTGTTTTTAATATTTGCAGCAATAATGCAAAAATACAGGTGATTGTACAAGCTGCCATGTATAACCCTACACTGTATCTGCACATAAGCAAGCAGAAAATAGTCTAAACCAACTGAGCCTAACCTAAACTCTAATTTTGTACTAATTTTGTAATTGCTACAAGCAATTGCTGCTAAATGAAAAAGAATTAAGATAAAAACTTATCACCCTCTTCTGAATGACTTTTTTGTTAGGAAATGGTTACGCCACCCCAGTAAATTTGTTGGTAACCTGATATTGAATATTTGCCTCTTTGTTTCACCTCCAAGTCCTGAGTCCTGACTTCACTGAGGCACATATACAGACAGCATAGACACCTAGTTTATTAGAAAACCTGCTTGTTTACATTTGCAGCCTTGTCTGGGTTTGACTCTCATGGTGGCATATCATCTTTTTTCTAAATTATAGTCCTTACAAGTTTCCTGACTGGAACCATGTAATGCAAAACAGAAATTTGGGGAAATCAGGCCTATAATTCTGCCTCTATAATTTTTTAGACTCTGGGTTACTTCTACCTGTGGTGGAAACATTTTACTGTGGTGCTCGGCTATGAAGCTATAAAATGAATTATATTATAGAAAAATGAATGGTGATTTTAAATTAACTCCATGGGCAGTTTCAGGGCTAGTACAAAAGAAGTTATTTGTTTTCTTTTGTTTTGTTTTAATAGACAATACAGTGCATAACATGATATATTGATTCCTTTTCTTTGTGTCTGTGTACATGATACAAACCGTAGTAATTATTCAAAAATATAAAACAAGAGTGCATTTCTTAAAAGTAGATAGTCATAACAACGCAATAAAACAAACACGTCAAAATGCATGGTAGTGCCTAAGTTTTACACTTAGTTGAATTATTTTCATTACTTTATATACTTTAAAAGATTTTTCTCTAAATTAAGGATACTCCATCACTTGCTATGAATGATCAATTGCTGAAGTATAACGAGAACAGAATAAAATTAAGTTAAAATAATAAGCCTGCAAGAGAAGATTAGAAGGATGATGCTAAATGAAATATGATACCTGGATAAACACCACTGCATACATTCTTCATATAGTAAATCTATATTGCACATTCTAATTTAATTTAGTTACATGATAATCTATCATATCCAATTTTTAAGCTGCAGAATAGGAAACATTACCCAAGCTGCAAAATATATCTTTAAAAAATAGATCCAGTTTTCACTTCTTATTGTGAGATTGATTACTTTTCTTCACTGTATGTACAATATTTTTGTTACTTATTCAGTTCTCTGAATTTTCATAAGGTAAATTCATGAAGATGTAATTTTTTTTCCTTTGTGCTATTATAAATTTCATTTGTTGTTAATATATTGCTGTGGAAATGAGAAAGCTATCTTTATTCAGAATGGTATTGTTAGTGATGAATTTCTGTGGTATCTTCAAATATGGCTGGATCTGGTAATATTTCAGATTTCACAGAATTCTGCTCTAAATTCTGCTGAGATAATCAGAGAAGGTGCTTGTACAGAGATCACTACACTCTAAAGTCACACTCAAATGGTATTAATTTTTCAGTCCCCATGTCTAGATTAGACAGGGATTCATTAGGTGTAGTCTTATTTTGTATAATTTATGTGATTTATATTGGTGTATTTATATGCCAATTATTTATGGTTAACTGAAAAAATTTGAGCTACTAACGAAAAATATCTCTCCCACAAGTCTACTATGTGTTATTTTACAGGAAACATATACAAGGAAAATATCTTATTTTCTAGTGCAATTCCAAACATTGTTATCCTTCTGGTGTGTTAAAGTGCATTTAATATTGAATTCACCTCAATTGTGATTGTTGCTTGGGTGTAACTAGCAAAGACAAGACAGCTTCCGTGTTCCTTTTTGATATGAAGCCCTATTTTTAAGAGTAATGCAATTTTTTTCACTTCACTTTCCATAGAAACACAGAATCATTAAGGCTGGAAAAGACCTTTAAGGTTATCAAGCCCAACCATTAACCCAGCACCCATCACCGTGTTCATGATTAAACCATGTCCTCAAGTGCCATGTCCACTAGGTTTTTGAACAGTTCCAGGGATAAGATGATGACTCCACCACTTCCCTGGGCAATCTCTTCAGTACTTTACAACTCTTTCCATGATTTTTTTTTCCAAATATCTAATGTAAACCACCCCTAGTGCAAGTTGAGGCCATTTACTCTCATCCTGTCTCTTGTTACCTGGGAGAAGACACATAGCCTCATCTCCTTACAGTCTCCTTTCATGTTGTTGTAGAGAGTGGTAAAAGCCCCCCCCTCCCAAGCCTCCTTTCCTCTAGGCTAAACTCCTTCAGTTCTTTCAGCTGCTCCTCATCAGACTTGTGCTCCAGTCACTTCATCAGCTCCATTGCCCTCCTCTGGACACACTCCAGTACCTCAATGTCTTTCTTGTCACAAGGGGCCTGAAACTGGACAGAATTCAAGGTGCGACCACACTGGTGCTGAGTACAGGGAAATGGTCAGTGCTCTGGTCCTGCTGGACACACTATTTATGATACAGGCCAAGATGCCCTTGGCCTTCTATGCCTACTGGGCACATTGCTGGTTCATGCATAGACACTTCCAACCAGAACCCCCAGGTGCTTTTCCACTGGGCAGCTTTCCAGCCACTTGTCTCCCAGCCTGTAGCAGTGCATTGGGTTTTTGTGACCCAGGACAGGACCTGACACTTCACCTTACAGAAATTCATACAATTGGCCTCCTCCCATTGATCCAGCCGGTACAGATCCCTTTGTACAACCCTTCCTACCCTCCACCAGATCAACAATCACACTGAATTTGGTGTTATCTGCAAACTTGTCTAGGGTGCATTTTCAGGTCATTGATAAGGATGTTAAACAAAGCTAGCCCCAATACTGAGCTCTGAGGAACATCAACCTGGGGAATATTTGATGAACCTAGTCCAATTATAATACTATTGATCTCAACTGGCAACGTTTGTAAGTCTTTGGCTATTCATGCACTTCATTTTTCAAGATGCATGCTTCTGCTCAAGTCAGTTGGCTAATTGCACACTGTTCTGAAGACTGGCAATAATTCCAGTTCATTGGGTTGCATACAGCATATGAAGATACAGTTGACTTCTTTGTTATCACCTTATGGAGCATCATGATACATTGTTTGACAAAACTCTTTTTTGTTTGGTTGTCTCTTACCTAAAACCCCACAATGTGAGAATCTGACATCCATTGACAGTTGGCTTCTATCTTTATTATAAGAACACAAATCTCTGCAAATCCATAAATTTCCATTGTCCTGGACTTTTGCTTTTGTGTGGAATGGTATATCTTGTTGAATGACTTGTCTTTTCAGGTTATGTGCACTTTGTCACACATTCAAAATTTGTTTCTCTTTTTTTTTTTTTCTTTTTTTTTTTTTTTTTTTTTTTCTGTAAGCCCTGTAAAAGATCAGGCATTGCTGCTTGTCTACTCAGTAACTTGAGATTTATAAAGCCTATTTTTGTCTTTGGTATGACATCATATTTTATTTGTAATCAAAATGTAGTTATTTCTTCAAATCATAATTTTTTCTGTAAGACTTACCTTTTTTTGGCTTTGATTTCAAAATATTTATATTTGAATACTTGTTAGGTTCTGGTCCACTCAGCTGGTTTAGGGGAAAGTTGATTGAATTGCCCTTAGTGGTGCGTGAGAGACGTAACAAAATTCTCAGTAGGTTCAATAATAAACTTTACTTGCAAACTTTAGAACATTAAAGTAGAATAAGGTACTTGGCAAATTTTAAAACAACATCCAAAGTAATTTACTGAACTTTAAGAAATTAGGAGAAAAAGGAGAGACAGACAGACTGACAGAGAAGGGTTTACAGTCAATACCCTTGTATCCTGCAATGACATTTGATTGTTGCAATTTCGGTGTCTGTTAGTCGAAGTGATGGTCTCTGTCTTGGTTCGTCAGGGGTGGGAGAAGCCCATGAAAGCCCACTGGATTAATATTGTGCTCAGGCTTGGTGGGAATGCCTAGGTACCTCCCCTGATCTGGAGTTTTACACTAGATGATATAATAGTGTCACAGGACATTTCAGAAGTCTTTGATAGTCTGAGACTTTACAGCTGCCCCTGACATCAGCGTAGCTGCGTTAATTGAGGCCCATCAGCAGAATGAATACATATTCAGGCAATGTACAAATATCTTGGTACTTCCTGGAGGGGAGTTTTCACAGCTAAGTCACTTGTGTAAGGACTTTGGCATGATAAAAAGTACTACTCATCTCCTGGGATCTGCTTCTTATTGCCTCTTCCCTTACCTGGCTCAACACAAGCCTATAGCCTCCAGCGTTGTGTGAGCACCCCTTCTGCACCTGGGCCGTTACTTTGAATGTAGTTAGCAGAGCACTGTGCTGATTGTTTGAGCCATTAACAGTAACAGGCCAGTGTCTCATACTAGTGAACCAGAATTAGGTTGCCATATGGACATATGTTGGATATGATGAGCTGCTGTATTTGAGTATAAAGTGTTTGGTTGCTTCTTCTGCTCACGGAGTGTATGTACTGTTCATATTTTATGGAACTTTTGGTTTTCTTTCGGTATTTTTCTAGTGTAAATCCTTTTATTGTTATAGTCCTCAGTAGACCTGAACAGAAAATAGTTTCCTTATCCTGCCAGAAGCATTGATATTTCCTAAGTCCTTCTACTCCAGAACAAACCTGAGATTCCACCTCTTCCCTTGATGACTCCTAAGAAACCTCATTTCAAAGGGCCTTTTAGTCAATATTAAATTATTGCATCATCTTTCTTTATTGTGTGTTCCAGTAAGTATGTGCTGGTAAATTCCTGTGGATTATCCTGGTGATGTCTTAGCCTGGCATTTAATGATTTTTTTTTTTTTTTAAGTATAGTTAAAACATGATGAAATACTAGGATAAATTGTCTTTTTATTTAAAAAGATGAGATTCTTATATAGATCACTGAGCAATTTAACCATCAATCAGAAAAAAATCCACCATAACATATTAAATACTTTTAATGTCTTTTTTTCTCCATGTGAGATGAATTTATATTCAAGAACAGCTTCCCTTTTAGGGGATCCTTAATATTTCCAAAAACTAAATTAAATTCTCATTTATTAAATGGAAATTAAGAATTTGCAAATTATAGTAAATCAGTACCTTAGGGCCCAGTTCAGCTTAAACAGAGCAGAGAGACCAGGCCACAGGTGTTTGCAAGTGTAGCACAGAAACTTTGTACATGATGTAGGCTGCTTCTTTTTTCTGCCACTCAGATTTTATGCCCACTTTCATCTTGATCAGCATTTACTTCCTGTTCAAGAAAGAGCAGAGAAACAAGTCATTCAACATCACCTGAAATGATTAAAGTCTATTCTTTCAGATCAGACAACCATGTTTTTCAGCCTCTGTAGGGAAACAGCTTTTAAATTAGGGAGTATTTGATTTTTTTATTATAATTTTTTGTAAGTTAGCAACTAGCCCTACCTGTTCTGTTTTGAAACTGGTGTCTGAGAATGTCTTCCAGATGTACATGAAACCTTCTTTTATAGTACTGAGCAAGCATTTTCAGTCTATAAAAATGACAAAGAATTTTGTTTACATATCTCTACAGCAGATCAATGGGATGACTTCTGCAACAGTAAAATGGGAAATAAGAACATTATATTCCAGAAAATGACAGGATTTAGTTCAAAGCTCAGTGATTAATGTTTTAAAAATATGTAATATACCTCATTCACTTTTTCCAGCTTTTGTTTATCATTTTAATCTTGCAAAAGCTAATGGCCACTGAAAAGACAGGAACTTTGCTGCTTCTTCAATGCCAGCTGCTTTTTCCCTATCAGCTGTTTTGCTGGTATCAGCATTCACAAGGCCAGACCCTGAGCTGCATAACATTAGATCCACCTTAGAAAGATTTCCAGTTTTACCAGTAAAAGAGGAAGCAATGGAGTCAGCTGCATGGGATAAGAGGAAAAGCTGATTGCTGTTTTTGTCTTTTTGCTAGATTAAAGAAGTATGGTAAGCACAGTTTTAAGAGATGTCTTTTAATGGAATTCTGCTTTTGAAAGCATATTTGTGAGTGTTTGAGTTCCTTCCATTGTATGATCCTTTGCATTTTGGGGATTTTTTTCTGTTTCTGCAGGCATCAGTGAAAATGACATGCTTCCTCTCTACCAAGGGAGAAAATTCAATCAGCATTATTAGTATTTTTGGTACCCTGGGTATTGTCATTTCCTTTCAGTGGCAAACAACCCCACTACATTCTTTCTTCCACCCCCCTCCTTACTCCATATTCATAACAGCACTGAAATACTCTAGGAATTATTGCATTTCTGGAGCTTTAAATTCTTCTAGCTATGCACAATATGCCTTAGATTACTATCAGCAGCACGAAATAATTTTCAATCAGGTGCATTCTTTACATGTCTGATTATCTAAATGAGTTCTATTCCAAAGACTGTATATGTAATTTTCTAAAAAACTATTTCACTTTCCTTGCCTGAAAATTTCTATATTTTAATAGTATGTGTTTTGATTTGGGGCTTTTGCACTCTCTAACTTTCCTCTTGAGCAGAAGTGGAAAATCTTGTTGATGGGGATCAGAGGACACATTGCTACCACCTCCCTTATTTGTTCATTGTGTCAGTGCAACTCATCAGTTCCTGTTTAAGTTTTGACCTGACTTTTAAATGCTTCTGAAACCAGAAACCCTAATAGATCATTTACTGCCTCACATAAGTTTTACACAGATAGCAAGTCAAAAACATTGGGTGTTGGTTTTTGTATACAATGCAGCTGCATAACAAATCTATTTAATCAACTTTAAGCTAGATATCTTTTCTTCCTTAATTTGGTTTTATTAATTTGGAGTACAAAAGGTGGGCACATGTATATACTGATCTAAAGTGCTGTTTAACTATATGAAAATTCAGTATTCAAATACAATTCATCCTCTATATATTTTATCAGTAGTGAAAGTATTATCACCAAGACTAAGACTGGGTAAGCAATGAAAACCAGATGCTCTCCTCTCTCTCTTTAAATCATCTTAAATTGTGACACTAGGAGGATCAACAGCAGTGCTTGTATGGACAAGTAAGCATGTGGCAGATGTTAACATGTTATGTCATCACTGTCTTAAAAGATCATGGAGACAAATAATTGTTTCAAAGGGAGAGAAGTAGAAAGACAGGTGTATCCACAATAATGGTTTTATTTCCATATGTCTTGCAGTGATTTTTGTTTCCTTTCAGGTAGGAGTTTTTGGCTTTGAAACTATTTCCTTTCTTCTCTTCTATTCTTTTGCTTTAAAAACCCCCAAAAGATCCTTCACTGAAATCCATGTGAATTTGCACTATTACAGACAAATATTTCTTCACTGTGTTGCTGCAATGCACAGCATTTTATCTTCCTTTGGCCTTTTTGAAGAGGAGCTTAGGCCACTGAACAAACCTGAAGATGATAAATGCAGGGGGGTTTTTGTCCTCGGAGGAGTGGAGAAATTCCACTTGAAGCCCAGTGTTAGAAAGTATGTACAAGGAGATAGATTCTTACCCTGTGTCCATGAGTGAGCTACCTGAGTTGGTGGGAAGTATGAGCATGCAGGCACAGTTTTCTGTCAGATGTTAGAAAAATGAGAATTCTGTAAACCTTTATTTCTTGGTAGGAAAGATGCTAGCCACAGGTAAATGCTACACACACACACACACACACACACACCCTCCCTCCACACACACACCCTCCCTGCCACACCCCGTACCCCTGGAAAAGAGCATTTGGAACCTTCCTTATTCCAGTTCTGTACTTGGGGAGTGAGGGGCAGAGATCTCTGCCTCAAAACACTGGAGGTCCTGGGGAAGAGGGGAGGTGACTAAGGGCACTCTTGCTGTGCATACTGAGGAGTGCCAGAAATCTGAATACTTGAATTCTACAAGTTTTGAAGGCTGGAGTAGGCAGGTATCCAGATGCGGTTTGTCATGCGAGGTGGGGAGTTTTTTTCAAACACTGACATTGTACAAGTGCATAAAAACTACAACTCAGCAGGATATTGTGATGGACATTATACAAACATAATATATGAA
Organism: Hafferia zeledoni; assembly: GCA_035583235.1. Classification (NCBI taxonomy): domain Eukaryota; kingdom Metazoa; phylum Chordata; class Aves; order Passeriformes; family Thamnophilidae; genus Hafferia; species Hafferia zeledoni. Next base: position 4,686,029 of record JAWWEV010000095.1, read on the forward strand.
TGAGTCTAAAATTATTGCAGTGAAAACACCAAGAAAGAAACAGAGACATCAATGGAGAAATCAGGAGTTTGTATAATTCATACCCCAGAGCAACACAGCTGAAACCCTGCTGCTTTCCCTACTTGTTTAAAGAACTGGCAGTTTCTGGTTCTCCAGGGAAGCTGTACATGGTTACTGTGAAACTTGGAATTGGCTACTGAACTGATTCACTTGAAAGTACCATTGCAAGGGTTTGACTCAAAGTAAGGATACATAATGATGATGAATTCATTAAAATATTTTGTTTAGTATTTTATTTGTCCTATTGTGCTCTCTTTCTATATTTCAAATCCTCAGAGTAACACCATCTTTTCAAGTTCATAATCTTGATGGCCTTGTCAATTTGTCCTGTTACTTATAAAGATCCCTGACAAGCTATTTGACTAACTTCTTTTCAGAATACAGATTTTTAATAGGCAACCAACTTTTGTTGTAACTATGGTGTATGTAGAGAGTGTAGAAAAAAATGTTCTCAAAAGAGTTTGGCATTTGAACTTGTTTAATCTCTATGCCTCCAGTCTTGCCTAGAGAAAGCTCTTTTCTTTGAATCTTGTCAAACTTCCTTTAATGTTGATATTTACAGGAGTTAGGCATCATGTGAATACTCTTTTTTGATAAGAAAGCACAGGGTCTTTTCTATTGTCATCTTTCAAAAGTAACTATTTTTGTAAGTACATGAGCAAGTTACAGAAGTGCTTGATGACAGAAGACAAGCCTCACAGAGGACATAACCTGGAAGTATACAAAATAGTGGCATGTTTCACCTGCTGGAAGATAGAAGTATTATTGTGTGTCTTTTCTGAGAAGGAAAAATTTTTCATGTCATATTTAATATCTTCGAGTCTCTATGAATTTGTAGCAATGACTTTGAAAAGTAAATACAGTGATGGAGTATAGAGGTATTATTCCTAAGTGCCATTGTGCTACCTGATTAGAACAGTCAATGTGTATTGAATATCTGAATAGCAGCTTATCAAACAAATAGAAATCAAGATTTCATGCTCACTTCTTTGGTGTGTGCAGAATATGTAGAACAAGATTTAAAATAAAACTTAAGTGAAGGATACTTAAAGAAGTGTACCTAAATTACAATTACTTTTTTACATTCATAAGTAGTTAATGTCTTCATTTCCAGTAATCATTTCTTTGAGATCAAATGTAGGCTAGAAAAGGTTTTCTCTCTATCATCTAAAGAAAACTGTGCAAAATGTCCATATTCATAGAACTGATATCTCCTTAAAAGGTCATTGGGGTCTTTTTGAAATTACAAAAACCTGTAGCCAGTAGTTTGTAAGCAAAAACCATCTGTTGTCTCCCCCTAAAGTCTGCCAATACTTCTTTATATCTGTTGAGTTGTTCAGATCTCATACATGCTTATAACAAATCAGAGGTGAAATGGTTACAGGCAGGGGTCACCAGTATCGAGGCCATGCTGATGTGAACACAGTAGCGCTGGGCAGGGCACGTCTCCAGGATGGAGATTCACCCACTGCCTCCCAAAGATTGTGCTCTGTGGTGAACTCGCCACTGGCTGCCACAAGAGAGGAGCCCTGAAGAAGAGATACAAGGACTCCCTGAAACAGCACCTTAGCCTTGGCCATATTGACTGCCATCAATGGTCCACTCTGGCCTCCAGCTGGGATTAATGGAGACACATCATCCACGACGCTGCTGCTTCCTTTGAGAACACACGCAGAGTCAATCTCAAGGAGAAAACACAACACAGAAGGAACCGTTCCTCAGCAATTTTGCCTAAGCAGACGTTCTGCTGTGCATTTTGCAACCAGACTTGACTATTCCGCATCAGCCTTTTTAGCCACCAGCACACTTGCAGCAAGCATGGGTAGTGCCCTTCCCAAATCTTCATTCGTAAAACCTAGCCATGATGATGATGATGACGATGATGATGATGATGATGATGATGATGATGATGTGTACTACATAGAAACAAAGGAGCATAA
>JAWWEV010000095.1:4689560-4702352 GCA_035583235.1 Hafferia zeledoni
GAGCATAAAACTATTATAGCCCACCAATTTCAAATTCAAATATAGGAATTAGCTATGCCTTAAACATATCTTCAAACATAACAAGCAAGAAAGCCCTTGGAATCTCAGCATTGTCCCCAAAAAGCATTATCAGTGAGTTAAAATCTCTGTGAATCTCTGCAACAGCCTATAGAGATTCATCAGGGTTAGCAAGGTACAAGAAACAGGATACAAACTCACAGTATTTTCCTGCTTCTAGCATTTTCTCTCCATTGTCATGGCTCTAGTTAAATAACAAAATACTGTACTATAGCCTCAGATCAGCAAGAACCATTCAGAAGAAAAAAGACCCCCCCATCTAAGTCATAAAGAGATGCCAGGTTCTGTATTTTAAAATCTTGACTAAAATACGTTTCCTGCTACTCAAACATCACAGAGCAAATGACTAAATGTACAAAGTGGAACAGTTCAAGTAAGATGTTTGATCATTTATGGCATTAACAGCTGTGGTCTGGCTTTTGGCTCCACTAAGACCCTAGATCACTTAGATTTATTACAACTGTTCACAGTACAGCACACCATGTCTCGCTGTACTTGCAATATCCTATCCTTTTTCCCATTTTCATGGAAGATGTGAGAATTCATTCACTGTGCTCTACTATGGGTACAGGGAAGTCAGTATTGTAAAGAAGAAATACTGAGCATTAGCTCTTTTCCAACTGTAAAGAAGTTCCAAGGAAAGCTAGGCTAAAAGTTGCTTTTGAAGTTTTCTGTTTGGTGGTTGTTGTTGTTTTTCTTCTGGTGTTCTTGGTTGGGGGCTTTTTAATCTTCCTTGGTCTTTTATTATAGAAATTCTTGCTTCCTCTCCTTCCCCCTTTCCTTCACCCCAAACCTGCTGATGATTTAATTTCTCAAGAATGAATAAAGGTTTTAGGGAAAGTTAGGGCACTCCTTAAAAATTACTAGTCCAAAAACCTTAATGATTTTGCTCCTAATTAAAAAGACAAATTAATAACATATTTTAAAGTCATAGAAACCATAAAGCTACTTCAAATGTTTGCTTCACAAGTGAAAATTAAATCCAGAGCCAATATATAAAAAACAGATGGAATTAGAAGTGAACAATGCACTGCCTTCTGCTAAAGTGACCTTCATGTAAGTTGAAAGTATATACATGTTTCATAATATCTTATGGCATGCAAAACAAATAGCAGCCAGCAATACTGGAATACATGCCTCAGTCAGCCCACCTCATTTCTGCTGATCTCGCCCATCCATATCTTGTTTTTGGTTTTGTGGATTCTTTTTTTCTTTTAATGCAAAACAGGCTCTGTTGTTTAAATATTTACAATTGTTCACTGTCATTCTTTAATGGCATTCTCAGTAACACGTACAAAGATACTGTGCATCTTATCAAAATTCTTTCATTTTTTTTCTCTCTCCAGAAGTGTTTTGTACAGAAGTTTTCAGTGATGGAGGCTCTCATAGGTGTTTTAGCATTTGAAATATTGTTTGAAATATAGATTCCCATTTAAAAGAAAAGCAGTACTAGGCCCTAATTGACTTACAGGGCAGACCATGTCTGGAAGGCCATGGGTTTTGAACGTATATGTGTCTGAGGTGGCTTGATACCTTATTGCTGCCTGGTGCTTGGGAAAGTTTACAGTAGTATTCTTCTTCTCACACCAAACACACATACACTGGAATAACATCTCAGCTGCTGAAGGGGTGCTGCATTTTTCAGCACCAGCTTTGCTTGGAAACACAGGGAAGGAAAGGACTTTGTTCTAGTTTGAAACTCCTTGGTTTTCATTTTTGAAGAAACTCATATCTTATCCACTAGAAAACCAGTGTAGGTTATAACACAATGTCTAATCACCCAGCAGTATAGACTGAATACCCCCTGCAGAGGATTTGAGGAGAGTGAAAGCACTGTGCATATGATCTCCTTTTGTGCATCCACAAGATGTAGGCTCAAGTGGATAGCAACATCTCTGTGGTGTAGAGTATGCAGAAGATTGCTGGTGCTGTAGGTAGCTGCTCATCAATGGCAATTGTTATACACATTTCTAGGAATGGCTGTTCCAGTATAAATATCTTAAAGGGTTGTCCATAAATGTCCTACATTTTCCTTTCTTTCATTTCCTGAACAATGTGGCGCAGCTCTTTATGATGTGAATCATCCTGCAAGTTTGGAGCAGGGAGTGAAACTACACTGCACATGTGCCAAATAGAGTCAGGCATAGAGAGGCGACGTTTCTGAGATCTCAACCTGATCATGTGTAAATCCTAAGCATTTGGTGAAGCTAATGTAGAGCTTCTTTGCTTGTATTTGTGAAATCTTTCCTAAATATTGAAGTGTACTGTGCCTCTGAACATAGAAAGTGTTAAGATATGTGTCAGAAAATATGTCCCAAACAACACCCTATCTCTGAGTAATTCTTCCTTCTTTATACAAATGCTCAAAATATCTTACAGAAGATATTAATGTAATACTTTCAGCTTTACTTTGCATAACAAATGTCAGGCATATTTCAGAAGCATAATTGTGTGAATATATAACATCCTGTCTAACAGATGTGAATGGTAGCATTATTTTGAATTACATCTAATCCTAATTTGGTTCTTTTTTTTTTTTTCTTCCATATTATATGGAAATAAATCCTTTTGGTTTATTATTCTCCAAGTTTGTTACTTTTTACTGCATTAAAGTTTCACTGAATATCCCAGTGTTTTTCCAGTTTTCACCTACAATTCATGATCTTCATAAGTGTTTATCTTAATCTCCTCTTCAAAACAAATTCAAGTGTTCACTTTTTCATATACGTAATATGTCCTCTCCAAGCTTAGTTCAGGTGTAACACAACTGAGGTTTTTGGCACACAGTGAGAACTCTAAATGAAATTGAAACAGAGTGAGCGACATGTTGACTCTGCCTCCCTAAACTCAGCTTTCACTGTCCATCAAGCACAACTACTTTTCTTTATAGAATTGACTAACTTTCTCATGCAGGTTTATCTGAGTATCTTATAGACGGCTGCTTTTTTTTTTTTTTTTTTTTTTTGGAGGGTGGGGAGAGTGGTCTTTTTTCTTTAATTATAGCTGTATTTTGGTTATGATGCAAATTTATTTCAGATACAGTTCAATAATTCTACTGTTTAACTGAAGACAGGACTAAACTTATCCCTTACTGAAGTAACCAGGTTAATTTTGAATAAGTGTTGTGTATAAAATTTACCTTTGTAACCACTGCTGCTTCTGCATGTGAGATTTTAGAGTCAGATTCATAAAATTCTTGCAACAGGGTTGGAAAAAGCAGTGGAACAATTTAGGAAATATTGCTTCTTCCTGCACATTGACATAATGTGAGTGAAATGTGTTATATATAAATAATTTATGAATATTTACTTGCAAAATGAGGGCTCTTCTTTTCTCTCCCCTAGAAGTAGTGGTGAGGTGTTTCCTATCTTGGAAATACAGGAGACGAGAGCTTCCCTCTCTCCTCCGCCTGCCAGGGCAACAGCATCTACACGATTTCTACCAAGCTCCCTACTAGCATCTCCTACTCCAATTTCATCTTGCAGTGAAACAGTCTTTTGCTCCTCAGGGAGCTCAGCTTTGGCAGTGAAGGCTGCTCAGAGGAGATATGCACGCCTGTCCCCAGCCGGCCCTGGGGGCACCACTGCTGCTTGCCAGAGCAACAGCTGCCCTCTGATCCCAGGAGATCCCCTACTGCTGGAACTCCAGAGTAAATCTCTTGCCAACATTGTTAATGAAGACCCAAATTTTTACTAACACTCCCCCTCCTTTAAGGGGGGTTAAAAAAAAAAAAAAAAAAAAGAAAAGAAGAAAACAGTAATGATTTAAAAATCCAACTATGTGTATGCAACAGTGCAGATGTAGCTGTTTGGGCTGGATATTCAAGTAACATCAGTGTTTCTGTTGTGTTTATCTTCTACCCTGGTAGCCCGTGAGGACATTAGCAGAGATGGTACTGGAGGCACAGCTCTTAAGCCTGTCACTTTCTGTGTCAGTGGATGCTGCATTGAAGGGGCTTGTCAGAGGAGAGATAGCTCTGTGAATTAGTTTGTAACAGTTGGCTGCTTCAGAAAAAGGGAATTTTCTTCATTGCCAGATCCCACCTCATCAATATTGTATTGCTTCCACTCTCCCTGAGAAGCTGGAGTAGGCATAATACATGTCTACCCATTTGCACAGTACATCAGAGAGTTTTAATGTCATTATACTGCCTAGAATGGAAGTTGCATTAAAAATACTTTAGGAATTCATTTTTCTCTATCTTTTAAATGTTATTGTCCTGGAAGGAATGATTACAATTAGTAATAGATAACATTAGGTGGAAAATGAGAACTAATTTGCTTTTTTAACCTGAAATAAAGGGGTCTTGTGTCTGAAAAAAGTGCCATGGAAATAGAATGAAAAAAATTTCAAACGGAAATAATTGCAAAAGCTAAACAAAATTTAACTAGTTCTCAATTACTGACTTTGTTTGAGTATACTTACTGTATGAATAAAATAATAGTATTTTACTTGTTGTTTGTATATATTTTGTTTGCTATGTGTGGCAGTGTCTTTTTACATGGAGATAAGGTGCATGTTTAACAGCTTGTTTGGCATCTGTAGCAGGACAGAGAGCATATCCTGTGCCTCCTTAGATTACTAGTTTCTGTGAAAGGAGAAATAGAGATAATGAATTTTGCAGAATCCAGGTTTTTCTTATAATTTACTGTACTTCCAAAACTGTTGTGCTTCATTTCAGGGGGTAGGAGGCAATGACCTCTAGAAGCAGAAAGAAAATCAAAGCTGATGATTCCCCTAAGAGATTTTCCAGATTTACTGTCTTTACTAGGTAATCAGCAGTTCATGTCATCTATCTGAAATATTTCTATCTTAAATGGTAGTACTCTAGAGACTGGAAACGTTAATGTTATTTGAATATTATTCTTTAATCGTATCACAGACTAAGGATGCAGAGGAGAAAAAAAATTCCTCTGTCCACCCACTTACTTGCTTGTTAGTCCTTAGATATATGGGAAAGAAGAAAACAACAAAACAAAACAAAAACCAAACAAAACCAAACAAAAACACAAAACCCCAAACAAACAAAAACCCCCAAACAAATAAAAAGATACAATTTCTGAAATACAGTTACAACTTTAAAAATGCAATTAATTAAAATTTGGAAATTCAGTTAACCATTCAAACGAAATTGATAATTGTGACATATCTTGCATAAGAAAACAACTTAGTTTTGTGATTATAGGTTATATATGTTCTAATACATGTATCATCCTATGGCAGATAAATTTGAAGCCTTTCCTCCTTAAGACAAAGCAAAATACTGAACAGAAATAGTGTTATCACCTCAAAGTCCAACAATGTGGGTTTTGCACAAGAGTCTTTATGTCTGTTACTTCAATGTGCTGGTCTAGTCAATTGTATTAGTGTTCTCTTCAGATTTTTGCCTTCCAGGATTTTTTTTCCCCCAGGAAGTTAAAACTTGGATTTTGTGTAGTTAGTGTTAAACTGTCTGGTAGGCTGAGCCAGACCCATATGGCACTAGCTGTGCTTCAGGCTCACTGGTGTTGCTGTTCACGTGCTGGCTTGTGTCATGCATGGGTTTCAAACTGTCCAGGGTTATAGATATTAATAAGGCACTTGTCCTGAGTGTACCATACAGATTTCTACAAGATCTTATATCCAGTTTTATTGAATTGGCTTTGAATTTGGACAAAGGAAACCAGACCAAGAACAACCAGCTGCTCCTTATGATATGTGTGGAAGTACCACACTGAGTTTTAAATTTTGTATCAGTTTGTAAACGATATGGAAGAAAAGTGTTTGGGTTTTTTGTTCGTTTTTTTGGGGGGTTTTTTTGGTTTGTTTTTTTTTTTTTTTTTGGTTTGGTTTGGTTTGGTTTTTTTGTGTTTTTTTTTTTTTCCTGAGGATACCATAATTTTTCCAGGTCATAGACACTTTTTCAAGGCAGCCACCAGTAAAACTTATTATTGTTAGACTGTAATTTACAGCAGTATGAAGAACAACAAGAGAAATATCAGGAGCAGCAGCTTCTGCCTCAAATTCAGTTTGGAGCATTACAGAACTTTCTTCAGCAGCCAGATTCTGATCAGCTTCTCCCTATCTGGTTTTCTCTCATATAGTACTTATAAATCAGTTTTAAACAAAAATCCTTTGAATGTGGTGTGGGTGTATGCAAGTTCTGTGATACAGAAAACATGATATGTTTGTATGAGTATGTATAAATGCACACACAAACACTCATATATGTAACATTGCAAAAAGCAGACTGCATCAGTGGCTGGGTGTAGAACATAGCAAAGTGCCAAACACAATTTACTTGCTTTCCTTATCTTTCCCTGATCTCCCATGACCCACAAAGCTGAAGAATTTACTTAGGACTGTATGTACCAAAATAAGGCTGTTTGTCTAATTTGTCTTAAAATAGTTGTAGTCAGTATTCTCTCATGTTTGTGCATACACAAATGTGTTGATCACTTTGGTCATAATCACATTCCCAAGAGGAACTGATATATTAATTATTTTCTACCCATAAAGAAAAATCTCAAGCTGCTGGAGTTCAGAGGTTGCTCCCACTAGACTCAATTCTCAAGGATAACTTAATTGCCTATGCAAAATTTATGATGGCAGAAATTCATTTCCATTCTATGCCTAACAAAAAATCAGTTCCTTCTGGTGTTTGCAAAATGTGGGAGCAAAAAATAAGGATTTTTTTCATTGGCTGGCTACATGACATTTGTCTGATTTTTTTAATTGTAAATGACAGGGGAAAAAAAGAGTGGAGCATAAAGACTTGAACTGTGTCTAAGTTGCTGGGGTTTGGGCTTTTCAGTTGAATTGGTCAAGCTCAATAGACCTAATGCAGTTGAAAATGAACCATTTCCCTGTTATAAGCAAGACCTGAAACATGAACTGAAAATATCACAACGAACAACTGAAAGTTGTTCTTCTAGTAAACATTAACAGCTAATCTTACTTCCTTCTATTATGTTATTTAAAACCAGAAAGGAAAAAAATTCCTGTAGTAAATTATAGCTCCTTTCTAGTAGTGAATCAGTAGAACATGTATTGTTTATTTGCTGTGCATGAACAATGTTGCATAAGGCACAAAACAGTCTGTGCTTCAAAGAACATTTTAGTCTAACAACAGAGATGTTGAGTAGGTAAAACATGCCAAAGTCCTCAACAGTAGATAATTGGTATTTTCCATGAAATTTCTAATTAATATAATTTATTCACTCTTTTTGGGCTCATTCAAGAAGGTCTTGACTAAATACACTGAGACAATAGTCCAGTTACTAAGTTGTATGAAAACATACTTAATATGTGAAACGGCTAGTGGCAGGGTTTTCATGTGGCGTCACCAGATTAATGAGTGGCAAACTACTTCTTACTTGCTTTACTCAAAGTACAAGACCATTCTTTGTACATGAAGAGGTAATGTTATTCCCTACTGGAAACAGCAATTGGTATTGAATGTGTAATAAATTTCAGCAGTACCTTCTTGCTATGACTTTCTCTTTCACACCTTCACTGTGTGGAACTAAGAATATTATTTGAAGTCAACAAGACTATCTGTTGGCTTCCTGGGGATATAGATGTTTGGATACTAATCTGAAATAGAATCTTTCTACCTGCCTTGAGAACCTAAGCTCTGTTAGGCAGAGATGTGGAACCCTTGCAGCTGCAGTCAAGGTAAAGATTTTTTAAATAGCAAACCTTTCACTGTGACATCAAGTGTTCTAAAAAAAACCCCCAAACCAACCCACAAACCTAGTGTTTGCTCATTTGGATGCCCAAATTAAAACGTATGTTGTCATGAATCTGTCTAGCAGACAGGTAATGCACCTGCTGATTTACAAGTCTTGTGAAAATTGATTATCTGTGAAGCTTTCAGCCATCCACAAAGATAGGTGCAAAAAATCATTAGTATAGCCTGTTTCCCCATTTGTAGTCTTGTTCAGGAGAGAAGAAAATGGGTATCTACTGATTTTTATAAACAGTTCTTGTGCATACAACAGGAAAATAGCTGTGTACTAAAGGCTGAATTTTCCTGTAACTGGAATTTACTGAACATTGTTTTTCAAATTCCATTACAATTTCTTCACAATAAATTTTTCATTGCTTTGCATTTTCCTGCTGATATATTGAAAGCTATCCTTAGCTGCAGGTGTCTTCTGTCTTTCTGACTTTAAATATTTTAGAACTCTAAGAATTAGAAGTGAGAAGTGGCTTCAAAAGGGTACTGAAAACCAGCAGTAACTAATGACTAGCAGGGATGTGGCAGAGCCTCTTCCATGCACTAGTGAGTTTCTGCCAGTGCAGCTTCCTCACACTTCAGTTGAGAGTATGGAATGGTGGAGATTGGACCTGGAATACTGCTTCAGATTTTAAAAAATAAATAATAACTTTAAAAAATTATAATAGTACCAGAAAGCTGGACTGAGTTACATCCATCCCGCCAAGACTAAGAAAGTAATTTTTTCACATATATTGGAATGCTATTCTGGGTTCTCACCTTACTCTCTTAGCCAGGATTCATGACACAGTGATTGATAGTGCTGTGATGGAGGGACAGCTTCAGTTTCATCCAGCATGAAAGAGAGAACACTGTAGTAGTGCAGACGCAGGAGCAGTTGGCATCACCTGAGGTGATAACCATGTGCATAAGGCTTGTTCTGAATGCATGAAAACTTGATGGATCTGGTATTGGCCACTGGATTTTATGATGTACTACAAGAGTTCACTGACAGGACAAGTAAATTCTTTAGTTCAAGTAGTCAAAATGTAGCCTACTTAGGCCATGCCTTCTCAGCATGGGAAATGAGAAAGTGCTAAATATGCTAATGATGTATTATACTTAGTTCTAATTTTATTCTTTTTATGGCTTTTTTTGATGAGGATGATTGCAATAATCAGTTTTTTCTTTGAGCAAAATATTGCTCCTCATGTCTATTTATTTGAAATTTTTTTATCAGGAGAAGTAGAGGTCTAAAGAAAACAACACATAGATGTTTTTTTCTTCCTGAAATTAAGAGATACTATAAATTGCCCTTCAGAAGTAGCAAAATATCTTCTAAAAGGCACTTTTGAAATAGGAAGACTGCTTTCTAATGCTGCATGGGAAATTATGTTTACAAATATAACAGAATTCCTGTACTTTGAGAGAAGAGAAAGTGAATAAACAGGAAATGGAGAAGTTCAAAATCCTGAGTCTTGAATTCACAGAAGACCAATGTGAGTAGGATATATTAATATTTTCATTTCAGAGCCAGCATTGAGACATTGCCGTCAGAAAAGTAGGGCTAGTAGTATTTTGGAAAGAAATTTAAATAGAATTTTCTGTTGAAATGAGAAATAGAAGGTAACAGACTTATAATATATATTTGTTATTTCTATATGTTAGGTCCATAACAAAACCAGTAGTCAGCCCCACCTGTTTCCCTTAACCTCTGACTTCCTATCCATTTTTCGTGGTTCTAGCTGTAATGAGTTTGGTCACTTACCCTACACAATGTTTCTCATTAACCAAGGTGTTTAAACCCAGTCATCACCACTGTTGAATAATACTTGCACTGTGTTTTCTAGGAAAGGTTTGGTCATATTTTAGACCATTGCTATAGTTAATTGCACATTGTTCAATGTGTTTGCCGTAAGCAGGAAGTAGAAGATACCGAATGCTGAAGGACAACTCTGACTATTTGGGAAGTAGTGTTAACCAAAGTTGAGCTTTGTCTTTATATCTAGTACATCTGTTAATGCTTTGAAATGAACTGTGAGTTTTTGACATGAAGAAAACCATTACGGAGTTGTAGCTTCACGTCCATTCTTTTTGCCTATTGATTATAAGTCTTTTCTTGCATGAAGGATGTGGAAAGTAGGAAGCTGTGTGATTCTAACAGACTAACACTGTTCAAGTCAGTTTGCCTGGAAATGTCTGCAGTACCATCAAAAGCCTTTTCCATTTTAAAATACCAAAGCTAAGGCTAAGAGAAAACAAGAGGTTGTCTTCATGTACCCTTTCCGGAGACAGATTAGGCCCTATGATGAGTGGTTTTCTTGTCAGTTATTTGGCATATAGATTGCCATACACACAGATGCATGCAGAAAAGTGTCCCCTGCCCAGTGAACAGTTAGAAATTGGGTTTAATGAGAAGACAAGGCATACTACACTGATCAGGCACAGTACACATATCCCATAAGTGTACCGACCAGCCTTGTTTGCATATCAGTGGCCCCTTTTATCCCCTTTTTTTTTTGTCTGTGCTGTATGCTATTTTGACTGTCCTCCATGCTTATTTCTCTCCCATCCACCATGAGCCTTCCTGATTCTTACCCTGAACATCTTTTACTCCTAGCATGCAAGGTGCTTTAAAAATGCGTGAAAACTAAGGCTTGAGGTAGACAGGGGTATGTAGTTCTTGATCCTGAAAGGAAGAAGGGGACTCACTCCTACTTAGGGACCACCTGCTGCTGATTAACAATTCAAAACTCTCATGAAACAGAAATCCTCAACTTAATGGGAAATCACTGTAGAAATTTTCTCAGAGAAGTTCTCCAATAAGGTCCAGTAAGTAGATGTTGGTAAATTTTAAAAAAAACCTCTAAAGTGGCATTGTGACTGTTATGTTTTCAACAGATTTTAATGAAATGACTAAAATTGAATATGATAGAGATTTTGATTTTCAATACTCACATATTTGATCATCAGACTACAAAAACCCCCAAAACAATATTTGATGAACCATTTTATTTCTAATTGTAAATATTTACCCTTACTAAAACTGGGATTCTTTTCTGTGTGTTACTTACAGAATAGTACAGTAATAGTACTGAAAAGAGGATTGAAAGAGTCCTGAAAAGTGCTACTGTAGTAGAAGTAGGGTAGTTTTATATTAGACATAAGCAAGGCTTTACTGTGTGGATGGTGAGGGACTGGCACAAGTTGCCGAGAGAAACTGTGGATGCCCCATCCCTTGAAGTGTTCAAGGCCAGGTCAGATGGAGCTTTGAGCTGGTCTAGTGGAACGTGTCCCTGACCATGACAGTGGCATTGGAACTAGAGGATTTCCGAGGTCCCTTTCAACCCAAACCATTCTGTGCTACTATACAATTATAAAAATAACATTTATTTCTTTATATAGGTTATATGTGTAATGGTCACAGTATTTTTACAGTGCTTCTCAGCCACAGGTCTATTTTATTAGTTCTTAACATCTTCTAGGGATGAAAACTGTACTTTCATTTTACTAGTGATTTTCACATTAAGAAATTGATGCAAAATCCAGGAAGAATTTAAGTAAGATTATTCGGGAATTTGCTGGCAGAGCAGCAGTTTCAACCTCCAGTCATCCCTCTGAAGGTTAGCCATTCTATATCTTACAAATAGTGACAGAAATAGTGATGGAAACCACCAAAATTTCCTTTTGCCAGAAACACACTGTTAACGTAATAAGGTTTAAGTCAAGAGTGACATCCAGTGGTCAGAATCACTTTATTTCCAAGACTCTTCAATCCTCTGGCCAAGCAGCAGTAATGCAAGTATAATCTAGATTAATTTACCCTTTTTATTTTTTTTTTCTCAGCATCTTCTGTGAAAAATGGGTTTTGAAAAATGTCTGCTGCTCAAAAAAACTGTTCAGTAAATGATGTTTATGAAAGCATTTTGGCATCAGGACTGCTTTCAGATTCCTTAGTTGAATTTATTGCTTTATGTCTCTGCTGATTATAATTTATAGATTGTATTTTTGGATTGATGATCAAAGCCTCACAATTCTAAGATCCTTTTACTGGCTGTCTCAGACCTGCTGGAAGTTTGCAGAATAAGATCAGTAAGTCTGTCTGTACACATCTTTATGTGCATATTCCAGTAGTCCTACAGATCTTTGATGCTTCACTCTTTTCATTTTATGATACACTTTGGGAGCAAACATTCACCTAAGGAAGACTGAAACATGTGACTGGAAGTGATGACATACATCCACAGTAAATCCACTCTGCTGTTGGTGAGCATACTGTCTAAACTCCTTCTGGAATGTCTCACAGAACGGACATCCACAAAGAAAGAATAGAAATATAGGTCTGTCAAATAAGCTATGTACCCATCTACTACTTCTTTCTTTTAAACAGATCTAGTCATTGCCATGTGTATCTCCTAGGATCTCAGTGTTTTTTCCCTTATCAAAATGAGCAGATCTCCACAAGTCACATAGCAAAATGTGCTTCTCAAATAATATTAAAATCAGGCAAGGTGAGGAGAACAGGGGAATACAGGGGGGACATGACTTAACAATAAATTCTATGTTACACATTGATAATAATCTTGTATCTCTTTGGAGTAAACTGATGACAGAAAATGTATATGGTAAGAGAGGAAAGTGTTATAGAAGTGAAACATAGGAATTCTGGTGCGGTTAGAGAAAGAGAAAAGCTGATATTAACTCTCCCAATGATGCATTTAAAGCTTTCGTATGTGCTTTTTTATTTCATTCTCAATATGACAGTTACATTTCATGCCTTTTCATTCTTTGTCCCACAGCTGCTAATTACTGTGTAAATTATTACCAGGCTGACCCCACAAACTCAAGTCCTGATATGTACTCCTGTTAAAGAAAGTATTTGGCAAGTTAATAATTCACTTTGTTTCTAATCAATTAACAAAAGGTCAGTCAATTAACTAGGTCTGGACTAAAAGATAGCTGTGGAAAATTATTTAAATAAGTTATTTTTCTTAAATTTATTATAATTTATTTAT